>JACJUY010000054.1:228880-285928 GCA_014220935.1 Platorchestia sp. MABIK
ACCCCCGTGTTGTCCATATCCTGCCGAATACGGTTGTACCTCAGGCACTCGCTTCGGGCTATCCTGTCACGAAAAAGATATCTCAAAGTCTGCCCGAAGCGTGTTGCAGCCTGGGGGAGAACACCACAGTCTGGCATCTAAGAGAATCCAAATCTGTTGAAAAATAAAATTTTAAATTTTTAGAGTTGGCGTTTTCTTTTGTCTGATTGACATATCTGTCTGCAAGATTACTCTAATGAGAGAATGGATCAACTAAAATGTGATTGTCATCATGATGTGCACCCTTGGAACAAATTTCGGGAAGGGACAGCGTATATGTATTTTTCTTTAGCTTTGTTAAATTTGTGAATCTTTTGAAACGTTGTAGATTTTTTATTCTACTCATTAATCTCACTCAGTTTGTCTTTCCTTAACGGTAGTTATATTTTAAAGTTAACACCAAGATTCTACCGTCTGAAGTGAAATCTTCTCTAATCTGGGATAACTAGCATTGAGTACTTCGAGTTCCATAATCAGAGCTGTACTTGCCTGGCCCTTGACTTGCGAGTGCAGAGCATGATGGCAATGCCTCCCATATCTCAAATAAGAGGCATGGATGCCGGTCGTTTTCGTCGAACTGGTAGTTTCTCGCCACTTTTCCTTATTTCAGATCATGTAGTACAGAATGAAAGGGAACAATTGGTTGATTGATACGTTTGACTTATTCTGCTCGCACTTAGCAGCTAATTTTAACTTGCAAATATGATATCCAAGCTTACTTAGAAATTAAAATGAGCTAATGATCAAAAATATGAGCCTCATTTGTAAAAAAGATATATGTAACTTTTTGTGCAATGCGTTACCTTTTTTCAAAAACGCGGGTTCATGTCCTTCGTGTGAATAACCTTCGAGTGAATAAAAAGTTGTTCAACTGATACTGTTCTAGAATTTCTTTAATTAATTTAGTTAATTGATGTTTCTGATTAATGCTAATTAATGTTTCTATCATACTTTTGTACAAAAACTCCATTACTAATTGCATTTGTTGTGTTTTATCAACAAGAAAAATGAGTTAATGAACACATTAATTTCTGATCATTCTAATTTGCCTAAACTAACAACACCAATCTTCTTTATTTACGGAAGTTGACAAAACTAAGGTTTAATTTTCATTTACGAATTTATTCAAATTTCGGTGTTAGTGTGCCCTAATTTATGTACGATTTTATCATTATTCGTCCACTTGAGTTGCATTCAGGTCTACAAAAACCTCATCCACTACTATGCTTAGTTAAAGATATTACCAGGAGAAAAATTTGTGTCAATCCTACGACTGATGATGAAACTATTGGAAGGACTTTGCAAATTAAAAAAGACACTATGAGCATCAAAAAATAAATAGAGGGTACTCATGTCGCCAAACTTTCCGCTCAAACAAGGGGAAAATTAAATCGTGTCTTGCAATCGAGACTCCTTTAATTCAATGATTAAGCTCATGACAATATTTTGAGTGAAGCTTTGAAAATTGTTTAGTGTTTGTACGCAAGGTACTAGAGAAAATCATCTATCCTGTTTTTTATGCTAACCTCCACTAGTAGCATTCATATCTGCATCTACTCAACTACTTCATGAAATATTTAATTGTTTAAATTGATCGTGGTATTTAAACAAATGCGCCGAATCTTGGATAGATTTATCTACTAGAAAGCTCAAAAAGTATCCGGAGGCTGCTACCATTAATTCAATATCTGCTGCTCATGATAGCGTAGTTGCCAAAAACTTTTCAACTAATTTGTCCATTCTCGGCAGCATTGTTCCTATCAGTTTTTTAAGCAGTTACGGTTTTTTCCTCAGTCGCTGATATAGAGGAGATGACGGTTATTGTCTCTGTGATGAGTTGTAGTGCCCAATTTAAACTGCTAGTCAGGCAAATCTTCTGCCTTTGGGTCAGGATGTTAATAAAATTTACATTCGGAAAACAATTTCCGTGAAATTTGCACTCGTAACGATTGATTCCTACATTAGAGCACGATTGAATTAAAAACAAGCTGTCAAATTTTGCACTGTGTTTTTAGTGAAAATTGAGAGCGGACGATGGGAACCAGTCAAATAAGCTAGTAACCAAAGATTTTCAGCGTTTTATAAGCATCATTGATCATAGATTTGAGACGTCTGTTACATTGATAGTGTGAGCTGTATACTTGACGATTCTATAGGTTAGAGAGGAGATTGTTCCTCGAGTTCGAAGGGCTTATTTTGGACGTCAATGAATGTTGTCACAGTTGAGAGCATCGACAGATTCTAACTAAAACATTCAAATACATAATTTTTCATTCATCTTTCGCTATTAAAAATGCAAGACGGGTTTTTAAAGACATTCTCAAGTAATCACTCGAATTCAGGGATCTGTATGTATGATGATATAGCAGAAAAAGTTCAGAACATTTGATGCAAAACCCTGCTCAGCATCTGACTTCTGAAATCACAGTTCGCCTTTCATTAGCCGGAATCAGACGTTAGTTAGATGCACATTAATTTAAATGAACATAACAAGGGCGCTTGATCTGAGATATGCACCAAAAAGTAACTCAATTCAACGAGTACATACCAAAAATCGGTAAAAAATCATGTTACAATCTGGTTGATTTCACCAAACAAGAGTTCAGTAGTGAAATTCTCGGAGGTGTAAAAATTCAGCCAAGTAAAGCTGGAAACAAATTGTGTGTTTATTAAAGATTAATTTGATGAGTTCTTGTAATTTTTTTCACAGAATTCCTTCTTGAAGTTCCCCCATGACTAGATATATTGAAGCCCCTGTAATTTGCAGAACATAGTAAGGTGTGAAAGTTCATGAAAGTTCTTCATGTATCATGAAATTTGCGTGTCATAAGGTGTTCATAAAATATAGTATTATCTTTCCTTCGTATGAAATGGTGAAGTTAGAATAAAGAGGGACAAGTTTTATTACAAAAATTTTCTCGCAAGGAAAAGAAAGAGCCAACCTAACGTGGAACATCTGTGATCGACCAATTCTACAATGAAATTTGAGTTCACATTTAGACTTTGTGAATCTTATCAAGTTTAAATTGAACAGTACATACATTTTCTGCCGTGATTAGAGATGAAACACCCGTAAATAAACTTGAGAAAAACTTTTCTCGTCTCTTCACATACTGCATTTCTGACGATCATGAAAAGTGCAAACTGAGTGTGCAAATTAGGTGACGGGGCTGCGTCCTTATTAAGTAATTTCGAGGGAGAAATTAAACATTGCCTCCGAAATAACGTTCTTCGGATGCCACACAGCGCTGAAGACAGGAAGACAGTTTTTCCAATCTAATAGCATTGCTGAAACTCAGTTATTGGAATAGGCTTTACTGAAGAGTTACACCTGATTGAGTGTTTTGGACTGTCCCAAAATGACGTCCTTTGAGTTGATTTCTTGATTTCGGGAAGAGGAAGTCACAGAAACTCAATTCAGGTGAATAATGAGGCTGGAGAGCCACCACAAAAAGATTTTTTAACAGTCAAAAAACTCGTTTACTGCATTTGCTGTGCGACGAAATGCATGGGACAGATTTTTTGCTCAGATTTTTTTTCCCAGATGGATCGGAAGAAATTTGATGGTTGGAGGTAAGATTCAACTCCTAATCGATCATTTTGACCATCAATCGAATTTCTGAACGCATAACATCTCGCATTATGTCAATATTTTCAACATTTCTTAAAGATGAATGGTTTCTGCCGCGTGGTTCACCTTCAATGAGCTCTCTTACTTTTGAAAGTACTTTAGCCCACCAAAAATTTGAGCCCTTGACAGAATACCGTCTCCGTAGGCCACCTCAAGTCTTGCAAAAGTTTTTGTTACACTGCGCCTAATCCAGAAGCCAAATTGAGAGCTCACCTTCGATCGCAATTGTTGTCATCCATTTTGGAACGATCTGGAAAATTTTGCTTCACTAAAAAAATGCCGCGGAAAATGAACTTTAACACTCCCACTGAGCGAGTTTCACGTGTTCGCTACCACGTCTCCAAGTCCCGCCTCTACAAATCTACAGTATTGTCTGGTCATTTCGAACCGTGCTATGATTATCTCATTACTTTATCTTCACACATAGTATGGAGTCAGATAGAACAGTCAACACGCAATTGACTGATTGGTGGTAAATTTTTAATTAGAAAATATGCATAATAACGGAAGGTAGTTAAAAGCATCTCACTCCATTTAATACTTTGTTAAAATAAGTACATAGGACATAGTAGTCGAGTGATCTTCATTTTTTAAGGTCACTCTACTAGGAAGCTGTGATTTTAATGAAATGTCTAATGGAATGATGTGTTGATAACTACCATCCTAATTTTGTCAATTTCTAACTTTAATTTTCAAAATTTTGAGGAAAATGTTGGCGATATTTCACAATTTTTTCGAACAAAAAGCTATCATGTGCAATTCCAGTGAGCATTTATGGCTTTGCCATCATAAACTGTAACTATTGCTATACGCCCCTAAGCTACTAACTAACCCAACTCAGGAAACTTTCATCTAAGGTGGAAGTCTGCGAATTTTTATTTTACCCTCCATTCCTCAAATGCACGCACCCAGGCACACGCGCTGCGCTATCGCTAACTCTCGCTCACCCTACTTGACAGAATTCCGAGTCGCCTCCAACGTATTGAAGACCTAATTCCTATGCTATTCGAGGACGTCGTCTCACACTATTTCATGAAATACTTCTTGGACCTGTTCAGCTCACTACTAATACAACCAACAATCTGCGTTATTCAAATTAACTGGAAGCAGGAGATGAAGTCGTCATCCTTTCTCCTAGCTTTCGAACTCATGTTATCACTTTTTCTTCCGATTTTTAAAGTGGCAATGAATTCAAATTTCAACTAGTGTCAATGAATGCTCTGCCGTGCACCACATATTGTGCCTCGCCCATTTATGTTCGCGTCTCCAAGTATTCCACCGCCGCGTCTGTGCGTCCCCCACCGAATTTCGCTCCCGCCTCCTCTGAGCAGGAGGGAGCACAGTTTTAGTGCAGGCATTAGTTTTACCAGGCGTACACACCGAGCTACATTTGTCTTGCAGGTCTCCGGAGAGGCACCCTACCTCGCTTTTTCTCCGTGCCACGGCTGCAAAAAAATTCAGTCGACGCAGAAACTGCCTCTGCCGCACGCAAACGTCGGAGTATGGACGCAACAGAACATTAAATGCGATAGAAAGACCTGTTCTGCTCGTAACGTAATTGGGATGAGAAATTCTCATCAGTGAAGTGCATGTCAATTCTCACAATGTCATCTTAGTTACAGTTGTATCTGATTTATGTATTTCTTAGAAAGATTATTAATGAAATTGTATTAATTTTACATCATATCGATTTTATGAGAGATGATTCTCTCACCCATAATGAAATGCGGAAATTTTTGCGAGTTATGCTCACACTTCGCAACGCTATACGGCTGACAGCCGTATTTATAAACACATCAACCTCCAGTACCACGAATACTTAAATTAGGGATTCTTATTTCGTATCCTAGGGATTCGTTGATATGTTACGTTGAATTCCAAAGTCAGGTTCCATTAAAATGCTACAAGGGACTTTAAACTTTGAATTCAAGAGCTGTAATTTCACCCTCATATATTCAAATTTACCATGTTAGGTCACATTTCCCATAACCTTGAAAACAATTTCGAATGGATTTTTTTCTTTATTGCAGAGTTATTGACTACTTTCTTCTCCAATGATACAAAATACATTTTTGAGCTTTCACATCAAACGCAACTCGTCAGCCATGTCGTATTGCAACGCCACGCGCTGAATATTTTGAACCAACATACTTGAAAACTGCGTCGGAAATCGGTTCTAAATGAATCAAAAATTGAATTTGAAATATCCTATAATTCTGAGCTTATCAGTTATTTCATTCAATAGAGTTCTAAAATAATTATCGTTCGCCATTAGTATGCAATTTTTTCGCATGACGTATGATTTTATGAAGCAACGTCGGAATACTTGCTTGTTATTTGTGGCTCAAAATATTTCCATACTATTCACTCGCTATTATGAAAATGCAATGCATTGAATTTTGTTACCCCAATGCGCAATTTTCCTACTACTTACTACTTTACTACTGCCTTCACAAATCGCGCTTAATTACGAATGCGTTTGATAGACAGCAGTTTATTTCTCCAAACTCGGACCATCACTGCTCTCATTAACAGAATTATTTCCAATTCGTGATATTCCTTTCTATGTGAGTCGTGCCTAATTCTTCTATTGAATATTTCCTAAAAATTCTTTATAAAAATATTCCTACTTCATTGGATAGCACACTCCAGCAACGAAATACTCGTGGTACTTATCGCGTTCAAACACTACAGCTTTCGTGAACAATTTTTTGTTGTTGAGCGTTGTCATCTTTAGTTTGATCTCCTAAATAATTAAATTTAACTCAATTCATGTATTTTTTCTACGACTGAAAGTTAAATAATTTTACTTGATGTTTGTATATTATAGATACGTAGTATCAATTTTTAGTACGTATTTTGACCATGGTTAATTAAACTTGAACTATAAAAGTTAGAGATCAAAAGCCCTAACTTTCTTCCTAACTCAACTTTCTCAAATCTGAACTCATTTTTGTCACCGTCTTACTTGTCCTCCACCTTGCTGATCTCCTTCCACCTCCTGCTCGGCTCTCGCCCCGGCCTCCTTTAATCTAATTGTTGCCAGGAAGTCAGCAGGGATGGCACCGAGTCAATTATGCACGCTGACGAACGGCTGACGATGGCGCCACAACAACGTTAGCACCGTCAACGGGGCAGCGCCTACATGTTCCTCTTCCTCCTCTATTTGTGATATTTTCTAAGGCCTCTTCTCCTAGAGTGCGGTCCGACTAACCTCAATGCAAAAATTCAAGATTTTCAGTTCTTTCTTCATTTTATTGCTGCTACTTCAGTTACAATAGTAACTCAACAAGTAGAATTAGCTCAGTCACTCGTGAATTTTCAGTGAACAGTATACAACATTCACGGTTAAATTGGTGGTGATATTTTATTTAATTGATATATTCATGGGCTTCAAGTTCTCCAAACAAAAATTGGTAAACTTAGTAATCAGGAGTGTATAGAATTTTATTCAGGGGTGCATCCAGGCTATCACTAAGTGCTTTCAGTGAATGAGCCTGCTTCATGCTCGCGTGACAAGCATCAAAATTTAGTAATTGCAAGCGTGAAATACAAAGCGGAACAAAGAAATCAATTCGCGTGTGTTTTGCAGCTAAGAAATGTGATATCAAAAGAAAAACTCGTTAGGTGACTCGCAGCGCACGTTTCTCCAAAAAACACACTTCTTTCCCACACAGTTCTTCCGCCGCTGCGCAAAAAAAAGTACATTTACTGCAGAGTTCACTCCTCAAATGAGACTTGCATGTCGCCTGAAAGATTGATTTGTCTCTTCGAATAAAATTGAAGTCAAAGTGAAGGATGGAAAGAGTTCGAGCACTCGTCATCTTTGAGGGAAGTGCTCCGTAAAAGTTTTCGGTGCGATGAAGAGCAAACCTTTGTTCATTTTGGGCTCCGAGCGACCGGAATTCAGAAGAGGGAGGGTGAGTTGATTGAACTAAATCTGAGACATGGCTTTTGATGCTATGCTTTCGCTTTTATGTAAAGCTATCGACTGACTTTCGCTTTCTCTTTTTAAAAAATTTAAAAAATCATTTGTTCCTCTTGGACCAAAAAAGACTATTTCAGCTAATTAAGATACGATTCCACATTTCTGTGTAAACGAAGCCTCAAAATTAACTCTTTAAAATCAGAATATTTTACTCAGCTTAGTGACACTACAACCATTGTCATTAGACTGGCACTAGCATCAGGTCATCACCAACTTAAGAATGAAAAATGAACTGTCACTTGGCATTGAGCTTCAAAAAATTCACCCCTGGACAAATTACACTAGAAATCACTTGACATGGGTGTTTTTGGAAGAGAGCACCAATTTTCTCATGGTCCATTTAATGTCAAGTATGCAACGGAAACCAATATAACGTTCTGCTTCTATAAAAACTTTTAAAAATTGATCAAAAAACTGGTAAAAACATGTTTAAAAAATTACAGTGTTCAACCGTTTGTACGACTGATTTTGATCACCTAATAAAATTTTTCAATTCGAAATAGATTCATCAAATAATTACAAGCAAATTAAATCTGCGGAAATAAGAGAAAATACTTTTATATCATGCTAAATATATTTTATATGGTTTTTTGAGAAGGAAGGCGCTTGAGTAATCGTAAAGTGGTGATTGTGTCCTTGAACCGAAATAATTTCTTAAGCACGAAAAATATCGTTTGAGTTGAATCCAATCATTTCAAAATTCGTGTTTAAAAATAGCATCACCTGTTTTTAATGTATGGTGTCTGATACAGTTGTGACAAAGAGTAACTATATGTATCAAAACGAAAACCTGATACTTTTGTTCTATAAAGTTAGGTGTGAAAAAAGACGGTTCAATCAATTCAATTAAAAAATACGTCCTCCATTGCGTTAAAAATTTAGCATTTAAATTCTTCAGTGGTTGCTGATGTCATACATATCACCATAATTCGTGCGGAAATATTTCACTACAAATAAAGTTTCAGTCTTATTTTATATTTTGTAAATAAACAGTTCAGCAGACTAACTGCAAGGAACACAACAGTTAACTAGAATCTCCTCCATTCTTGTAGCTTTCGCTTGATTTAAACTCATAGACTACAAAAATATTTAGAACAATAAATAATCGCAACTCTGTACTCATAAAAATCAGACGCAATCATCCTTCTCAAGCATTGAAAGTGAAACTCCATTTCCGTTCGTAGGATCGTATTCGAAGCTTTTTGCCCTGGTACACAGATTATATTGATGCTATTGTGACCAGTATGGTACTATTCGTTGTGCGAGAAGGAAAATCAAGCCTACACGCGCTTTGCAGAACATTACGCCATCTTATCTCGCACCGATAAGCTCTTAGCTTCTCCTGTTCTCACCGATATTGGAAACAATGCAGAAAGAATTGTTCAGCCTATTTCAATTAATATTTGAAATTATGATAACCAATGCCAAAGCTTCATCAAGTTAGCGAGAGTTTGATACGTCCGCACTGATAAATTACTTCTATATCGTTCGTGCACAAATGAAATTGTTTTTGTTTTAAAAAACTTCGCGCTCGTTATATTAAAAATCTGTTTTATTCCAAATATTGAGCTAAAGAATTTTGATTTTGATTTTATCCACTATTTTCACAATTATCAACAAATTTTATTTGGTTCAGCACTTGAATTATATATATTTTTTAACTGTTTTTTTAAACATTGCAGATGAGGGATGTTCATTCTTCAACGGTTTAATCTCAATAAACTTTAATGCAAATGGGTTGTTTGGCCTTCGTCATTTGCATGGCCTTCGTCATTTGCATTATTTCAGGTGACGTTTTTCCGTAAGCAAATTTGTTAGTATAATAAGACAGAGTTATAGAATACTAGTTCATTTTTTAAGTTAACTGCACACAAACTCACTGATCGTATCTATAACTTTAGCATAATCCTAAATGTCTAACTGTCATTATACCGTTTTAAACTGTAGTCGAAGAGAATTTTTTTCCTTTGGATAATTCGATTGCTGTCTCACATGGCTAATGAGGTGTGAAACGTCGGGTGCTGAATGAAGCAGACTTAAAAAGGCAGTTCCGGAAAGGGGGTTAGGGAGTTTTGTTATATTATCATCATATTCTCTTTGCGCAAATTTTCCTTTACGATAATCAACATCACATGCTGTATGTATCCAGTTGCTATTTGATTCTCAATCAATCAGTCTGACACTCTCCTCATGAATGTATATTGTATGCATATAATATCCCTTTCAAACGAAAAATAATTTGCTGGACACCGTTTCGGATCACACACATTTACATGTGATAAAGTGAAACACTATTCAGATGCAATAGAGATGAAGTCATACATTGGATAGATGTATTTAGTCTTTCGTTTAGAGACAATTCTGTTTGATAGTCGTAAAACTAAGTTCAGATACAATAAACAAAAATGTAAAATCAATTTATCACACTCACTTCAGCAGGTCTACGTAAATTCGCAGAAGTTGAGTTGCTACTCGGAAGCTTGCTACAAAAATCTGAACGCTCCTTTAGAAGCGAGCTCGTTTTTTATCTTCCGCATTAGCAAGTGAGAGCAGCGCGTTACGTCTGTGTTTCCACTGACGAGTCAGTCGATGAAATAATCCTATCCGGCAGAACAACTTTTGTCAAGAGAAGCAGAAGTTTTCCTCAACTGTATCCTAGTTACAGGTCCCAAAGAGCCCTACTTCAGAAGGAGGACTGTGCGATAATAGGCCGCTGGTGGACTTTTATACAGAGTCTAATGGACTAAATGTCAGTGCACATTACAAATGAAGCTCTCGCTCGCAAAATACCTGCAATGTTCAACTCGCTGAACGGTGCAAAACGTCGTGTTATTATTTTTAAAATAAATAACTTGGGAAACTCATCAGTGTTACAGAGAAATTTAACCGTTACTACAACCCTTCCCCACTGAGCGCTGGCGAAATCAAAGGATTTATTCGTAAACCATAAGTAATGTAAAGCTTAGATTGCGCTGAATTATAACATTATCATTAACTTTCAACATTGCCTGAATTATAGATCTGTATCATCATTCCATTTGTGATTTACACTTTTTTGTAGACCACTCTGGTTAAAAAATATAGGGAAAAAATCATCTATGCATTTTTAACTCTTTAACGCCAAGTTTTGTACTCATATTACCGTTATCACCACTACTATCATTTAAGAGGCACCGGTATCAAGTAGTCACCGATATCAGGATTACGAATTAGCTGCCACTCGACGATGAACTTCTAAGAATAAATTAGGCACAAATTTCACAAAGAATAAAATTTATTAGAGCGTTTTACGAAAGTGGATTTTGAAATTCACTGATGGTAAAGGGTTAAAGATCATCCGGCGTTTTGCAATAAGTTAATAAATAAATCGTTAACTGTCATGCATCGATTCAGCACTTTCCGTTATTGAAAATTAGGTCTAAAAGCAAGAAAGGCATTCAGTGATTTAAAAAATCTTCTCGTTTCAAAAAATAGTTGTCTTTCACTACACACAACAAATAAGATTTTTCAAAAGTCTTTGAAAATCCACGTGCTTTTCTCTAATAATGTGTAAAGAACTTAACTTATGATCGGCAATTTTTTCTCGAAAAAATTCAGAGCGTTGGTGAAAAGTTTGGGCACTGGAGAGCAAATGAACTTTCAAGAGAAGTTAGAGAAAAATTTGAGTCCGCTGTAAATTCTTTTGCCCATATTTAATTGCAACTTGTATTCATATCTTCTTTCTTCTGTGTTCCTTACGTGATTTTTGTGCACTACGTGAGTTAAGTGACTCAAGGGATAACATACATCATGTCGCGAGGCCAATTCTGCATTTTCTATCGTCAGTTGGCTGCGCCCAAAACACCCCATTACGTTGGTCGCGAGTTCAGTGGTTGAAAGTATGTGTGTTGTGTGCGTTATTTTACTCCTCTCATTCTGAAGGAGTTCTGAACCCTAACATACTGAGGTTATTTAATTAAATGAGGTCACAGGGTCACGTTGAAACAGAAATTGAAAATAGCCTGGTATTTTTCCTTTATCTTTTTCGGGTGAATTTTTACTCTGCCTCCGGCATTTTCGTTTTGTAATCTATGTTTAAAGATATTTATTTTTTGTACGTATAAAAGCTTCTCTAGTGTAATTGTATGGTGGTTTCCATATTCATCATTTACAGCGTAAGAGGATCATACACCGTCCATTTTATTAAACAGCCTTAATAATTGTACGAGAACATTTTGTCGAATTTGTACCGTAATTTATTCTTTGAAGTTCACTGCCGAATGGCAGATACTTCCTCATTTTGACGTGTGTGGTAACCCGATATGAGAGATAGTCTGGGAAGAGTTTTTGCTACATTAGTGGTATGATTAAAATAATCAGCGATCATAAGGGCAAGAGACAGCAAATAAAATCCAGCGAAACGCAGATGCTTTAATACTAGCAAAGCTGTGTATAAAGAAGCATTCCTCAATTAACGTCATCCAAGTCATTAAATGTCTTCTCTCCTATTATTTTTAACGATAAATATAACCATTAAGATTTTTCAAAATGTTTTTCTTTATATTTTCCAATGACGATACGTTTTCCTCAACATAAAGACTACTGCATTCATTTTTGATGGAAGATTCTCGGGGTTCAGTTCATCGATCATATAGATATTCCACTGAAAAATGTCGATGTCCCTCGGTATTTGAGTATATCTCTTGACCTGGAGAAGCTACGAAGAAAGCTCACGTGACTAAAATTATTGCATTTTGTATTATGCTCATTATCAAAACCTAAGTACTGAAAGCTTTCCCTTTTTTCAAGAATATTGTGGGAAATCGTAATCCTTATCTTAAGTGATTCTATACATTTCAGATAACTTTTCATGGAAGGAACAGTGAAATGATACAGCTATTCTGTACTACAATAATTGAACGAAGAAAATTTCGTGTAATGACTGACTAGCTTTAAAACAAAACTTATTAATGAAGTAGGTCATTTTCTCTGCCGAAGTTTTTAACTTAAACGTAGTAAAAATTCTTTCCGAAGTGGTAAAAAGCACCGAAAAAATTTATTTCATTTAAAATCATTCAAACCACAAAAATTCAAATTGATTCATTAAATCCGTAACTGAAACCTTTACACTAGGCTGTATTCGTGCAGAAATAACATTTCTAAATGTATTTTTGCATTATTATGAAGACCCCTGTATTTTGGTGCAAGTCACATCCAACTGCACTGCACACCCCAGTGCAACAATTCCGAATTGCCATACCTTCTGACATTGAATATCAGGCTTACTTCCTCCATCAAGCCCGTAAAGCGGAGAAAATTTGTGCCAATGAAGGTGTCTGTGTGGAGCAAGGGCTCTAAAGTTCTATCGCAATGCGATCATAATTTCCCAAGTCAAAGAAAATTTCCCTAGAGCTGCAGATAGCGCTAGTTTGCATATGCTCAAAGTTGCTGATGTTATCCGTAATCAGCTGCACACGCCTTACACCCAAGCACCCCTATTTTTTCAGATTTTTACCCTAAGGCGAGTGTATTATCGGATCTTAAATTCATTGTGTTTTTTACCTCGCTGATTATAAGGTGTGCCCCAGGGAACCGTTCGAACTCGCACTCTTTTCCTTATCGAGGTTCTTTCTACGGAAGATCTTCAATGCTATTCCTACCAGGCTCCATGCTCGTAACCCTTACTATTGCTGCCAAACCCACAAATTCTACGTCATTTACATAGTCTGAACATACAATGTCGGGAAGAGCAAAGCATTACGCTGATTTATTGTGCGCTCGCAGCTCCTCACTTGAAATGAAGTCGAAATTTCAATACAGGGGATTGCCCGCCGATGAAGGCCTTCTCCTTCCCACAATGTTGGCGCCAGGAACTTGATATGTACGTTCGATCCTTCATGTCTCAAGCTCAAATCGCTCATCTGATTTTGTTTCATATTTTGATATCTATGTATAAATTGTGAATCGTTCACATTACTTTTGTTTTGGGTGAGAAATTTGTCCAGTTAACAATATTGAAAATGTGAAATAATTTATTCAACATCACAGAATATGTACTCAATAACAGTTATCAGTCTCTACTTTGTGATAATTTCCTACATTATTTTCACATTTTGTCATCTTTTTAGTTTGAAATTCAGCTTTAAACAAAGAAAGTATCATCACCACAGAAATAACTTAGTGAGACTGCTCTTAGTTCACATTCCAGTATGTAAAGCAGTGACAACACAGAGTTCAAGGAAACTGAGCCAAAATACGCAATTTCAAGTAACAAAGACAACTTGATTGGGCCAAGAAGGACCTGGAATGGCCTGCGCTGACCTGGAATTGGTAGTAATTGTCTTGGAATGAAGACAAATTTGGTTCACAGGTCGGCCGGTCTGCCGTCAGACTTCATTACAGGTCGCCTGGGAAATGAAAACTTCCTCCAGAAAGCACGTGGCTTGCTTTTCAAATGATGGGTGTTCTAGTTGCTTCTGTGCTAGGTGTGATTTTTGTATCATGGTACTTGAGAGTGAAACTAGAGGTGCAAGTCTGAAGCAGGGTTCGAGTCTGCTAATCTTACCTGGTGTAATTCAGACATCGTGAGGTGGGAACTAGATTAGTAAGCGATTTGAAATTTCTATTTCTTGGCAACTCAGAGCGAGAGACTCAATTAATCCTTTTTTAACGAAGTTAATGTGACGGTGAATGTTACAGTAAAGTCATTATTCATGTTCATCTTATATTTAAAATACGTTCGACTATCCTTCAAAGCCTTTACCTACATGGCTTCTAATTGATTTCAGCTTAATCTTTTAGCGCTGGTAAATTTAATTAAAATATTGTGATTGTATATGAATTACCTCTAGAACATATGATCCACGTTCACGGTTGAATTGGTTGACTAATTTGATAAAAAAAATTCTGTCATTTGCTTTCTATTTGGCTATTCGAAAAGTTTTGATAACCTAAGTAGCTGTGCTTTATTTCATTGAGTTGCTCAGCGTTGGAGTATAAATAATTCACATTCATGCAAGACGGGATATTTTCAGGACTACTTACCTGCTGTACATCCTTTGACGAACATTTTTAATATGCTATTATTTATTACAGACTAATCTGCAGTAACTTTAGGGAAAAATTGCCATACCAAAACAATTCACATTCAAATGTCTCAACTTTATTTTTGCAAGATTTGACATAAGCACAACTGAAATAGTTCATTCCAAGACCAGTTAATGTCGGCTTCTTCTAAACAGGTAAAAAGCCCAGAGTTTAAACTTTTTACGAGAACATCTAGGAACAAAATTTTGCCATTTTGTTATTTTTCAATAGGTAATTTACTATTATATGAGATAGATTTATTTATTCGTGAAATCTATGGGCTTCTTGCTCCGAGCGAAATAAAACAAATGTATCATTCAAATATCTTCGATAGAATAAGGGCTTAAATTTTGCAAGACATTGGGTCTGAAAACACTTCTCTAGGTGGGCGAGAAACGAGTTTGCTATGAGTGGAGAAAGGCTTGAGCCCATTGTCAGACTGTCAATTTGCTTGGAAGTTTTCCAATTGAACATAAAAAAAGAATCTTTTAATGCTATTTATAGCTAGCGTTTGAATTGAACCTTGTTGTAATTTATTATAGTAAGGCTGTCCAGAAAAATGCACGGCAAGGACTTAAAATAGTAAAGACAGTCATATTTTAATGGAGAAAGCTTTAATCGCAGGACAGTCTCCACTCACAGGGACATGTGAGCTAAGGCTTCTGCGATTTCAGGAGATATCATTTAAAGCATAAGTAAATGATTCTTCATCTAAATGGTTACAGTGATCACCAAAGCACGAAGAAATACTACAAAAATTTGATAGAGCAATATTTTAAAATATTTTGAAGAAGACTATCACTGTATAAATAAAAAACTGTAAACTGATATGTTTTCATTGTCGGCACTCGCCTTAATCTGACGCCTTCAAATCCTTCTCAACCATCCACTCCGATGTTGAAAAGGGCAATCTTTTTGTAAAACTTGATGATTTCAAAGCTTTAGCCACAGTTTTCAACCCTTCCGATCTTTACTTATTGTTCTACGACACAACCCCTGTTGAACAATACTCAGTTCGCTTGCACTTCACAAATCGTTTTGCGATTTTATTCAGTTGTGATTTGCTTTAGTGCGATTTGTTCATGTGGTTATTTTCTCCCTTACATTGCACGTTCAAAATAAATTCTTCTGTTGACAATGATTTATTGAGTCGAAACGTCAAAATTTGATGACAATTTTTTTCAGTTCTATATTAACGTTCAAATTTCAAACCCAATTCATTATTCTACCTTCCAGCGTTAAACTCTAAAATAACCAACCACAACGTTCTCCAAAATGAACATAGGTAATGAGTTTCTGTCAAATATTCAGAAAATAAGAAAATCATCATGAAAACCAAAAATGGCTAACTATTTATCAATAAAAAATTATTCTCTATAAAGATTTATCAACATACCTCCATGCATGCACATCCGGGCAAATGAGTCTAATAGTATTAACTTGTACCAGTGAAAGCTCTAAAATCCTTGACGAATGAATTCGATAGGAAACTTCAGCCTCGTTCAATTAGTTCCAAACTAAAGTCCTTTCCATCCATTCCTAAATTTAAAATCTTTCTAGAGTTACTTAGGCATCTTTTTCTGAGTATTTTACGCATTGTCTTCTGAGAGAGAATTCTGAAGGGAGTTAAGCAGGGCAATCTTTCTCCATTTAGGAGATGCAAAAAAGTAAATGTAGCGATAGGAGGGCATTGAAATGGACAGGTCTTGCTGCGCCTAGCTCATGGGTCGCGAGAGTGCCACTAGGAGGCCCTGAGCACCATTTTAGCCGACACTCATGTTCTGCCTAATGAGACTTAGCACAATTAGTGAGCTCATCCAAAAAATTCACGACTAATGGACATTCTCCCGGCTTGCTTGCCTGCCTGCGCTGAGCCTCCGAGTGCGACTTGCGAGCAACTCCTCAGGCTGAGGAACGAGAGGACCACCGTGCGATTTTAATGTTTTGCAACATTGAACAGGAATTGCTGTGGTGTTATTTCTAGCATGAAATATTTTTCTTTTGCTCAATGAGTTCCACAAATATTATTGTCATAAATGAAATATTCATGAATTTGTTCGTGATCTACATAAGCATTATTAGTTCATATGAATAGTATAGTATGTCATATTGAACAAATGTATCATGAGATTTTAGGGTTTGAATCAAAATAACCAAAAATAACTGTTAAACCATTCCTATACGCATAAACATTTTTTATCAGAATTTCACACCACCTTTTAACAATTTTTTTAATTTCATCTAGCCCTCTGTTTCAGAGCCTAATTTTAATCAATCTCGTTTTGAACCTCAATTTTTTTGTGTAACCTAAGACAATTCAAACTGTTATGAAGGTACCTAGACAAGTTATGAAAAGCTAAGTCATAAAACAAGAGAAATGAAGTATTCGTACCCTCTGATATCATAGAGACTTTTTAGTTGATAGGCTGTAAGAGAAAAAGCTTTGAACGAGGCGTATTGAAGAGAAAAATGTACATATTTATAACTAAACATTGTTCGATATTTTTAAGTGTGATGATACTCTATTCTGAATTATTTTTAGATAAACGAGAAAACTATACCTGATTAGTTTCATATAATTTCTGAACAGTTTTACTCTAAATGTACCGAATTAAAATGGAGGTAGCGTAAAAAAAGAGAAATGAGGGAGTTATGAGCGTGCTAATGATGCTGAATGAGCAAACATAATTAGATAGCTTTTATTTATTGCAAGAAGAATAAATAACCTTCTTATCATAGTGAAATGTATAATTAAAGCTACACGACTCAATTTCTAAGCTAATTAATAACTAATTTGTACACAAACTGCCGCTTGCAATTCTTTTTATTCACTTTTTTTGTACTACCCCCTACGAACTTTCTCCATTATGAGCAACGTCATTCAGGAATTCCCCGATGCATTCAGGGGGAAAAGTTCAATCGTAGACAAACTTGTTGACGAACAGCATGTCATCGAGTGCTGAAATATCAAATGGTCTTTCAATTATAATGTACTCTGAGGAGTTTGTTTCACACCTGAAAAGCCCTTTATTAGTAGTCGATGATGAATAGCACAGCTCCTTTATAGCAAAGAGGCTTTTAGAACAGCGAAGTTGATTACAGAGGAGAGAAGAAGCAGTTATTCGATGTTTTGCGTATATGTATATTATTTCCAATCCAGTAATTAAGGACCGTATGGCTTGAAGCCGCATCTTCCCATCAGGGAAACAATGCTGTTTACTGGTGGTAGGGTTGAATAAGTCCAAGACCTATACGAGCATGTTAGACCAGGCTCACATGCATTCATCGGAGAAAATTTTCAGCAAGAACATCCTGGATGAAGAGATCTTCCAGCAAGACAAAGCTCTTCGCCACACTCACGTATGTTGAAGACTTGATTGGATAGAAAAGAAATGAAAGTAATAGAGTGGTCCCTTCAGTCCTCGGATCTTGACCCCCATCAAACACCTGGGGTCCCGCGTAGAGGAAAGGGTGAGGATACACAAATGTACCTCAAAACCAGAATAACTATTCAACTTTAGGAATATGGGTGGAAACCAGGTCAAAAACTTCTACCAAGTTCGTAGGTTTTTATCTAATAATACCTCTATATTTGTATCGCCATCTTCCCAATTCTGTCCATGACTATATAAAAATATATATAGAGTAAGGTTAAGACATTTTAGGACATGTCAGGTCAGTATGAAAGAATTTACTAATAAATACTTTGTAGGCCTCTAAGAGCCAGAGCATGTCCTTTTGTGTCAAAGACCCTTGAAAGTCGTTCAACTCGTTGATAAATATGTGTGTGTTTAAAAGTGATGAGTAATTGAAAAATCCGATGTATAAAACAGCCAGCTAACATCACCCTAACGTCACCCTTGTTTAAATTGTTTTAGATTAGGTAGAGCTAAGCTAACGTTTGGTTAGATTTGGTCCCGACTGTTTCATTCACCGCTTTTTATCGTGGAAAAAGTTTTCCCATCTTGGGATTTTTTCAAGATTGAAAAATGCCATTAAACTTACTTTTTGAAAAAATAATGAAAATTGGAACAAATCGGCAGAGAACTTCTTGTACGTTACTTACTCAAAGAAAACTAGAGCTTAAAGAGTAGTTCCTGAATTAGAGCAGCCCTTCAAGGCTCCAATATAAGAACCAAAAAGCCCTAACGGATCAATTTGTGATAAATAATTTCTTATACTTCCTTAGAAATCCCCTCATGTAATCGACACAGTTTCCTCTGAATGATCTCCTCGAAGGCTGTTTTCTCGATTCAATCTGGTGACACTTATGGGTGTGACAGAAATTGAATGTCTTATCACCAGTAATTAAGTCTGCCTCAAAGTGGGGCTTAAAAGCATCAAGAAGCTAAGTAACGACTCACAAAAAGCCGTTTGCCGTTGTAAATTTTCTTCCGATGCTTCGCGCAGTACTAATTTTCCAATCATCAACATTTTTTCCATCCCATTCAATTTGCATTGAAAAAACGTACGCTTTAGTTCTGTTGTTCTACAAGTTTCCTTCGTATAATTCTGTGATTCACTGAGGTGAGAGCCTCGTGCTGTTTAGCTTGAATTTCTTTCTGATTCGATTTTTCTGGTTCGTTTCTCACGCTGAAGTCACTGCATGGAGCCTGGCAATCAATTATCTTTGAGTTTTTTTTCAAGATTAGATGAGCTTCGTGATTATGAACAATGGTTCGAATATCAGCAAATGTGTAAAATGCCCTTACACACAGCATCGTTAAAAAACGAAGATATGAATCTCTTTATAACATGAATTTTATAATAAGAGAAATTGAGCTATTTCTACTGACCTATATTATGTTAATTAAAAAGTATATGCATAAAATGAGTACAGGTATTATGATTATTGATGTATTTCAATGCTTCTAAAAATTTAAATTTTGAGCGCGGCAGGTTTAGATGTAAAATAAAAATAAAGGCTTAATTCATGAAAAAATTAAAAAAAACTGTTCTGAAATTATAGCTCTTATTCCAAAACAGTGCCTGTCGTTCTGATCAAGTATCCAAGACCAGCGTTACCAGAACTAGGTTTTCTGGGGGCCAAAATTTCCAAAAGTTTGGCCAAAAAGTTTGATCTTTTTCACATAAAATTTTTCCTTGAAAACCTTTCAGCACATGACAACCCTACAATCTAGCCGGAGGCCGAGTTGTGTTATTTTCAATTTCATTTTAAAAAACCCAAATTTGAGAATTTCAGTCACCGAAAAAAGCCAATCTGGCAGCTCTATGCAGTACCACACCATTCGGTAGGGTTGGCAACACGCGGGGCCGAATTTATAATTATAATTATCGAGCACTGAGACGCCTTAATACTCGCATGTCAGGAGATCTTTTGCCGTGATCTTGTAGTGGTCTTTACGAGCGGGCCTAAATAGCTCCTCTGAATCAGGGGCTCCTGCTTAATTGCCATGTGTCTTGAGGTGTTTTTTGAAGACCGTGTGTTCGACTTCAGGCCTTGAAAATTTGCGCGCAGTTGCCAACCTAGTTGTTGCGTCACTGGATATCCACATTCAGTAAATATGTTGATAACGAGGAAAAATAATTCACGATA
Source organism: Platorchestia sp. MABIK (assembly GCA_014220935.1). Classification (NCBI taxonomy): domain Eukaryota; kingdom Metazoa; phylum Arthropoda; class Malacostraca; order Amphipoda; family Talitridae; genus Platorchestia; species Platorchestia sp. MABIK. Next base: position 249,161 of record JACJUY010000054.1, read on the forward strand.
GTAAGTTAGAATTCTGACGATTTTGATATCATTAAGTTCAGCAAAAATATAATTTTGGACGCATTTTTCTTTTCCTCAACATGTCTCATTCTTTTTTTGTTGTCAGCGTGTTTGCGAATATTTCAGAGATGTTAGTAAAAATTTTCTGAATTTTCCATTATTCTAACTTGCAATGTGAACATGAGGCGTAGTTTGAAGTAATTGTCAATCCTGTATTATCATTAGCTTTTCTTTCATCCGCAGGTACTTGAGCTGTTGAAATGAACTGCTTTGCGTGCTTTAATACTCTCATTTCCTTGTACCTGGTGACGTACAATGTTATGAATCAAATAATTTCAAATATATCATCGACTGTCTTTATGATATTATCATGTGTATGAAATTTCATCTTTCCTGTCAGTCGTCAAGAAAATGAACGACCATGGAAAAAAATCCCATTGCAAAGTAAAGAATCAAAATGGAAGGCAAAAATCATAGGATAATGTTAAGAAATGACTCACATAGCTATAAGTGCATAATATGATGTTGAACATAAGTGACCATACTAACACGAGGAAGGCGAGGGCTGTTTTGTAGATTTCAATTGCACCACAAAACACCTACATTGTGAACTACAGGCTCTCAGCCCAGGTGATGACGCCTTGATTCGTGCATCCGGCCATAAATATTGCCGACGGTTTTGGTGCCTTCTAACGTAAACAAGCAATCTAGAGCTACTTCAATTTGAAGTATTTTTGAAAGCTTAGAGACTAATGCTTACTGCTGTCGTAAAGACGTACCAACAAGTAAGCAGAAGCATAAAATAATTTGAGAATCTTTTTTTCCTGAGGTTGAATACGGGTAGGTCTAGAGCAACTAACGTACTCGTATGCTCTATAGTGTTGATCTTTAATGATGTTAAATTCAAATGTTAAATACATTGTCTTACAAGCGTCCTCCTAAACTAGCCTGAATACGTAATTTGAATACACCGTAATAAATCGTAACATGTTATATTCACAGCTTATTTGAGTGACATTAAAATATTTAAGCACTGAAGTTAGATGCAACACGGCTTACTGTAGTTATAATTTAAACTACCTAAAAAGGCACATCAGCCAAACTTGTGAGCAGCGCATCAGGCTCCTCGACAAGCTCCATCCACTGTCTTGAGGGCTTGCTTGAACCTCTGAATATTTGAGCTTAAGACGCGACCTCGTTCAGAACTCGACCCGATCACCGTAATAGGCTTAAAGCGAGGCAGGCGGGCTCATTTCAAATGCACGGCGTGCCAATCTCGCTTCGGCTGAGCAGCTCCTCCACTCCTTCCACGACGTCGATATTCACTGCTGTTACTGCTGGTATAAATGCCTCTTCTAATTTTGAAGGCTTTTATTGCACTCTGAACTTGGGGTTTCAGCTTTGGTTGTTGCCAAACTACTTATTGGGGCTAATTTTCCTTGTGTTACTTGATGCAATATGCAAGGCAACACGCGAGTGAAATGCTGGAAATTTGATGGCATGAAAGATATGTGTGACCACGGTTTTCAACCCATTAGCTGAGTAAAATTTTTAAATTAAACGAGAACTAGGGCTGTTGTATATTTTTGTTTTCAATTGTCTGGTCTGAGTCAACTTTTTTGTACCCTTGAGTAGGTTACAATGACATGTGATCTGTGTAATTGTTCAAAATTGTAATAAGGTATTTGGTAAGTGATATACTTCATCTATTGTCAAGTGGAACTTTTACTTCTTTTTAGAAGAAGCAATCAATGAACTCATACCAAGAAATTTAAACAAATTGTTTCCTTCACACTTTAACTTGATGGCTTTTAGGTATCAAAATTTTTACTCTAATACATTAAACAAGTACCCTTGCATGTAAAATAAACGAAATTTAAATGGAAGAACACTGTACACACACTTAGTAGAACCCACAACTTCAAATCTATTTTCTACCTCTGAAATCCGATTAAGATAAAGATATAAAAGATAAAGAATTAAGATAAAGAAAAATCAAACTCTACACATGGGGAAAACAAATGAGGCCTGAATCAGCGAAGTCCTGAGTGAGGGGATTGAGGTCAGGAGAGACAGTTCACATGATGCAGTGAGAGCCGCAGGAGCAGCACCGGTGTTGGGTGGCGGGCGACATGCGCCTGGCTCAAGTTTTGGACCGCGGCACCTACTTTTTCTCGTCACTATACACTAGTTCAGACTTGCATGCTTTGCGTAATCTTACTGCTCTAGTTCTGATTCATCCTCTTGCTTCATTTCCTTCGAGTGTCTCTGAAGGCTGATCAGAGAAAACTTCAAATTATAAATTTTTATTAACGATTCTCACAACGAAATAAGCAGAAACCTCAAATTTCTATTTATTCTTAAATATCTCAAAGCAAAGCCATAAGAGCAAATTCTAAAATTCAGTACTCCTACGATGACGCCCAAACACTTGAGATTAACCTGTGAAAAACCTACATCGATTTCGAGTTCTTTTTTATACAAGATAACGCTGTGGAGGCAACCGTACTATATGCATCAAATTGACACAATGTTAAATTCTTGTATCAGTTTACGTAACAGTTTCTTTGGAGAATTTATTAAATTGCAACAATTCATTAGTGGAACCTTTTAAAATAGAACACCATCAACTTGCCATGAAATGGACCTCTAAAGTACTCGTTTTGGATCTTCAATGCTGGTTTTGCTGTTGTCGGGGTATACACGAAAAGCTCTGGTCTCTTCTTAAAGCACGACCAGTATTTAGCATTGAAGAAGCATTTCAGTTCAAACAAAAATTAGGAGATAACTTATGGAATATTTGTTTGCAGTTCACTTCACGTACCATTTTTAAAAACTTTTAGATTTTTCGAGAACATTTTCTTGTTCTACGTGCGCTTGTCATTAATTAAATACCGTTTTTGTCACCTGTTTTGTGGGAGTTTTCAATAATAGAATTACAGGGTGGCGCATAAGTAACGCACCCTTTTGAAAGTAAATTTTAAAGATTTATCACCGCACTATACACTGGGTATCTGTAGACAGGATACGCCATGTAATAAACTTTAAGAGTTCCTCTATCGTTTGCAATTAACCCTATCGTTATACCTTTCAAAGTTTATTTATTATTAATTTTTTAAAAGGGTGCGTTACTCATGCGCCACCCTGTATAATTATCACAACATATGGTATATTGATTACTGTTTGTTAGCGTTATTTTACGTCAAAATATATTTGCTGATGTGTCAATTCAGAAGATCTCGATTACTGCCAAATCTTCCGACTAGTTTTAGCCTATGAAATATTAGAGAACATGCACGCGAATTTCTTCAGTAGCCACTGGTGTAAATTGATTGGTGCAAACAGGGCAACTTCATTGCGTTTATATGCCTGTTTATTGTGTTTATATGCCCATTGTGTTAACAGTTGGAACACACGTGCCTCGAAAATCTCTGAATCTATCTTTTCAAAAGGCATCATTTTCTCCCAACATGCTACACAACTCTTCAGTTGAAAATTTTGCAGGCTTGCGAGCTCGGTTGCGGAGTAAGTCGATCACACCGCATACGCTTCTGGTTGGGCCTAACGAAGTAAGCGCCTTACGCAGCAATCTTGCGCGGGTAATCGAATTATTAATGTCGTCCGTCAGCTAAAGGGGAAGCAAGGGTAGAACGGGCTCCTGAGTAGTAAAGGGCACTCCTCTCTTCGTAATAATCTACGCGCAGGAAACAGCTTAGTGAATGATTGGATAATTTTGAGTCTACGTTCACAATGAAATGAAAATGAAATTTTGAGTCTACGTTCACAATGAAATGAAATACTACAGACGTATTCTAATTTACTACTCTGAAATAGCTCGAAAAATGTCAACTCCAGTAAAAATGCTTGACGGTGTTTTCTTCCTAGATAGTGGAAACGCTACAGAAATAGGGGTAAAGGTGCATCTACTCTCCAGAGATAACGTTAACAAATTAACAGTCTCCTCTTCATTTGTGGCAGAGATTGAAAGAATGAAGAACAACTTGAAGTCAAAATAAAAGCAGCATATAATGGCATCAAACTTGACAAGTTTCAACGTATCACTCTCCCAGCACAATGTGCGCTGGTGAACCAATGTGTACGAATGTTTGAAATGTTATTTGTTCGTAGTTTCAAGTCAGAAAGCTTAATTTTGTGCCGATTTATGTTATTATTGAATTAGAAACCGTCAATTTGGCTGAAAAATTGGGCTGAAAAATATAACATCTTTCATCATTATGATTCAAAATTCACAAAACCGTCTTCCAATGTTCATATCGAGAGCTACGTCTTGAAAATGTTGAACACTTGACGAAAGCAATAACACGCTCTGTGAATTTTTAGTGATAGTACGAAAAAAATCCTTTTTATCAGGGGTTTTTTCTTGCCTTACTAAACGTAAATGAATTTCCTTGCCAACAACTCTACCTCAGGACATTGTACATTAACAATTATGCCCTACAATAACAAATTTGAGCTACCATCACATCACAAACTTAGCTAAGAATTTCATTTGTGGAAGGTGAAAAGCGTTCAAAAGTTCATCAATGGCACACGAAGTGAATTTCATTCCTTCTAAAAAGTGTGATGTTTGAGAGGGTTCTAAATCATAATATAATATGAATGAGATTTATTAAGTCTAATGAATAATTTTACAGACGTCGTTTATGGAAAATGCATTGCAAACACATTTTAATGGTTAAATTTAGGTCTTGTTTTTAAAGCCCACTTTCACCATGAAAGTTGTGCTTAGAAGTCTGCATTTTATCAGAATTTTTAAATCATTCCAGAAAATCTTCATGAAAAAGAGTGTTTGAAATGCGTAGTATGTTTAGTTCTTATTTTCCACCAATAATTCTGTAAGAATATGCAGTGCATAATTTCTCAAAAAATTCACACGGTGACATTTTTCATTTGTATCCACTAATGATAGTTGAAAACAAAAATTTCAATCGTTCTCTTCATCATGTCAATCACATGAGCTTTGGACAAATGAATTGAGAGAGATTTTCACACCGACTGCATCGCAAATAAATTTCACTTTGATTTTTGAAAATCATTTTCTGATGAACTGGTTTTCAATGATGATATATTTTGAAATCAATTAGCTTCCATCGTACTATTTCGCGAGTCTAGAGACTTTTGCCTTAGATTACTCTAATTTAACCCCAATAATGGCTTTTTCTTCGTCCTATAAGATTCATTTAATGAAAAAATCTGCGCTGCCGTGTGAGCTACTTATGCCTCATCAGTATGATGCGTTTAGAGCACTTTGCTACAACAGGATAAAAATAATATTTTGTCACAACCCTGTAGAACCTTACAGCTTTATCATATTACGAAAAATATGGCGTATAACAGCTTTGCCATTGCACTATGCAATACCTCAGTCGGAGTACGATGCGTAAGTTGGGTAAAAGCTACACCCATCGCCATAAGGAACAGCATGATAACCCTGCAACTGTGCGACACAATTATTTAATAACATCTCGGTGATAATTGCATTCAAACCTACAGTTTTGCTGCATTTTGATACAAAATAAAAGCTTTACAGGTTTTAAATTCCTTCAAATTAATAACTATACAAATACCATGGAACTGGGCACCATCACCACAATGCAATCAACCTTTCAATGTGGCCGAGTTCCCTTGCTACTTCGAAGCTCAATTTTAGTGGATTCACGACATCGCGGAGTGGAAGTAGTGCCCCAGAAAATGGCCTCCCAGTCTGAAGAGACGTGAATACAACCATCGGATAAGCGGTTGAAGTCATCATCGTGTTTATCGTCATCATTTTTACTGCAAATTCATCACCATCATCATTCAAGTTTTACTTCAACATCTTTAGTGCATGGTGAATGCAGTATAAATCCTTATTTTTTTATCTTAACTATTACTGTACTGTATTACATGTAATACCTTACCTATCGATTTCATTTGCTTAACAGTTGTCACTTTTATTAACAGAGTAAAGGGTGATTTGCGGACAGTAAAGGGAGGGCTTGAAAAATCATATCAAACAATAAATGACTAAATAAATATGGTTGGTGTCTGTACTTCTCAAAAATTCCATTATCGCTGCTGTCTTGGAACCTATCTCCTGCGATAATCTAGGTATTCACTGTTCCTTATCACCGTAAACGCTATCAGATATGCCACTAAATTTTTCCAATTGATTATTTCTACTTCGCGCCCTGACTGTTCTGTTACAAGTCACTTTCTTACGAGGGTGATCAGGACTTCGCACTAACCGCACTGCAGGCACCCAACCCTTCTGCACTAAACTGGTTATTGAGTCATTGCCGTCCCTTAGAAGGCATATTAGCTTAGACGTCTCTTCTAATTATCTCTCCTCTACACACAGCTGTCATGTCGCAGAAAACGGTGCGCTGCTGGAAAATTCTTGGTGTGGAAAGCAAAAATACGTTGGGATGCGTGAGATTAAATGTGAGACAAGAAATATTTACCACAATGAAATTTTTATATTTTATTCAACAGATTGTTGTTTTCTGTCATCAATGATATCTTCCGCTACAGTAAACGACAGCACGTAAATAGCAAAACGAGATAAATAACTTTCCTTCAAAGTTAGACCATTCAATTCTTTTAGGTTTGCTTCATAAGGAAAAGTTCATGGAAAGATTTAAACACAATTTCATAATTCATGAATATTAATTTTCATGCCTAAAACTTTGGCTCGTTAAGACTCTTAATGAATCTTTCAAACTAAATTTGAATAAACAATTCAGTTTTTAAAATGCCGGTGCAATGACAACCAGACAATGTTTAGAATAGATTGCATATTTCTAAAGCATAACAATCAAGCAAGTTGCAAGTTGCACACCGCATGATTGAGAATTTAATTTTTACTCAGAACTGAGAACTTTTAGCAAGACATGACATCACCTTCAAGGACACATTGCAGAACCTAGTTAATTAATTAGAGCAAGAGCAAGAGGAAGACAAGATGAAATCTATTGTAAGAAGGACATTGGTCTGAATTGAACCGAAACTGCAAAATGATTGACCAACAACAGATGCCCGACGGTATCGTGGCTAGCGGATTGTCGGAAGCGTCTGTGTTCAAGTTTTGAGCGATGTGTTCAAATGCTAAATATCGGATGTTAGATCACTCACAATGATGGTAATAACGAAGTTAATTAAAATGAGAAGACATGAAGCAGTTTTTTTCAATAACTTTTCGACTAGTGACATGGGTATTACAATACTCGTGTGTGTATCATCTAAGTGTATTAACTTTAAGATATTCAAAAACCAATTATGGTACTTTTGTACCATCTCTATTGGAAATAAACTGTTTTTCTTTCTTTTTTTCTTATACAAACCAATTAACCCATATGTTGGATTAGCCGGATAGAGAAACACGACATAGAAGGCACGACATAGTTTCACAGGTTGTACTAGGAGCATTTGTTTGTTTGCACACTGCGATTTCAACATTGCTTTTTGTCAATACCAGAGATTCTCAGAAAAAAAATGTAGAAACCAGAATTCTCCCAATTTTCTAGTTGAATTCCACAATACTAAAAGTTTGTGTTGATCTGAAAATTATTCAAATGAATTTCCAAAATTTTTTGAGTTTTTCAAACTAACCAATGGAAGTACATAAAGTTTTTGTCTTTACCTGACTTTCATAAAGAGGGTACCGCTTCTTGTGCTCCACCGAAACATCCGAAAATAACAGCTTCACATTCGACTGCAGCGGCAATTCTTGCCTGTTCATGGGTCATCAAATTTACAATTTTTTGGCAATAACAAGTCGCTTCTTCTACTTCATTTCTGTCAGTATTGGCTTTTTCCTCGCATCGCTCCCTTTGAGGCCACATTCCACTTACATACCTTCTTCTCACTGCTCGAGTCGATATCACATCGTCAGATGTTTTGCAAAATTCGCCTGTCACGTTCCAAGATTTTATTCGATTAACTAGTGACTTCATCAGCTATCTGTCTTCCCTTGAGGTTATACACCATTTCCAACCATGAACCCTACGATTTTTGATAGTTTGTTTTCTTTACAAACTATCTGTTTCCTTTGTCCGCTGTTTTTAGAGTATTTACGGTATTTATTTGCAACTGAAAATTGACAGTCTTTCTTTCATTGAGGCAATTAATTCGGCTGAGGCTGAAAAAGCATTTCTAGAACACGTTTGAACTGAAAAACAGATCAATATTCAAAATGATATTCCTCTGTACTCTTTTAGTTTATGAATGTATTTTTCGAAAACATTGGCCTCGGTAGATAAAATCAAACCATAATCAATTGCACTATCACATGAAATTGACAGATAAAAAACTGAAATTTTCAATTAAGGAACAATTATTTTGTTACCAATCATATATCTTTGCAAAACATTTTGGAAAATTTAATATCCAGCTCATCTTAAACAAACAGAGCTATTCAATTTAAGAATGTGTCTGATATTGATTTCAGTTTATTTGAGTGCAAGTACGCTACAGATTTTGAATTTTTTACGAGTGTTCTACGATTTTGTTTTCTGCAGCGTGATGAGGCTGCAGGGCCGTGTGGTCCCTGCCTTCAGCCTGTCCTAAATCTGTCATCAGGCAGTAAAACGGCAAAGGATATTTTTGTCACCATATGCCGCTTCTCTGTTGACTAATTATTTTACAAATTGTTCGTTATTTGATGCCTTGTGATTCTCCTGGATTGCCTCAGCAACTGAAACCCATTTCTTCTTCTTTTCCGCGAATGGTATAAGAGATATTTCTATAGATGCGTTTTCGAGCTTGACTCGATTTTGCTCCATGAACTCTACTAATAGCTGCAAAGAAAGCTTCAGGGCAAACATTAGCCATGCTTCACCTAACTCAAATACGACTAAATGATTGAACTTCACACGTTTCCCAAAACTGAAATATTGTTTTCTTTAAATGTGGATCTCAATCTTCATTATCTTGGATATTTCTCGAGTAGTGTTACCAGGTCATTTTAAACCAACGACTTTACTACTAAAAAAACACCATTTGGCTAGGTTGAATTGAATTTAATTTGTCCTACTATACATTCAGAGCTTCAAGTACGTGACTTTGTGTTTGCGCAGGTTGTTGCTTCAGTTGAACGTATAAATATTTAAGTAAGGTTTTCGAAAATTTTGTGATAGAAAATATGAACACAGTTTCTTCCTTCAATTATACAATTGTTGAGATGATAAATGATTAAGGATCCAGGTGTGCACACTCAGTAAAAATAAAAGTTCAGACTGTTCCCTAAAATAATCGTTGGAATGGCCCCTTAATTGTTTTATGCAAGAATGTAGCTCTAATTCTAAATTGCATAAGGCTTGAAAACTAGGGTCGTTAAAAACATTTTTGAAGGAACGTGACATCTAGTGCATGTGAGGTTCCTATTAAAACACAGCACATAAAGCGTGCTTTGATTTCAAATTCATATTTTTCAGCTGTTTTCGGGGACTGACAATACGCCCATTAATCAGTGCATATCTATGGGTTATCTCGAAATCTTAGATTAAGTTTCCGCAGCTCAATCAATTTAAAATTTCCTGAAGTTTACGGCCGGATATTGACTTTCTACGACTTCTCTTATTGTGGATTTGAAGCCTTCAGATGCACAAAACAGGTTTTTTGCCTCATTTTGCGAGCAGAAATCGTTGAAACATTTATTCTATTGTTCGCGTGTAGAGGTAAAATGAAAAAAATCGAGATTTAAAATAAATAGCTCAAATATTTTTTACACAAACACAATTGCTCTTTAAATTATCAGTTCAAAGGAAGTAATCGCATTTAATACAGATGGACCTCGAACGACCGCGAGTAACTTAGGTCTGAGGACATCAGGGAACAATGTTTAGCAACACGCGATTTTTAGTTGCACTGTACAAAACATATAATGCAACACTGCTAAAACTGTAATATTTATCAGCATTAATTTAGAGCAGACATAAGTTTTAAAAATCGTTTTGCAAAGCCAACTACATTTCGTCGAGCCTCCCTATGTGATCAGTATACAGATTATAAAATTAAGTTCATGGTGTAAAATTTACCAACAACAATTTAGAGCAAACAAAAATATAAAAATCCTCTACCAAAGCCAGCTACATTTCGTCGAGCATATCATCATGGGATCAGTACGCAGATTTAAAAATCAAGTCAATAATGCAGTAATGCTCATGAAGCAAACCTTAAAATCTGCACTCACTGTACGAGGTAAATTAAACTGATTCTGTTCATCAGATTGAGCTGATGTTAGCCCCGCTGGATTTGAGCGCTAAGCAGCGGTGCAGGAAAGAGCGCAGCGAACACCCCGTCGCGGCTGAGCAGCTTGTTAATTACAGGAGCTCGTTAAACAGTTGAGCTAATCGCTCCTGAATATGCATGATGATGGAGGGGACACACCGCCACCAGCGCACGTACATGAGGAAAATGACGATTCTAGCGGCAAAGTTGGACCTGCTTTGGTAAGCCGGATGTGTAACTTCCAGTTATAGTTTCATTAATAGGTGTGGAAATGACATCAGTTATAGTTTCATTAATAGGTGTGGAAATGACAAAAGTCGGGGGTGTGTTATAGGTAAGAAAGGTCCATTTTAATTTAAGTTCTGTTTCTCCGCCTTTTGAAAGTTGAACTGAAATATGTTAAACTTTTCATGTCGAGTTTACGCCACAAGCGCTGTTAATAAGTCAAGCATGTGACTTGTTTCGGTCCAAAGAACAGTTGATTGTCATTTTCAGGGCATTTCTGAATAAAATTTGATTCAAAAGATAAAATCCTACATTCTTTCTAAAATTGTGATAGTTCTTCAATTTTTCTCGGAAAAACATTTCCTCGTGCGTTTTTTATGAAATATTTTGCTATCTTAAACAAATGGTAGATCATAAAATATGTTTGAACGGTTTTTTGGTAATTGTTATAAAACAAAAATCGTTCCCATATGTCCCTCAATCACTAAATGTTCACTCTCATACCTTGAATGGGACTTTTGTGTGTTCTCTTGTCTTTCGATTAATTGAGGTACGATAATACATTTTTCTCCTACAACAGTCCTGAGGTTAATCTACAGTAAATGGAAACTTTGAATTTAAATTGTCAAATAGGGCCAAAAAATATTTACCCGGCGCTTATTTCTGAGGTGCAGCACCTTCCTTTTTCTTCGAAAATATTCATTTTCGAAATGATTCAAGGTAATTTTTATTTGATCACACCATTTTATGATTTTAATTTTTCAAATTTTGAAATTATTGTGCTTCCGTTCATGAAGAGATGGACAGTTCACCTACTGTTTGCGAACTGCTTCAATAATCAGATTTTTCATATCTCTATAGAATAGTGATCACATTAAATTTTATTTTATCGGGGTTCACTTATTTTGATTTTCAAGCCTGTTCTATCACTTGAAAATTTCTGCGAATTTAGTCTTTTCAGTTAAAACTTGAGTTAAATAATTTTCAACCTTAATTCGTGTTAAAATGCTGCCTACATCTAGGTTTTGAATATTTTACAATACATAGGCAAAAAAATCAACTTTCCGCATCTCCCTTTTCATTGCCACATGACGTTGCCTCAAATGTTGAGAAGAAGACCTCCTTTCTTGTCTCTGGCGTTCATTACCCAGAAGCGCCCTGATCTCGCTTTCACGAGAGAGTTAACCACGCTAATTCTCCAATTAAAATGCACTAACTTAGTCTGTCTGCGAGGAAAAATATCACCGCTGGGATGCTCGTCTGATAAGCGGCGCGTGCGTGAGCCTTGCAGCCTCCAGCACGGAGGGCGGGCGCAGCAGACGGTGGCGGCTGTGGTGGTTGGGCTGTTATAACAACGCAAGTCTTACGTCAAAATAAAGAACGGTTTATATGTGTTTATGTGGATTTTTCTTAGAAATGTAGAGGTAGTTTTAAAAATTAAATTGAAGTAGTGAACATGCCATAAATAATGTCATTCGATTAAATTAGATGTTTCCTGTTTTTCACTATTTTAAAGTTTAAGAATGTTTGGTTGAAGGAAAATATATTGAGTATGGACTGAGTTTTGATGCATTAAATTTCGTTGAATATTTGAGGAATTAAGCACTAGATGTTAATTTCAAAGGAATAGTACCGAGCTACATATATGTTTTTAACTTTTGTCTCATTTTTGTGGTTTATTCACCGAAAATAAGTTTGCTTCAATGTAGTTTGGCATTAAAATTTCGGATCTACACACCATTCATTATTAACTACTCATCGCAATTGCATCCTTTGAAAAATGATGCGCGTTGTGGCTAACTGGTTCAACGTATAACATTTTTTATTATAAGTACTGATTATAGGAACTAATTCTTTTATAAATTAGCATGTCATTAAACAACAATGACATATATAGTGCGTATATATACTGTGTTGAGTAACATTTAAATACATTGAAAATACATTCTCAAATGCATTCTTAAAGTGATTCAAATAGTGTATTTAGCTGCAATATTGTAGCCTGAAAACCTTGATTCCTTTCATTACGTCATTGGTAACCTCGTACTTGATAATGATTTTTTCTCATTGAAGCCATATTAAAGTAAACTTAGTATATAGATTGTAAAGCAGTTGATGGTGTTGCTCTCTAATAAAACCTGTTAATTTTTTAAATTTCGAAATTTTGAGTATCTTTCTGTTTGCAGGAATTATAATTTTTCATTGCTAATAGATTAGATTCGGATGATTTTATCCTTCTTCATCTGTACAATTTCTCATGGTACTCAGTTATTCAGAAGAATACATCTCAGTTATGTTAATGTCAAATATTTAATAGATTTTTTAAATGTTCATCGAATATTAGCTATAACTATCATATTAAAGTCATGTAAACAGTATCATGGGTGTTATGAAATAGTCTCGGTACTTGTTTTTTTTCATTTGAATGAGAAGCACTAACTTGAAACAAAAAAGATGTTTCCTGCACTTCTTTTACTTCTCTTTTCTCTCTGTTCCCCACTCGCAAAGGTCGCATTAAATATCCAGAAATCTGTTGTTATAAGTTCTTCCGCCCGATTTCGTTCATATCATTGTGAAGCTAGCTGACGGGACCGCAGTACAATGTTCACACGTTACAGTGTGTCATGTGTGCGTGTGTGTGTGTTGTGTGTGTGTGTGTGCGTGTGTGTGTGTGTGGGCGTGAGGTACAAAGATTTTATTATAAAGTCTTCATGAGCATACTCAGAAGTCTAGTTTTTGATTTTTGAACTAACCTATTAAAAATTTGACAAAAATTTAAAAAAATACCAAATATTAAAAATACCCCGTGAATTTTGTATGCAAACATCAATGAAAATCTAACGAGTTTTTTACTCATATGAGCAATTTATAATGTATTCATGATCTAAATGCTTTTAATGCATTTAGCATTTAGTGTTCAGAAGCAAGAGATACTTAAATACTAGGTGTAAAGTCCGTAGATTGTACATGGGAAAATCATTACTTCTTTTTGATGTTTGACATATACTTAAAATTACTGTAGATCAGATGCAGAAGAAACTAGAGATACTTAAATGTTAGGTGCAAAGTCCGTAGATTATTTTAAAAAATCAAATGCTCCTTTTTAATGATATTCGAGTCTCTTAAGATCGCTGATAACTACAACTGGAAGTTAATCATGGCCAAGATTCTTATTATTTTATCATATTTCGTAAATGTTCTTGGACCATGACCTGAAGAAAGTTTAGTTCACAAATGACAGATCTAACTGAAGATTATGGGACATCAGCATGCAACATTAAAAAATAATACGAATTTATCGATGAGAGGCATTCGTGTTGAACTGTTAATATACATAGATTATAAGTCAAATATTAAATTAAAATTTGGCTATTTGCATACAATGGATGTTTTAGGCACTTCCTAAGGTAATTTCGATTTTGGTTTCATCGAACGTTCTTTGCAAGTGTGCATCCTCTAAACATTGTGAAAATAACATAAAATGAACTTTTCAATAAACTGCTAACTACATAACCTTACAATTAGTTTGTCGACAAATTTTACACCATGTTATTTTTCTCTTTCTCTTCTTTTCAGTTACCAGTACTGATAAAATGGCCAATGGTAAGAATCTCTGTTTTGATTATAAATTTCTTTTATAAGAATATTTCCACTTACCCATGTTAAGAACAGGTAAACGCTTGGAAATTCTAAATAACCAGAAAAGATATGGCTATCATAGCCATGACAATTGTCCGTAATTCACTATAATATTAAAAGTAATACTATTAAATTTTTGCTTTACTGTGTCACAATAAAGCGTGAAATGAGGGTAATCGAATAATGGGTAGAAACAAAACATATTTTCCTGTTTATAAAAACTTTTTGTACGAGCTTTATAACTATAATTAGGAATTTTTCATTCTTAATTTTACAATAACATAGTTTTTTATACATTCATACTTCAGTAAGCTTCTTTCCTATCATGTTTTTTTCTTGCTCCAACATTTTTGCTTGGTAGGCTAACCGAATTGTGGCCGATGAAAGTCGTTAAAAACTATTAGAGCCCGTTGACTACCCTCTTAATTCAATGGATGCTTAAGACAGGTGGGTACGTAACACGACATCCACTATGATAAGTCCGCGGCTCACGAACACATCTATTACCTTCACCAACATTACGGAATGACTGCCAAATGTCCTTCAAAAAAGTTAATAAAAAGGCAATGTGGTTCACAAAAGTACTCAGGTATTAAAACAAACAATATAACCTGTCAAGCAGCATGTTATCAGGCACAGTGTCTGGTTTATTTTGCTCATAAAAATATCAATGACAACGTTGTGAAGAATTGTGGAAAATGAATTCTTCACTGTTGCTTTCTTCAAACACACAGCGATTGAGAGTATAGAGTAAGGATCAAATTCTTGGGTATCTAAAATAATAGATATGACTTTATTTTATCTCCTTCAGTATCTTGATTATTTATGATTTTGTTATCCGCGAAATGTAGCTAACCTATACCTGCACATTTATCGTTCATTTTGCTAAATACTCTGCTTAATATTAACACTTTAAGTGCGACGTTACTCAACGGTGGTCACTGAAGGAATTTCCAAAATGCTGCTCACCAACCAGCAGTCACAAACTCAATTTCTCTGAATGCTTAATGATAAATAAATGAAGTTGCCATCTATTTAATGTCCGTTATTGTCAAAATTAAAATGAAGGTTATAGCGAAGACAATAGACTTAAAATACATCTCTATTAAAGTTAGAACGTTTCGATCCTCTAGATCATCATCAGCTAAAGTCTTTAGCTGATGATGATCTAGAGGATCGAAACGTTCTAACTTTAACAGAGATGTATTTTAAGTCTATTGTCTTCGCTATAACCTTCATTTTAAAGCTTTGCCGTGTTGTGCAACCTAATCTAATTATCAAAATTAAGGTCTAAAATTTACTCTAATTTGAGTTGAAAATTGAACTTGAGTTAAACCCGCCGCAAATAAAGCGCCAAATCCGATAAGCAATTGATAACTACACACCCCCCATCATACATCAAATTTTAGGCGTATAAGATGAATTTTCACGCGGTTTTAAATTAAATCGAAAATTAGGTCGAACTTTCTGGTTGACTGCATGGCTTTTTGTGCTACGATGTAGCCTCCCTCGCACGCTACAGGAAAGTTATTACGTGAAATTCATGAACTTTCACGATGCCCATTATTCCAATGAAAATATTCTGGAAAACTGCGAGAAATCCATTTTTTCAATTTTTTATCCCAAGTTGAGATATATTACTTAGAAATAACTTTTTAAAAACTTGTGCATTTTGGTATGAAAAAGCACTTAGTGCTGGAGCATCAGCGCTGGAGCATCAGTGCTGGAGCATCAGTGCTGGAGCATCAGTGCTGGAGCATCAGTGCTGGAGCATCAGTGCTGGAGCATCAGTGCTGGAGCATCAGTGCTGGAGTATCAGTGCTGGAGTATCAGTGCTGGAGCATCAGTGCTGGAGCATCAGTGCTGGAGCATCAGTGCTGGAGTATCAGTACGGGAACATCAGTGCTGGAGCATCAGTGCTGGAGTATCAGTGCTGGAATATCGGTACTGGAGCATCAGTGCTGGAGTATCAGTGCTGGAGTATCGGTACTGGAGCATCAGTGCTGGAGCACCAGCGATGCGCACCATCGTGAACATTGCGTCGTAGCGCTCTGTACTCGAGACAACATCTCTGCTCTCAATCTTGATGGGAGCATTGCTATGTTAGTGTATAGTGTGTTATTCATGCACTCTGTGTTATCTTAATGACACACGCTGGGGGCATGTGCGTATTCAGTTTGGAATGAAAAAGCTGATTGGGAATTTGTTGAACTAAAAGGAGTTGTAATGAACTTGATTCATATTACGTGCATTCTGCTACCTCGAGTGTCATTTCAAATTATTCGGTAGGTGAATAGAAAATAGCGGAGAAACCTATGGCCAGAGTCGTAATCGAAACTTATTTTTCTGCCTTTTTCTCCCATTATTAACTGCAATTTTGTCAGATATCAACTGAAATAACGTAAAATAACGCTAACAGTTTGGCCTATTTTTAACATGAAAACAAAATTTATAAAATAATGACTCAAAACCAAGCGCCAGCTGGAATTCTGCCATTGTTTCTATAAATAATAGGCATGTTATGCATGTTACGTTATGTTACGTTATATAATAAGCGTGTTATGTTGTTGTTTGCTGGGAAACTTTCATCGTCAGTGTCATTTTTATCAATTGGCAAGTTAGTCCAATTTTGGGCCTCAGAGTAGATCAATAGACAGAGGGAGGACATGTGTCTCCATCATACTGCTTATTGCAGGTATTATTCGTTAGTTTCTATCAGTAAACTCTACGATGATAGTCGAGCCCGGGCCGATTGGGAATTTGATGACAGCCATGATCGAGAGCATGTCTCTCTTCCTCTCGATATATTAATGAAATTGAAATAAAATGGCTCTCAAAAGCTGCCATTGCTCGTAAGAATAACATAGCAATAGCGAGAAATTGATCTTCCAAATGACGGTTTAGCTTGCGGCATGTTCTCGTGAAGGATAACTTAACGGAGGCTGAAGTGAGGGAAAGCTGCTCAATTGGTCGGTTGTTGATGACGTCGTCTTCAAGTGCACCAATGGGAGACCAGAGATCCTTGAACACGTCACAGAAGCATCGACCAAAGTTTCTCGAGGTCAGAAGTTTCTCGAATCAGAGTGTGAGGCGTCATTGCAACAACAACGAATCAGAAGCGTGTTTTCATCAGGTAGACTAGTTTTGTGCCAATGGCATCAATGCCCAGGGAATTCACGAGCCAATGAAAAACAAGATGAGAAGCTAGTTTCCGTGGGCACTCTGGGGATTGCAATGCGCCTCGTCGTGATAAAAACACGGCGAATCTCTAGCTGCTGTAGAAATAAATATTTCCCTTGAACTCAATGCATTGATAATGACTTTAGAGCCTGGCATATCATTAGACGAGAGGCCTTTATGTTTTCTTCCTCATTACCATTCTGATATCCCGTAACATTATATGAATATTTTCCCTAATTCTCTCTAAATTTTTGCTTCTCCAATAAGTAACAATGAACGTAGCTTTCCTCTCCTCAAATATATGTGTGAAGAAATGAATACGTTAGCATTCAAATGAATGATATTACCAAACAAATGCAGGCCAAAATGTAGTGTGAAAGATAACATAACATTGCAACAAAGGGGATAAGACGCTATATAAGATTATGTACTGTAACTTTAGAATGTATGATCAATCATTCTTCATGAATTATGTCATGCATGAGAACGTTCATGATCTTCAAAACCACTCTTTTTCCAACATTCTTTCGCTTTAAAAGATTCTTAAATTGAACTGTTCCTCTACTATTTGTTCTATTCGCGCTAATTGAACCGTAGAATTGAAAGAAAAAGGTTTACATTCAAGACACTTATTTTGAACCACGTTCCAAAGCCCAGCGCTATGGTACACACACAGCAACGTTTTCACTTCTCTCGGAACAAAAGGTGAGCTAACGAATTTCCCCATAGAGTTATCTCTTTTAAGAATGAAGTTTCTTACTGCGAGTAGGAGATAAAAGTTTTTGAAAGATTACGTGCGAGGAATAACATATTTCTCTAGCTATATTATTTAGAGATTTATTCATTTCATGTTGTTTTGCAAACTTTTGGTCATCTTGTGACCACAAGATTTACTGACATAATTCATATTTCATCTAATCTTGTGATCACAAGATTTACTGAAATAATTATAATTTCATCTAAGGACAGATTAGTTCTGAGTTTCTCGGACCGCATGTGTCCAATCATTGCTCAGTTCCCTAAACTGTTAAACTTTTTCATGTTACATTGATTCAAGAAGAATAACGTCGTTTGGTACAGAAGTTCTACGAGCTTAGAGGCATTTACATCCCATGAGATTATACATTCTACCCATACACTTGAATCCTTTACATTCTTTTCGTATCTAGCTCTATGTTTGAAGAAGGAGATGGCGTTTTTGTGTCTGCAGACTACCCTTCAAATTTCTAAATTTTTAGTTTTAGCATTCAACTTTACGCAGAAAGAGATCAGAGTCTGTTTCACATTTTTCAACAAATTTCACGCAGGTGTCCGTGTATTTAAGATTCAACGAATAATTTAAGAGGGCAATATTGTGAGTAAGAAGTTCTTGGATAAATTGAGAGTTCTATTATAATACTGATGATCATGCCTTAAATATCTTCAGATCCTTCATTTTTCAATTGTTTCTATGTCTCAAATAAACCCATTCAAATAGTCGCATATTTTACAGAGAAGCTTAAAAAATTCTGAATGACTTTATGACTCTTTTAAGCATGACGTTCGAGAGCTCCCTCACCTTGCTTACCTGTTGCAGTGCGAAAACGCGCAATGTAGATGAAATTTTATCTTCGTCTGCAAGCATTAGAATGTCATAAAACATTGCTTTGAAGCACCGAACTAAAACAGTTCTGACTAACTTGGATGAAAACCGTTGTCGTACTCACTTGTCTAATTTCAAATCTGATAAGCTGAATAGTTTTACTCGTGGTATTTCACTTACATCCCTGCTATCCATGCTAATGAATGATTTTCAGTACCCATTTGCACAAATCCCAACGAATTTATTGAGATAATTCGAGCTTGAAAATTTGTAATGAGTTTCCACTTTACTTAGTGAATAATTGTTAACTTACTAGAAATGAAAATGTTTCAAAATTTGGCTATGAAAATCCAGCAAGTGATGCGTTCCTGAACAACCTAGCCAGGAGCTAGACATGTACGGCTTATCATATTCCGGTAATATGAACGAATAATGATACTCTTTACGTACTTGTGGATATGGATTAAAATGCCAGGTAAGTTGAATATTGTAATTAGTAGGATAAAGGAACGTGAGATACTTAACTTTATAAGAAGGAACAAAGGAACATTCGTAGTCATGGCAAAGGTCGTCATGGAATAGGAAATTTTATTCATTTCTGTTCGAATTGAATTACGTGTTGCACTCAGAGCGACAAACATTTATGGCAATGCAAAGATGCTTTAATAACTTATTTGTACAGTCGTTCGAATAATCCAGTCGCTCGTGTCATCTTTGACATGTGTTCGTTCACCAATCGTACATAGGAATTCCCTTACAAACGTAAGGCGGGTAAACGAGGGTGTTTTGCGAACATTTCATAGTACTAAAATACCATCATCACATTCAAGATTGTTAAAGTCTTGGAAGATTTATCAATCAATCTTCTGTGAACATCCGATTCAAAAGACCGCAGCAAGTCGGGTTTCCTCTGCGGTGAGAGGGTATACGGTCTCACGATGTGAAAATTAATTTGTCATCTACATTGAATTATTTTAAAAATGGTACCCCAAAAACACGAGTGTACTATCAAGCGTGCATTGTGTTTGCCGGACTTGAAGTACGGTAATAACAAAAAAAGGCTGAACTTCAAGTGGTCCAGTTCATGAGCCAAAATTTGCTGTATAAGTGCACGTCACGGATTGTATGGAAGTCAGTTATGAACACTGTGTGTAACTCACTCAGAGTCACTAAATTAACATTGATTCGGAAATGAAGTTGCGAACACCATTTTTTAACCACGTGATAACTGAAAAAGGCTGCAACAAATGTTCCAATTTTGTAGAGGTGTGAACCAGCTGAGAAGTTGAGGTTGAGTTGATCAATGGCTTCGTTGATACAGTTACCCGGAAGAATTTTCAATTTGAGTTGACCATTTAATTTTTAACATTAGTTAAAACGAGTTCATCAAATTTAGGATGAAGTTTAATTTAAATCTGTTTGTTGTGACTAATCCGTGAGTCCTGTAATATGAAGTGCAACCCAACAGTAAAAAGTGACATTAATTTTTTGTCTTCTATCATTATATTCCTTATTTAACCACTATTTAAAAGATAAAGCTGTAATTCGGTCAAGAAACTGATTTTAAATAAACCGTGTAGACGTCTTCCATTTACATTATTGCTGTCACATTTTTAGGCTAGAATAATACAGCAATTAATTTCAATGAATCTATTTGAAATAAATATCAATTCAGAAAAACTTTGCTCTGATTATGCAGTGTTCAGGTATCCAATTTACAGGGACAAACTAAGACAACAAGCAAACAAGTTAGTTGTACTTTGTTTTTAAACAGGGTGATTTAAAATTTGGATTCTAAAAGAATCTTTAATGACTCCCAAAATAACGGATGGATTAAAAAATACAGAGTAATTATGGAATCCTGAGATATAATAGTTTTACTTTGATAACTTTTTATGTAGAATAATTTTCATGTGATGGCCCCTGAGCATAGACAAGAATCGGCGCAATTACGCAAGCTGTTCAGTACGGCACTGGCGAGATTTCGTACAATTCGCTGGATTTTTACCCTCGATAGATGATGCCTTGAGTTAGTGCAGATTTGTAGACTTTTCACGATAAACTCTTCCTTTTAGAAATCTCTGAAGGAAAACACCATCACAAGTCATCCATCGCAGCATAAATCCAGTGAATTGGACTAGATCTCACCAGCGCCATAATGCAAAGCCTGCGTAATAGCGCCAATTCTTGTCGGTACTCAGGGGTGTGGCACAGGTACAATTTAGTGTTCAAAACGCAATAAAAATTATAAATGGTACTTCTCAAGATTTTGTGAGAGCTATGTTTCTTAAAATTCATTCGATATTATGGAAGCGCTTGATTTTAAAAAGAAAACATAAATATTTAAAAATAACCCTGTAATGGGAGAGGTGACTAGAAAACGGTAACCTTATAAGGCTGGGGCGAAATCGCAGAAAAAAAAGTATCTCAACGGTCATACAACTATGTAGTAAACAGAATCTCGACAGTGGGGAAAAGTAAAATAACAAATCCCAGTAATTTTAAAGTAGAATTGTATAGCACAAGATGAGTGGCACGCAAAGAAAATAAAAATGAAATCGTGAAAACCTTAAGACGTCACATGTGTTAAATAAAGCCGTCAAATTCGAGTGGAGACTACCTGCATTCCTTATACTCTTATTTTTTACCAGGCGTGTAACTACTACGAAAGCAGTCCTATGTGTAGAAAAAATTCACTGCACCGTTATATATTTTGGAATCAAACACATGTACTGTGTGTTGAAACACTTTAAACGATTTATTTACCGCAATCGATAAATCAGTTGAATCATCAGTCAGATCTATTGCTACGAATTGAGAGAAAATATATCAACACAGCCTAAATAATTTTATTTAATGCTAGAAACAACCTTTTCTAATCAAATGTATGCAGTCATTCTTAATGTGTAGCATTTACCCTAAACGTACACTGGCACCCAACTAAAAATTGGCGCAGTACCTCCAATGGTTTTCTGCAGTTTGGTGCAATACGGCGAGTTAAAAGCCGATTTAGAGCAGTGCAATGCGCCAAAAGTCTTAGTAGAAAGAAGATCGATTGCACCCTCTACAAATGCTGTACATAT
Organism: Platorchestia sp. MABIK; assembly: GCA_014220935.1. Classification (NCBI taxonomy): domain Eukaryota; kingdom Metazoa; phylum Arthropoda; class Malacostraca; order Amphipoda; family Talitridae; genus Platorchestia; species Platorchestia sp. MABIK. The sequence continues at coordinate 271,100 of JACJUY010000054.1, forward strand.
AGCATCGTGAAAACACGCTGCAGCAGCATAAACTGTCTGAAGACACATAAACACTAAACAGTGCGCACTATTGCTCACCCGCTCACTACGGTACGTTTCCGATCAATGGGGTTAACGTATAATTTACTGAAGTGAAACATACAGCCTCGCTGAAAGAAACTTGTTGGGAAAGAGGCATCGGAACTCTTTTGCAGTAATATTATTACTGTGCCGAACTTTTGTGGTATTGCGCCGATTTTTAATAGGGTGCAAAGGTCGTGTGATGTGATAGAATAGAAAATGATGTCCACTTTTATTTTTTCATTCTAATAATTTAAAAGAAAACTGCATAATCGTGAATAGTCTTCGGGACAGTTTTATTTCAAGCCCTGCACTAATGAAGGATGCACCTTATGATCCATATGTTTTAATACTAACGTCGCTCATCAAAAGAAAGATCATCAATAAGCAGAAAGCTCCTTTAGAGGCGCACTATTAATAATAACATGGTATGGAAATTCAAATCTATATGAGGAGAGCAGAAAGGTGTTGCTTTGGTATAGTGGTCACAGAGGGAATTATAATAAAATTCATTTTTTAAAATGATTCACTTTATGTCAAATTTTTACTAAGTGTTGGAGCGATAAGTGTTGCCAATTAAGTACCGCTTGTATAAAAACTTTCTACTTATCGGAATATATTGTCTAAAAATACCATATAGAAGTGCAAAGTTGTTTATATTAGGGTGTGAATAACCATTTTACCTATTTAATTGAAAATTCTTCTAATGAAACATATTTACTCGTCTCATAATAATTGTCACTTGGTAAACGCATTCATTTTCATAAATAGTTTTAGCTTAAAAATGTGATGAAGAAAATAAAATTTGTTGAACTTGAAACATGCATACAGATTCGTATGCTTCTATAAATTTCTATATGCGAAAGGGTGTAATTGCAAAATAGCTCTAAAAAGATCTCCTACACTACAGCTGAAAGATATGTCACTTACTGAAATTAGTTCACGCCAAATAGAGCGCTCACCAAAAGGGCACCGCATTGTCGTTGTATGAGTAATTGAATTTCAGACACAAGAAATGGCTTTTTAGTCGTCTTGCTTTAGAGTGTATCTGTTAATTATTATTGAAATGTAATATATATATATATAAATATAAATTCTGTAGTTACAAAGTTTTAGATCTCTACAAAAATTTCATATGCCACATAAAATGCACTTATGTTCCAATGAGGAACATTGATATTTTTCATGAAGGTCAAAATTATACTTTGAGTAGAAGTTATTTAAATCCTTTCGTAGTATTTTTTTCTGTGCAGTATCGAGAGGTATTTTTCTCTATTCTAGTAAGAATTGTATCGTAGTTTTTACGATAAGAACGCGTGGGGTCTTGGGGGCACAAAGCATATCGAGAAATTAAATATGCACAGTTGCTGAGCAGACGTGCAGGCAGAAGTGAGAGAGCATTCGGGATAAGATAAGCCGTAGGAAAGAGGTGAGGATCATTTATTTAACACAGCCTGAATCAGTGCGTTGCCCTCCTCCAACTGATGTTCACAGAACAGCCATACGAACAGCTGAACACAGAAGGAATTTATTCACTTCCCAGGGTTACAGATAAAATAGTGAAGGAGATTCGAACCATATCGCGCTATTCTGATTAAATTTGGCGTTGCTTCTAAATTACTAATAATTACTATTACGACCCCGGAGTGAGCTATTTTGACTTTGATATGAGAAGAGAGAGCAGCCAAAATTCGAAAATATTTTATTGACTATTGAACGTTGGTGCTATTGTGTTTTCCATATGATACCTTTTTTAATAGTTCATTTGTTTTAAATTGTATTTGCTAGTATCGAGAATTTGGCACTCTTTGTTTCACTCCAGATCAAATTAGCTGTAAACTGATCGTGCAATACAATCATGAGTAACACAGTAACACTACTATTTCAGATGCTAAGATGTGAAGTGGTTACTGATATCGGAAAAAAACAATTAGGAACGAATATTATCAAGGACTGATACTAGGAACTTATATTACGAACTAATTTTATTTGCAATAGTACTATTTAAACATATTTTATTACATTGTGATAAAAATATGTCATCAACTTATACTAAGTACTAATATGAGGAACGTAAATTTTAATATTCGATCTGACTTGTTGGAACGTAGTAGACCATTATTCACAGACACCACCGCAGAGCACGCACCAGAGCTCACCTCTCGGCCCACCTCCCCGCCACCGCCGCCCCGCCCTGCGAGGTCTCGTCTCTTACGTACGACGCTCGTTAAAGTGGCCTGAAGGCCAAAATGTTCAACTTGAGACTACGTTTATGACTTACTTTTATATTTATTTTATAGGTGCACTTCCCGCTCATAAATTCCGAAATGGAAGTTTTGGACTTCAAGGAAGCCATTACATATTATGGCTTTCGGTATTTATTCATAAGAGTTAAAGCAAATTGAAGAATATGGTTTGTGGAGAATGTGCGTCAAAAATTCAAGTCCATGCCGTGTAAAATGTTTTTTGTTCAACTCGTGAGAATGATCTCTGTGGTTACAATAAACACCGAGAAACAAATTCGTGAAAACTCGAAAAAATTTTTGCTCGATATACAATCACTATCGTGCCTGGCGGTAATGAAACAAAATGTTACAATGACCATACTTTTATGCTTATCCATAGTTAGATCAGCATAATTGCATATTTTTCAATGCAGCTGAAAAGGTGATGAGGCATACGATTGTATCTGAAGCTTAGCTCATTAATTTTCGATATGTTTAAATCTGGTGGTGGCGCGGGCCATTTAATCACTCATGCTCAGATATACACTTAAATAGCAGCGGATGCTAGATGTATGGTATCCTGTAAAATCTAATTGCCTTTATGTAAATAAAAGTTTAGTGCGGAATGAAGTTGCTGATCAATAGTCAGATGAGAATTTGATGTCGTTTCATTGGCAAACTAACAGCGTGTTCGCTCAGGTGCACCCTCTCCAGTTCACTTCACTTTTTCAAGTGTAAGTATTGTAACCGAGAGAGTGTAAGTATTGTAACCGAGAGATTCTTTGTAAGTGTTGTAATTGAGAGACTCTTTATAAGGATTGTAACCGCGAGATTCTTTGTAAGTATTGTAACCGAAAGACTCTTTGTAAGTTTTGTAACCGAGAAACTCTTAGTAAGTATTGTAACCGAAAGACTCTTTGTAAGTATTGTAACCGAGAGACTCTTTGTAAGTATTATAACCGAAAGATTCTTTGTAAGTATTGTAACCGAAAGACTCTTTGTAAGTTTTGTCACCGAGAGACTCTTTGTAAGTATTGTAACCGAAAGACTCTTTGTAAGTTTTGTAACCGAGAGACTCTTTGTAAGTATTGTAACCAAAAGACTCCTTGTAAGTTGTGTAACCGCGAGACTCTTTGTAAGTATTGTAAACGAAAGACTCTTTGTAAGTTTTGTAACCGAGAAACTCATTGTAAGTATTGTAACCGAAAGACTCTTTGTAAGTTTTTTAACCGAGAGACTCTTTGTAAGTATTGTAACCGAAAGACTCTTTGTAAGTTTTGTAACCGAGGGACTCTTTGTAAGTATTGTAACCGAAAGACTCTTTGTAAGTATTGTAACCGAGAGATTCTTTGTAAGTATTGTCACCAAAAGACTCTTTGTAAGTTTTGTAACCGAGAGACTCTTTGTAAGTATTGTAACCGAAAGACTCTTTGTAAGTTTTGTAACCGAGAGACTCTTTGTAAGTATTGTAACCGAAAGACTCTTTGTAAGTATTGTAACCGAAAGACTCTTTGTAAGTTTTGTAACCGAGAGACTCTTTGTAAGTATTGTAACCGAAAGACTTTTTGTAAGTGTTGTAAGCGTAAAAGTCTTTGTAAGTATTGTGTAAGCGTGAGTCTTTGCAAGTATTGTGTTAGCGTGAGAGTCTTTGTAAGTATTGTGTTAGCGTGAGAGTCTTTGCAAGTATTGTGTTAGCGTGAGAGTCTTTGCAAGTATTGTGTTAGCGTGAGAGTCTTTGCAAGTATTGTAAGCGTGAAAGTCTTCGTAAGTATTGTGTAAGCGTGAGAGTCTTTGCAAGTATTGTGTTAGCGTGAGAGTCTTTGCAAGTATTGTGTTAGCGTGAGAGTCTTTGCATGTATTGTGTTAGCGTGAGAGTCTTTGTAAGTATTGTGTAAGCGTGAGAGTCTTTGTAAGTTTTGTGTAAGCGTGAGAGTCTTTGTAAGTATTGTAAGCGTGAAAGTCTTAGTAAGTATTGTGTTAGCGTGAGAGTCTTTGTAAGTATTGTGTTAGCGTGAGAGTCTTTGCAAGTATTGTGTTAGCGTGAGAGTCTTTGTAAGTATTGTGTTAGCGTGAGAGTCTTTGTAAGTATTGTTTAAGCGTGAGAGTCTTTGTATGTATTGTAAGCGTGAATGTCTTTGTAAGTATTGTGTTAGTGTGAGAGTCTTTGCAAGTATTGTGTTAGCGTGAGAGTTTTTGCATGTATTGTGTTAGCGTGAGAGTCTTTGTAAGTATTGTGTAAGCGTGAGAGTCTTTGTAAGTATTGTGTAAGCGTGAGAGTTTTTGTAAGTATTGTGTAAGCTTGAGAGTCTTTGTAAGTATTGTGTAAGCGTGAGAGTCTTTGTAAGTATTGTGTTAGCGTGAGAGTCTTTGTAAGTATTGTGTAAGCGTGAGAGTCTTTGTAAGTATTGTGTAAGCGTGAGAGTCTTTGTAAGTATTGTGTTAGCGTGCGAGTCTTTGTAAGTATTGTGTAAGCGTGAGAGTCTTTGTAAGTATTGTGTAGGCGTGAGAGTCTTTATAAGTATTGTGTAAGCGTGAGAGTCTTTGTAAGTATTGTGTAAGCGTGAGAGTCTTTGTAAGTATTGTGTAAGCGTGAGAGTCTTCGATGTATAGTCGGCAATCGTGATACTGAACAGATAGAAATAGTGGTGTAGTCATTTCTCAAAAATGTTTCGAGGCTCGTAAGAAATGATGTTGGGATAGTCAGTGTAATTCGATTTTAAGATTCACAGCTCAGGAATTAAAATAAGAAAGACTGAAAAATTTCATAGTTATTTTGCTCTGAAAACCTTTTTGAGTTTTCAGTGTGGGTTTATGATTTATTAATTGCATGTATTTATTTTTAACCCCAAGTTCATGCGCTCCGAAAGTAGATCACTGGGCTACAAGCGAAGTTTTTCTTAAGATAACAGTATCATCAGGAAATTTTGAATAGCCATTGAAAAATTCTGCGCAAGATATTCTTAACGAGGTTTGTCTGATAAAGCGCCGGAATAAATTGAGTTATCAAAATTGAGTTCAATTTTTGGTTCTGAGTTTTCGTAATCATATTAATTTTGTCCGCACATGCAGCATTTTAAAAATTTTATGAAGCAATTCTACTATCATGATCAGTAGAATTCAAATTTCTGATACTGCAAAACGCTTTTGACCACTTATTCATCCCGATATGCAGAAAGTTTATTCTTCTCACTCTTCACTCTAAAGACCGAGACGTGAAAAATTGATGCCTAGAAAAAACAAAAACCTACCCATTACCAAAATTAATTGTAATTTGAATTCTTGAACTAGATAAAATTGATCTGTAGCTCACTTAAATGTTTAAATACGACACTTTTCTGAAAAATTTTATCAAGGCCAAGAAAATAGATTAAAAACAAAATTTACTCATAGTGCTTTGTTGAAATGACTTATTAATTTTGATAAGTGATATCCTAAAAAAGGCTTTCAGTGGTTTCAGCTTGTCTGAAAAAAGATAGAGCCTAATTCTTATTTCTCTTTAAGAGAGTCTACAATTTTCTGGAAAATGAAAATAATCTCAAGAAGAGAAAGCAATCTACATTAAAATGCTAGAGCGTGGAACTCAACACACAAAGGTTGAAAGGTTAAAATTATAAGCAGGTAAGTTTGATAGAATGTAAAATATTTTATCTATCTTCATTTAAGCGCCAACATTACATATAACACGACACTTTAGGCTTATGGCTTATACTCTAAATATAGGTAAAACTTTAATTTTTTAGGCTTATGATTTAGGTTTGCAAAGATGTGTAATCTTGATACACTTTTCTGAGCTCCAAGGTCTTCATAAAAGCAAAACAAATACTGATCTGATGAGCTTGGTAGGTTGCAGTAGCACACACCCAAATAAGACACTCGTATTCTCTAATAAAATCATCTCGTTCAAAATAAAACAGCAATGCTCATTCCGACAGCATTAATCTCACAAATAAGGTTAGCTATCTCCTCGATTGCAGTTTAAACTTTGAGGGAAATTGAAGTAAGAACATACCGTACTTGCAAGTACACAAAGTGGATATCATAGAAAAGTGTTTCAAAGTCGTATCACTCTCTGATAGCTCCATAGCTCAAGCAATGCACTCAAAAGACCGGCGCTGCTGCGGCTTCGCTCCTTATAGACCTCAGAACACCAAGGAATACCAATGAATTTGTGATAGTCCGGGAGACAGATCTCGTTTGTCAGACGTACGACTATACGTGCCGTGAATTTATTCTACATCCGATTCTGACGACATAAGAAAATGGTAAAATTTTTCTAAAATTAAATCAGAACATATCTAGTTAGTCATAAAAGGTTGAAAACACCAAACCTCTCATGTATGAATGGAGACATGAAAGTTAAAAATTCAAGTGGAAAACCCTCCCAGTGATATAATTATGAGAGGGTGAATTCACACTAGACTTTTACATTATTGAACACGTAAGGGATTGCTTGAAATCCATTGTAAAACGAATTCATGTGTTTTTCGAAAATTTATTTAGGTTCGTCAAGTGAGGAACTTTTCTAAATTAACAAGAAGGGAAAAGTAACAAGTAATTATTGGTTTAACGTTTGTATAGAGTATTCCTTCATTGAATCATCCTAAGTAGTAACTAAATTGAATTGACATCGCAGCTGAAACAGCATTTTGTGGTGCAATTCCTCTGATGGGATCTCACTTTACATTACTGAGTCCCCGAGCACACCCGACATCGACCGATTCAACACCTGAACGACTCTAAGCCAAGCGCTGCTGATTTCTGCTCTTTATGGCTGTCAGAATATTACTTGATTGTTCCACTGAACTTCCGTGATGAAAAAATGGCCTTGTCGAGAGTTTTTTTCAAAATTTCGGTGATTCAAGAATAAATCCGATGTGAGTTCATAAAGTACGAACTAAAGAAAATTTGCATAATATTTCATCCATTTTTTGAAATTCGGATAGCAATATGACCAAAGACTCGCAATTTTCCATCAATAATTCACATGCTGAATCATTTTTCATGCGAGTGACACAAAATGCAGATCTAACTGTGAGTATGGACAAGTGTTTTAAACATATTTCATTACATTGTGATAAAAACATGTAACATCAGATTCTGCAGCTGGAACAGAAAAGATCTGGTTGAGAACGATAACTTGAAAAATTGGTTTCTATTTACCATTACGAGCTCACCGGGAAGTCCTTATAACAGTACCCAGTCTAACTTTTTCGCCGCCTGCATGCATGTTTTTCGGCGCCTAAGTGATTTAAGCAATTAAATCGCTTAGGCGGCGAAAAACACACATCCAGGAGGCAAAAAAATTAAGACTGGGGAAAAACGGCAAAGTGGTCACAAGGAAATTGTTTCCTTCACTTGATTTAGTGCAAATTTATGCAAGAAATTAGTCAACGACACTAAACAAATAAATGTTAAGCATTTAAGTCAATGCGTTTGATTAAAATTGATTAATTACAATTACTGTCACCCCCACTGTTATAATCATTACTATTACAAACACTGCTATTACTATTATCCAGGTTCTATAAATTTAACACTGACCCTCATGATTTGTAGTTCGTTCGATCTATTTACTGTAGACAAAACAACGTGTCGGTTTATTTTAGTATTTTAAGAAGTTTACCTTCACTCCGGAGTCATATTTATTGAGAGAACAAGAACATGGAGAGTTTGCTACAACTCACTTCTCTAGCACATATGCAGCTTATTTATTTCGTAGCTTCTCGACGCTGCTGCGCATGTTTTTCTAACGAGTACGGATAACATTTAGTTCCGTGATTCAACTGCAAAACCTTATGAGAGGTATAATCGAAAAGCCTTAGTTTCTCAACAGATCATCCCATTAAAATGGTTGACTAATTGTAATAGAGGAAATGATACAGTGCTCACTACTTTCAATATTGACGTAATTCCTAACGATTTCTCCATTTCTTGAGACTGAAAACATCAAGTTTTAAAATCAGCAGTACTTTTCATGTGCTAATCCGTATTTCACAACTGCGAGCACAACTGCGAGCTTTATTAATCGACTTAACGTAAAGGTATCCAGTAACCGAGTATCCGCTTCCAGAAAATGATGCCTAAATAAGTAATGAAAGTGAAAAATGCCTTGAACGTTATTAAAATTTTTTGATTGATGCCATAGCTTGAAAACCTCATAATTTACACTCTACGACCGCTAGACTTTCGTTACGTTAATTAAACACGTCGCAGAGGCGTCTTCCTTTAAAAATTCTCTCACAATATACATGTAGCATTGCGGCTTCTTTTACTTCGGTAGTTGTGCAAGAACTTTTTGGTCGAAAGAATGAGTTACATTGCGCTGGCTTAAAATTTATTACACTCAGTAATCATAACCGAAGGTAAGAAACAAAGGGTCTGTATGGACAACGAACGAATCAACTCTAAAATGAATAGGAATTCAATTGCAGCCCTCCTCTTCACCACAAAGAAACATCAGCTTGCACTACTGCTCGATTACAGAGGACGATTTCAACCCACTCGAGGGAAGGGCAGTGAAGTCTAACGATATTGTCGAATTAGACCTGCAGGTCCTTTTGCTCCTTCAAAAGTGATCGCAAACCTCTCTCGTGATCGCCTTTCCGTAACGATAACGACTACAAATGTCGAAAATGGGGTCAAATGGAGCAAAATAAGATAGGCTTGTTCGAAACTGTAGTCTGGAACCGAGCACTGGAGATGCTGATGGCTTTTTCTGAGACTGGAGAGATTGTTGAACTGAAGATATTCGTGTTATTGCTATAGGAGACGTGGCTTTCTTCTTATATTGATATGTAATGGGTTTCACTGAGAGCATAAAATAAAAGACGGAGAAAATTGGAGATTCAACCACTTTTTTCTAATTCAGTACTGGAGCTACTTGAAGTTATATCGCAATGAGAGTGCTACGGAAACAGTGATAAAACAGTGAACAGTTAATTTTAAGCTCTATTAAGGGTTTGTCTACACTATTGATGTGCTAGTAATACATCGACTTGACTCCAAAAATTTATTCCTCGATCTAATTTGTGAAATTCTCCTATGTTCTTCTGCTGCCAGGTTTCTTCTAAGAAGTGTTCATCATAAAAAATGAAATTATTGTGTACTTCACTTTAGTTAAAGTATCACGAGAGAAAACAAATCTATACTATAATAAGAGGGGTGTCTGTCTGCCTGAAGCCCGCCTGCAGTGTGTGATGAGCGTATCTGTGATACAAGCTTCAACTCCACAATTTCCAGTGTATTAATCCATCAGATTCGAGTAGGAATGGAAATCACGGGAATTCTTAGGAAACAGGAGCGTGTGTCATGTGATTTGTCGAACATTATTATACATTTTTGACGGGCCGTGTGCACTCGGCCTCATCAACTCTCGAGAGATGGATTTTTTTTCTTACGGCCTTTCTTTCGTTTCGCCTTCTTTCTTATTTCAAATGAAAGGGGTGTGGACTACATATGTTGTTCAGAAATAAAAATTCAAAAGCCCTATTATTTTACGTTCCCAGTGACAAACTCTTCGAAAGCTTTTGTATATGGCAACGCTCGAAACATAAAAAATCATTTGAAAATCCCCACTATATACCCAAAATGATGTGGCTCAAAACTAGAAGAGGCTGTTACATGGGTGAGCGTAATTTTGGCACGACCATTATCTGTGTCAAAATAAAATCTCTAAAACGTGGAAGGAAGCGACTAACTTGTCACAATAGAAACTGAAGGGGTTCACAGACGCATGGACGCTTCTACATGTTACCAGTTCATGTTCATACTCTTATATAGTATGAAGGCTTCCAATTTTCAAAATTGTGGAGAAACTTCCGTTATCTAGAGCTACTCTTGGCCACCCGAGTGATCAGAGAAAACTCTAAACTGGACATACTGAATTTGACTATAAAAATGTGAAGAAAGGGTCTGTGCACGTGAAATAACATCGTATAAAAATATTTTTACTTTTTTTTAAAAATCATCTGCTTAAAAATAATCAAACACTAGTTACTCATGAGAACCCTTAATTTACGGCTACAGCTAAAATGATTCATGGTAGTTTAAAAAGGGATTGAAGTTTAATTTTAAGCTCTATTAAGGGTTTGTCCACACTATTGATGTGCTAGTAATACGTAGACTTGACTCTAATGCGTAGAATGACTTATTTACTTTGAAATCTCCTTTCATCATGAAATGAATAAATTTTCTTACATTTATGCACCACTGTCTAGCTAATCAGATTATAGATTTACTTATTAGAATTTCAAGAAGTAATTTGTAGATTTCTCTGACTTATGAAAAAATTATGAGTGTCCATCTCTCTTATTTAACTGGGCGGATCAAATTTCATTGATAAAAATCATTAGTAACTAATCACACCATTTATTTCATTTATTCCATTTATTTAATCACACGCCTAACCGGCTAAGTTTCCGATTGGGGATTTTGTGCAGCAGGAACACTAATAGTTTGTAAAAAAGTCTAAATCAAGTGTAATGTATTCATTTGATGTCATTTTTTACCATTCTTTAATGCCTGCGCTAACTGTCACTGTTTAGCGATGAAATTCGAAATCTCCTTAAATTCGAGCTATAAAAATATCCCCCTCCATCTCAAAACAGAGTACTTAAATAATTGTATACAAGTTTTGTGAAAACATATCCATAAAAAATTCACATTTATTTATGCAAAAATGGAAAACTTTTGAAAGTGACAGCTGGAATATATTCTGTTTCACCCTTCGTCATTGATGCTGTTAAGTTTGTTTACAAGAGTTTTCTTTTTCTTTTATGACGTCGTGTTACCGACATTTAAAGTTCATGAATTTTTTCATTATGAATTCATGAGCTTCATTATTCAGTCTATTTTTAAACGATGCAACTCTGGCTTTCTATAACTAGCCTCTCCCATCCAACCCACTTCGCACGCCTCCCTCATCTTGCTTGTGCCGTCAGCGGTTTAAATTGGGCGAGTTAAGGTTGCAGTGTCATGTTGGGCAGATTATGGTCGCCCTGCCGGCGATAACATCGGCGGTGTAGGGTGGCGCCAGACACGCTACACCTCGTTAGGTCGCCCCTCCGCGTCCCGATCACCGTAGCTGTGATACGCGCAGTGACCGTCCTGATTTGGAGGCAACATATCCGAGGGATTATTTATGGCCACCAATTAACAACGCAAAGTAAAATCAACCAAAAGTTTTTACAAAATGAGTGAAACTACAAAAGGCTTTGGGTTGAATTCTTCACTGAAGACATGCGATAGCAACTAATTTGTAGTTATAAATAGGTACTCAAATGCTGAAGAGAATTTTAATTGCGTGAACCAAAGAATTTCTTTTCGTTTTTCTCAGAAAGACATTTTTAATGTGCTTATGAAATGTTTCGTGAAATACTTTTATTTACTTTAATTTTGCGTAAAATCTATGATTTCCCAAGGTACGCCTCTATTTTAATCGATGAGACTCACAAACTTACGTGAGAATATTTTTATTGAAAATCTTTTTTATTTGTGGTTGAAGAACGCCAGAAACATCTGAAATCATTTATGTATGTCAAGTGTATAGACCTAAATGTTCACGATTTTAGATTCAATCAACTCGAGATGAATTTGAGAAAATATTAGGAGTTTTCACAATAATGTCAATTAAACTCAATTATTCCACAAGGTTCCAAGAATATCTGGAACTTGAGTAGGGAAAACTTGTTTTCAGCAACATGCTGGTATGATTGTAAACTAGAGTGTACCTCCAGTCATAAATGACGGCAACCTATTATGATCGATAGCATGAAATCAAATGATTTGGTTACATAAAATAGCATTACTCCCTGCTAGATTGAACAACTGAACGGGAGTGATGAGCGCATCTCGACCTTCACCACCTCTTCAGCTTTTAAAATTAATTAATCATTTTCAAATTAACTTTCTTCAATTTTTAAAATATTTATCATTTTCAAATGAACTCCAAATGAATTAAATTATTCTTGTAAGCCCTGTAGTTTAAATATCATGATATATATATACCCGTAATGCAGGGAAATAGTATCACAAATTGGCTCTCAAATTACTTCCATGAAAGCGAGTCAAGAGTTTCTATGATTATTAACAAAAATATCAATAACGTAATAAATGCAAAAAGGCAATTATTGATGGAGTCAGGTGATGTCGACACACATAACAATCACGTTGCAAACTAACGTCCTTAGAGAAGACAAAGCGAGCTCAACTCTACGGTTTTTACTGCCAAATTTAACTATGCCCCAGTTTTTCAACGTAGTTAAAAATAGCGTATTTAGTTAGAACGAAAATTTCATTCATTAAAAGAGCTTCCGAATAAAACATTTCAAATTTGAGTAAATACTCTGTACAGTATTTATTGTCACCAATTAACAATGCAGAAAGGTTGTGGCTTGTTTTCGAAATTTGTATGTTTAAACAATTTATTTACCCCACGTGATAGAGCAATAGATTGTATCTTAAGTCTAGGACAATGGACATATTTGAGTATAGCTACTTGTGGGCCCGAATAAGTACAGTGACTTCTAGGACATCATTTTGTTATAATATCGAAATTAATTTCAATTTTTTAACGTAAAATCCAATCAAAAATGGAAATTTACATTCATCATGCAGCGTTATGAAACCCCGTTCACGAGGCATGAATGTGACACATGACCTAGCCAAGCAAGCAAGCAACAAATTGTCCCGTGTTCTACAAGAGATTTTGAATGGTTTCGTTGACGCCTGAAGCCGCGTGCCTCTCGGATCTGGCTTGTTTATCTAGCACACGCAAGAATGTAGCTGCTCCTCAAGAGTGTGACCTCATCCGGGGCTTGATTGCTCTATTCCCCAAGTGGCTGGATGATCTATGATTGGCTGACGCTCCCTCTCCCTCTTGACACCTTGACAGATGATTGGTTGGTTACTCTGGTCATCCATTCTCGCGTTCACCATCCCGAAGATTTGCTGCGCAAATTTTGTTCAAGGACTAGGAATGAAAGTGTTGAGTTTTGAACTCTTTCAAGGTGTGGAAGTTGAGCAAATTAGAGGATAAAATGTCAATTGTTGTTGCGTTGAAATTAATCTTCCACTCAAATTTTTTCACTCAAGATTATAGCATATGCAGTGTTACCGAATTCCGAGATATTGTCTGTCTTAATGTCTTTAATGAATTTTATCAATCAAGTCTGAAAGTGATTTTCAAAAGATTCCGTACTTATCTTACTACTCTACTTAATCAAAGAAACTGATTCCCTACCGTCATGAACATGATATTTTTACTTCAACTTTTGTACCATTGCGAATTTCTCCCCGGAAATGCTCAAAATTATAATCATAACGAAATTTGTGCTTAAATTTTCATTTTCTTAGTTTCATTCTCAGTGTACACTCGATCTCTTTAGCTGTACAAGAAAATATTCTACATTAGCGAACCTATTTATCAACGTGGTTTTCCATTTAAAAAATTGGTACCTCATATGCATGAACTGACTACGGTCATCAACGAAAAGTTATGTTCATTTAAAATTTGCTTCATATCTAAAAATTTGCCGTTCATTTCGATTAAAGATACCATGATACCATGAAAAATGTTCACCTCGTGCTCAGAATGCTAGTGTAGTGCCTCAGTAATACTAATATTTCTCAATGTAAATTAATTCAATACTATAAACTCCCTAATCGATTTCATAAGCTACACCCTATAGGCCTTATGCCTTGACAGTCGGCAGATAACATCTATTAATAGCATTCGAGGAAACCTTAGTAAGAAGTTGAAGGTAATCTGTTATGCACTCTGTTGAATGATGTCCAGCATGCCAAACTTGCCAACTGAACTTAGTGAACGCCGAAAGTTTGTCCGGTAGACCCATTTTTCATTATTTGTGTAGAAATTTGCAGTTTGATTAGTTAGTTCATGTGGTGGATAACCAGAAGCAGTAAGTTGAGTTTCATTTTCCATGAGAAAATTAATTTCTCCATAGTTAAATGAAATATGTTTTGGAGATTGAGGCAGCGCACGCAAGTTACGAACAATCTGTATAGTTAACCCTGGAATCTTTGCTAATCTGTCCTCTTTTTAATAGATATCAACAGATATTTATGTCCTCGGACGTAGCACCACCATGCGAAGTGACTTGAGACAGGCTGTTCCGAGGTACACGAACTTGAGACAGGCTGTTCCGAGGTACACGAACTTGAGACAGGCTGTTCCGAGGTACACGAACCGAATCAGCAGTTGTGTACCAGCTTGCAAACTTTGTCCTATCACTAAATCTATCTAAATCTAAATCACTAAATCTAAATCCCAACTGAATGTGGAGTAAGCAAGATGCTTCAGCAGTAAGCACCAATATATTTTGGTTCGCATGCAGGATTTTTATTGAAACACGGTCGTAAATGATGGTAGACAATATTTTTGTTACTGCACTTAATTATACAGGGTGCGCCAGAGAAACTTACTTATTTGAAAGGTCAATAAAAACAAAAGTACTTCAGTTATTGTTTTAAATTATTTTTTATATGAGAATACAATATCCGAATTTTTTTTCATGTTGTCTTGAAA
>JACJUY010000054.1:286418-366154 GCA_014220935.1 Platorchestia sp. MABIK
ACTGACTGGCGGGAGAAACAAACTTGGGAACTTCCATCTCCAGATGCGCCCCCTCTCGCCCCTCTACCCGCTCAACTCACCGCGCGGGAATTTTTTCAAATAAGTAAGTTTCTCTGGCGCACCCTGTATATCTCGTTTGCACACTCGAAGTTAACGTCCTATTGTTAGAACTGATCCAGACATACACCTGATGAAGAAAGAGACTAAGAAAGACAAATGTCATTCGACCTTCCTAAAGCAACTCAAGTGTTTTTTACTGAAATAGGTTTTTTTTTGCTGAGCCTTGGATTCTGGAAACTTTCGGGCCAGCGAAATCGTAAAAAGATTTGAGCTACAGCAATATATGTTGGTGTTATTTGTTTCGTCATGACTCGTATATAATAAGTAGAACGCACATGCATAATTGGTAGAATAGCCCAATGTCAACGGAGTCAGAAGTAACCCGACATTTATCCACTAGTCTGATCAGGTTTGAGCCTCTCCTTTTCACTGTGAATACCACAGAATTTGTTGCTTTTAAATACACAATTTTCAAGGAACGTAAACAAGCTATTATTTCATCATTAGAGGCTTATTTCCTCCATGATGATAACAGCCGCAATAGAATAAGAGCTGATACATGCAAAAGAAATCTGAGTACTTTACCTCCTAAAACTAAGATTTTGTGACCTATTCGCTATTTTACGAAGCCAGACAACATCGTCGCAAAAGTCTGTTCAAACGACGATGATAAATTCAGCGTGAGTTCACAAATTAACTCTTCATTTCATGTTCTCTAGTTCAGTGAACACCAGCGAGTCACTTGTATATGCTTTAATATCAATTTATTTTTTTCAGTGCTCTCATTGTCAGCCATAAAACTTTAAACACGCGCAACCAGGACAGTAAAATCAGTCAAATATCAGTTATAAAGGGGTTTATCGTGGGGTGGATTATCCAACAAGTTTAGCATGCACACTTCTTTTACCCACTCTCCTGTTTGCAATAGATGGTTCATGTTCTATGTTGGCATGTTGTACAAACATAATAGAAGAAGAGTTATGATATTTAAGCATTTATACATCAAGTGTAGATAATTAACTTTACTTCGAGAATCACTACCAATTTAAGAAAAATTCCTCTGTATCGAAGACAGTACGAATTAGTGAAAATAAATACCTGCATCGGAGCCACAAATTAGAGTCGCATATCACTACGCAATTATGGGGAAAATTCAAGGAACGATTAGAATCATGGTGAAAATTTTTTGAAACAATTCATGGTGAGAGAAAAAATTCGAATTTCTTTTCAGAATTGACAACAATTTGTCACCTCGCGGCAGCGACCACCAGGGAACACTCTGCTATCAAAACAAGTCTGCGTTGCATTAACATTTAGATGATAGGGGCGATCAGAACACTGGAGATGTTGTTAGCACCCTATTCGCTACAGCGAAAACACTGCGTAGACTTACATTTCTGCTGGTGAAGCGACGAACTATCTTCTCAGGATTAATAAATAAAAGAGACATTCACAATTTTTACAACTATCAAAGGAAAAAAAGAAACAGAGATTTTGTCATAAACTACGGACGAGGACACTATTTTTTGTGTCGTTTGGTATAAGTTTGCCAAGAAAAAGAATATCAAATGAAGTATTAGAATTGGCTACCAATATTCATAATATTCTGATGACTATGTGAGATCGTATTTGTATGCAAGAAACGTATGATGAACGGTTTTAATCTTCAGTAAAAAATTATATATTAGTCAGTTTTTACGCGAACGCAGGAATTCACAACTACACTGCTTATTTTATAATTTTTATTTTAAAAAGCCTCAACATCCAATTTGTTAAACAATAATCGCATTTTGCTTCATGGTGAAGCTCTTCATAAACAAGTATATTGCCTCATTTAATTTTTTACTGTAACCCATGAGTTCGAAATAATCAAATGACTCAAATGAATGTCGTTTCCCTTAGTAACTCTGCTTGAACACTGAGCATAAGTTCTCTACAAGAGCTTTGTGTGAAATTTTTTTACCCTTCAAATTGATTTCAAATGACGATTCGACAGCATTACGTCTCAATTTCTTCCGTTGAAGATCAGGTTTGTGTTTAGGTGCGTGAAGCTTAAATAACGGAATGAAACTAATAAAAAACACTGTACAACTTACGCTGGATTGTTCGATAGGAAAACTGTGTCCATATCTTTAAAATGAATTTGAGCCTACAATTTGTGACCATATGTAGAATGCCCTAAGTACCTTTACTCTACGCCTAATGATTTCATTTTCTCATTCCCGGCACAGCAGTCAATGGATACAAGACTAACTCAAACTGAGGCAACGAATTTTTGTGTAATACACATGAGCAAATCCATAGACAATCATTTATATCATTAACATCATTTTCGAACTTTTTTTTCTCTTATGACTAAATGCAGATTCAATCACGATAATGATGCGAATCATTTTCTGATTAATGGGAATTTCATAATGATGGCAGTGTTACATTGGGCCGAAACGTGAATTACCATGGAAATAAAGGACACCATTCAGGACGAGCAAGTTCACTGGAGCGCAATATCATTTGTTTTCTTCCGTTTCCGGGAAATTGAATGCGATTAAATCTTGCAAACATTTTGATGCTTCGAAATCTAATAAGGACGAATGTTTGATACTTTAAAGCTCAAGTGCAATTTTTCACGTTCATTGGTTAAAGAATCCAGCTACAACGCTCGACTTTACACATTCATCGATCAATGAAGAACCATAATTGACTGATAATTCTATTTCTACGGACAAATTTTCTCCTAAGTAAGTTTACATAAATAAAATTATGACACTGAGTTCCTTGGCTACTTTTGGAACGATAACCAGTAGCGTACCCAAATCGATGGAGAAATTTACGCATCCAGTTGTACCACTACGACGATTTCAATTGTTCAAAAACCTAGCTTCTGACATTCTCCAAGAATATTGTCCTCTTCTACACACCGTGTAGCGCTCTCAGAGTTAAACCGCATACGTATTTTAACCAAAGATAAAAAATGAACATTCGTTGCTTCTTCTCTGCGTTCTGTTTTCATTTGGTTTTGATGTGAAAAAGCTCGTTGTTGGATCCATGAAAATTTTTTTTAACATGTTCTACCAACGGACAAGTCACCATTTCCAGGTTCAATTTGAGGTGTGTAATTCATGGCAGGCTCAGCAGCCGCTCCCTATGAAGAATTATTATTATACTGTATGGACCATAAAAAGTAAACCCAACTTTAAATGTTAACAACT
Organism: Platorchestia sp. MABIK; assembly: GCA_014220935.1. Lineage (NCBI taxonomy): Eukaryota > Metazoa > Arthropoda > Malacostraca > Amphipoda > Talitridae > Platorchestia > Platorchestia sp. MABIK. The sequence continues at coordinate 289,688 of JACJUY010000054.1, forward strand.
TTGGATTAAGATATTTCAGTTTCATTTCTTGCATCACACACAGAGATATATCCTGCCTACAAAGCTTTAGGTCTGAGTATAAATAAGGTCCAAGTCGTCTAAAAATTTACCTTTAAATCTAAATCTTCAAGTGACCAAACCTATTGTTATGCAACTAATAAAGTAGCAACACATTTTCATCACCAACGTCTACGCGGGAACTAAGAATTTAAAGAAGTTAAAGACGTTCGAAAAAAATGGAACAGAGATTTCCTGAAAGAAGTTTTCCAACCAAGAAGACTGCCTTGAAAACTGTTAGGAAATATATTTTACAACATCTTTTGACTTCCAACATACTTCAACATACAACATAATTACAACTATTATTCATCTCATTACTGATACAACCAATTTTAAGGTGACCTAACATATTTGGGGAAATATTTTTCTCCACCTAATACAAAAAACTCAACTAAATTATTTTCATTCACTGTCAAATTATAAAAATTTAAAGTTGAGTTTACTTCTTTGTGGCTGTCAGGGCATGCAGGATCTGCATTAGTTAGGTGGCAGGTGAAAGAAAACCGAGATCTAACTGTATAATTTAACAGTTCGAAAAACATTTCTTTGAACATTAATTTTACACATGAAAGAGATCACCGGTGAATGAAAACGAGAGAACACTAAGTTTAAAATATACCAATAAGCGGGATTTTAGAATCACAGTTATTAACAGCTGGACACGGAGAGTCGCACCAGTACAAAAATTACATTATTATAGAGCAGTTATACAATAGAAGTTCTGAATTTGCGATATGGGTAAAGGTGCAGTGGCTACGATCTTGCCTGTCGGACAGATAAACAGGAACCATTGTTAAAAGACATCAAATACGGCTAGCGAAAGAGTGAAATAGCGCAACAAATTTATCAACTAGAACATAATACAATTTCACGGAGCATTTTAACCACAAACAGATCACAATGGTACACTATACACTGTAATTTCATTTGATATTCACCTGGAGTGCGGGGCGGCAAGCGTATGCGGCACAACGCTACGCGCTCCGAGGTAGAAATAGAGAAGTAGAATTTTAATTAGAAGAATATCGGACAGATGTGTTTACAATGGCGATACGGTAAACGACATTTCACCACCGAAGACGCTGGGAGGCATTTCTTCAGAGTATTAGATATTCATCCCAACGAGGGAAGCGATGCAGGCGAATCGTACGGATGAAACAGTACGCAGTTGTGAAAAATTTTTATGTTTGAGGCTGTAGCCGGTAAATTTTATTGAGCGTTTCTACGACTAAAATCAAGAACTATTTTAATGCTTCAGTTTTATTCAAATGTGCTAAAATGCAGTGTGTTCACTAATCAAAGATTTCATTGCAGAATCCAGTACTTATACATTTTCATCGCTTTTTGGCTGATTTTAGTGCTTATTGCGCTATGTGTTCCGCATTTTTATTAAAATTTCTGCAAAAATTTCAGTGATTAAACGATCACCTTTGGCCAACTCTGCTCCAATGACGTAATAAAAAAACTGGGCTAGAATTATACAACATGTGTGGAAGAATTTTCTTCTTATTTCGTTTTACGTGAACTTTCCGCAACGTAAGACATTGCCCGAAAGCATGCATAAATAATGAAATAAATTAAAATATCGTAACGGTGAGACGCCTTGAGTGATAAATTACAGTTACAACTAAAAGGTACCAGAATTACAAGAAACATAGAACTGACTTACACCAGCGAGTTTCTCATCTAACCGACGTCAAGAAATTTCCCAAAAAGAAAGCCAGATCGAGTTCGCCGCACTGAAACTTTGACACAGTATCTCAGTGTACTAACGCATTGATTGATAGAGCCGCAGCTACTGCAAGTTAGCGTATAATACATAAATTATGCAAAAATTTAATTCAATAATATATAATTATATATAATTCAATTTTAATATAATATATAGTTATGTAGATAGCGTATAATATGTAAATTAAATTGTAACGAAATATTTCGTTAGGTATTATAATTTTATTTCGTTTGGCTAGGTAACACATTGTTAGGCTAGATGACGTGAGCAGAGCGACGCGAGGGGATATTGGAATGTCAACCGTTAGGCCAGTGCCGTGTAGGCGTGAGAACGAGCCTCGGACAAGCGTGGGGCAGACGAGGGTTGGCCTAAGCAAACAGCCGCATCACCTAAGCCAATGAGCTGCCGCGCGTCGAAGGTGTGGCAGAGGCAAGCGAGCACCTAGCCAATGAGATTTCGAGACGTCAGGACAAACGAGAATTCCACCAATCAGGATTAGAATGCTGTCTTCATAACCATGAAGATTCGAGAACTTTCTTGAAGAAACGAAGTGGAACGCATTAAAGCAGGACACAAGAAGAATCGAGAGGTCTTTTCGCTGGGTTTTCGCAACAAGAGTGCACAGTGGGAGTGCACGAAAACGGAGCACACCGGCGTTCGCCGGTGTGCAGTGCACAAGAGCACCAAAAATTCGAAATTTGAGTGAGGTGAACAACGTCGGAATTTCAAGAATATTAAGTCGAACCAGCAGTTGTTGAAGAATTGACTTGCAACAGAAACCGGCTTTAAGCACATCACCTTCGCGGCGATGATCGTCAAGTGCAAATGAGGCAACGACTATAACGAAAGCATTCAGTTTGTTTCCACGCCAGTCCTAATCTCACAGGCAACTCCAGCATGCCCCTTGGAACCACGCGACCACAAAAGCTGCAGACATACGGCATCAATCCTGCGAAAGCTACAGTAATCAAGCTCCTTCGGCACTCAAGAGCTGTGAACGTATTGCCGCCAGTAAGAAGCACCAGCAGACGGCAGGCCTGATCAGCCCTACGTACATTCTTCAAGCCCTAAATGGAAGCGGAGTTCGATTAACCCCAGAGACGCATCACAGAAAAGCTAGGGTGATTTTGTGGTATTGGGGATTCAATATAGTAATTACAAAAGTGCAAGTTAGAAACAAGAAGCACATTGAAAAGTGTTGTGAAATGGCGCGCTATTCAGAGGGATTTTGTTTTTTCAATTGTGATGTTAAGAGTTTCACGTTGTGCGTAGCGCAAGGTGTTCCATATTTCGATACCTTGTGTGAGTCAAGGTTTTATTGTTTGTGTATTATCCCCATTCATTTCGTGCGTACGCTAGCTCAGCTATGAATTATTGTCTGATTCTGGTTCATTGTGAGTAAATCTTCTTTTGATAGTGTCCATAGGAATTTTGTGTAACGTTAAAACATGCAATCGTTGCTGGCTCTAATTGCGATTCGAAGCGCACGTCTCTCATTTTGTGTGCCATTTTGTGTCAGAATGTGTTTGTTGCCAATTATCACATTTATCTCGCGTGTTCAACAACGTTAAATAAAAATGTGTTTTAATCTTTCAAATTTTGTCGTTATTATTCATGCTGATAAAACTAAGGTAAACTCGTGGTGCAACATGCTAATGCCTACGGTTCTCACTTTCCACCTTTTCTGTCCATTCTCTCCCTGTGTATTTTCCTACCTTTAATTTCCTTTCCACTCTAACTGTCGAGGTTTAAATCCCTCTATCGTAACGCGAGGCCGACCAGGCCCACAGTCGTGTCGTGACAATATATAAATTAATTAATTTTAATGTAATACAATATAAAAAATATAAATCAATTAATTTATATGTTTTTCGAGAGCCGCGCTATGAATGTCACTGCCGTGAGTAACTGATATAAACGTACTCGCTCAAACATTGAGTACGGCAGAGCCTGCCTCACAGCGCAGTGGTGCAGAGCAGCACGACCCCTAGAAACATATTTACTTCGCTGCTCCGTTTGCTCGCCACATCTGCAGGGACTGCGGAGTGCAGCACTTGATTTCCCTGTAGCATTTCTCGCTGATAGACCTCTCTAGCGCGTTGTTCCAACGTGGCCGTGCCGAGCATGTTTTTCTTTTGGTTTCTAGAACTGCGTAACGCATTCAGTAGCTGAGCTCACACTGTTTTGTTGAGTGGTTACTTTGCATGAGCACAGAATGATTGATCTCCTTTTCATTTGCCGTTTTGAGTAGTGTCTCGAATCCTGATTGTGATTTACCCAAGTACCTTCACTTTCAGGGTCTCTTTACCCTTCCAACAATGATGTACTGTTTGTAATAAAACCTCCCCTAACAGAAGCAAAAGTGATTTAAAATAATTGCACAACAGTCGGTGATCATCCTAAGTAGTTTTGCTAATGAAATTGCTTCTGACGTGTAATTTTATTTTGCCAAAATCAATTTCAAATCTCTTGGTTTTGACATCCTTGCAGTACGCAGTAAATATTATATTTTTCAAGACATATGCATACCAACTCTTCTAATTCGCATGGAATTATTTCTCCTGATCTGTAATGGGATTCATGTCCAGGTGGCTGCTGCCGTCAGCTGTAACGCTGCATGATTGGATATCAGAACAGGTGGCTGCTGCCGTCAGATGTAAAGCTGCATGATTGGGTATCAGAACAGGTGGCTGCTGCCATCAGCAGTAACGCTGCATGATTGGGTATCAGAACAGGTGGCTGCTGCCGTCAGCAGTAACGCTTCACGATTGGGTATCAGAACAGGTGGCTGCTGCACTGAGAGAAATTTTTGAACACCTGTGTGTCTCAAACGGTTATTCGGAATATTTTGATACACAGTAAAGTATATCCTTTGACAACATATTAAAATGGTTGAGAGAGTTAAATTACATATTCACGTTTAAAATGTCTGTAATTTTTTGTAGAAAACCGGACTGTGTTTAGATTTTGTGAATGGAGTCCAATTCTCCTAAAAATCCGAATAACTTCACTAATTTTTCTTCTAATTCTCAGACGTTCTTAGACGTTGTCTGTATATTAGTGTACTTAGTGACCAGTCTGAGAAAGTGAAATACTTATGTGAAATAAAATTGACTTACGTTCAAGTGCGTCATGGTTGACACACTTAAGTGTGTCGTATAAGCCCATGACACACAAAAGTGTCTCAGTTTTGGGGCAAAATTTTTCTCAGTGTGCCGTCAGCTGTAACGCTGCATGATTGGGCATCAGAACAGGTGGCTGCTGCCGTCAGCTGTAATACCCGGCGTGATTGAATTCTAAGGCAATTGGCTGCTGTCGTCAGCTGTAGCGCGGAATTATTGGAAAAAAGCTAACTAACTCACAGGAACAGAGACTGAAGACATTTTTATAAGCCTTTTTTAAAAGTCCGTAAATACGAAATAGTACCGAAGAGCTCGTTGACGTGACGAACGTCCTTTAAATATAAATTAAATCATTATAAGTTGATCAGAATAAAATTATTGACGAGGTATCCGGCAATGAAGCTGTAGCAGAATTCCCGTAATGTGTACAATCCTTAAGGAGCATTAATATGACGATTTGAATCCCATTTTACGAACATGGAAGACTGCCAAATAATTTAACCATGTGATGTCGTTGACTACTTTACTGGCATGTAATGAATTTATTTCAACTTAAATTTAGGCATGGCCAATAGAATTTTAGGAAAAAAAAACCTGTGTGTAATAATACCTCCGAAAAAATTGAAGCTCCTGCTTTTGGTGTTTCAGCGGACTCAAGTTTTTTGATTCTACACTTTGGGGTGTGAGTTCAGCGATGTCGAGTGTGTATTGAAATTCAACTCAAGGATAGGATATGTATTCCTCGAAAATTTGAAAAGTGACCTTTATCTTGATTTAGAAACGAACTCTTAGCAAAGTAATTTATTTCCACGCGAAAATTTTAATCATATTGAATCGCCTCTTCACTATACTTATGACAGTTCGATTCTCAAAGTGCTTAGCAGCGATTATTTGGACCAAAACAGAATGATTCCTCGAGCTGAGAATTAACTATTAACAAAACATTAACATGACGCGTGTGGAAATAAATGAATGCTTGTATCATTGATGTGAAAACATCTAAGTTTGGACTCGGAAATTTATTACTTTCTCAACCCACCTACCTCAGGAATCAATTTATTTTTGCGCCTTCAAAACATTGGTTACTCGAACAGTTATTTTTTCACTCTTCGCTTTCCGTTTTCGTACAGCAAACGAAAACGAAAACTTTGACAGACGTTTTCTTTGGATACTGATGGACCTGTGTTGACCCCATTTTTCAATTTAGAGGAAGTGTTCTATGGAAAGAATGTAGATTGATCTAGATTCAGATTATAAAATCTGGATGAATATGGTCACTTTCCCTCACTCCATTTAGCGGCCTTAGTCACTAGAAATTATAAGCTTCGAAGCATATGCCTTTCAGACGTAACATAGAATTTTCCAACTAAAGATACATCTTTTTTATTTATACATGACCATACGCAACAATACGGATAGGTTTCTTGTGAAGAGTAATGAAAACTGAACTTTGAGTTATGTTTAACTGAACACTTTTCAAACTACTGATACGATGCCTGAACCTTTCACGACAGCTCATGGCTGATGTTAGATAACTTAAAATGTTATTCACAATTCTCAAGGCTAAAATGAAACACTGGCAGTGGTTGCGATAAATATTTGTTGAGACTTGTCTGAAAACACAATCACCAATTTCACAAGTGTTTTCATCCGTGACTTCATCATGCCCAAAATGAGTTTGCTTTATGGCATTCTTGAGAATAATTTAATTTCTGATGAATATCAGAAATTTTTGGCACTTCTTATGAATTAAGCATTTTCACGGCTAGTCACGACAAGCTTCTTGGTATTTTTGACGAATAAATTTTTACCGATAATCAAAGAATTTTCATCAATATAATTAGCTTTTCACTTAATATTTTTGTACAAGATATTATCTTGAACAAAGATCAATATATTTACACAAATAATATTAATTTCAACGTCAGCTTATCTCAGCGTCATTTTTACGTATCCATTAGTTTACTAAGTAGTCAACGTTAAACGATAACATTTATTTACTCCTAACGACAGAAAATATAATTAGTAGAAATTTCCTTGGCATCTGAAATGATTTTATGGTCATAAATCACTCTAAATAGCATCAGATTTCATGAATGAATACGAGCAACCACATGCATCAGCGGGAAATGGCCCAATTTTTGCAAATTCTCAAATATATTTTCAGGGTGCAGATAACTTCAGTTTAGACTTTTTTCAATAGCATCCATATGTTCGCAGGGAAAAATAGAATCTGAGATTGAATTCTAATGATAGGTGTGCTCTTCTTCTAAATATTATTTGAGAGGAGATCAAAAATCAAAATCTCTTTCTTCCTACGATAGCTTACAAATACTGTACTGTGGGAATCTAGTTTGAAAACTAGAATACACTTCAACATAAAATATAACAAATTCAAAGTGTAGTTACACAAATGTATTCATTTAAATGAGCAAAAGCTGTACGAACGACGGTAATCACGGAGTTCGAAAAAAAAATTTCAGGCAAACTTTCGTGTAGGCGTCAGTTCACTGAACGCATTATTCGGAATTTCAACATCGGTTTCAAAATTAAGCAGCAAACGAAAATTTTACACTTCATGAATACCGAGCAGTTTTACTAAATTTGAGCTGGGCATTTCGCGTCGAATAAAACTGAAATGAGGAGGAGACAAAAGATGAATCAGTATCACTGCGAACAGCTAAATGCAAACGTTTTTTGATAAACATAAGCTTATCTTTTTTCTCCGAAAATTGGAAACTAAGAGTTGCATTAGAATATTGAAACAAAATTTTTACCCAACGTGACAAATTCAATAATTAGAACACTCGACCGCACGCGGTAAAAATAAAACAAACACTAGAGCCAATAAACTATTTTTGTGAATTTTATACTTCTTTTACATAAATTTTAATTTGCCTCACTCATTGTTAATTTTGAATAAATGCTTCGATGATAGGATTTGTTCTTGAAATTCTCAGAAGACTTTAGATTTCTATGCCATGTCCTAAAGATTTTTTTAATAGAACGTGTACAGTGACACTGGGTTCCCCTCGTATCTTCAGTCAATCGCCAGTAACACGTCGACTGCGAAGAGAATGCGCAGCTAGCGAAGTATTAGGCTGCTGCCCTTTAATTGTCAGTCGCTGGTCATTTTCCCTCCGCCTCCTCACTCAAACACTCTTCTTTGATTTTACGCCCTCAAACTGCTTACGCAGTAACTACCCGCTGGTGCACGGCAGAAGAAGAACCAGATAGAGTTTATTGCGTCATGTTGACCTGTTAGATCTCTCATTTTGGCGAGCGATGATGGTTAGCCAAAATCCACAGCTAAGCAATGGATTTTGTTGGATCATGAAGACTGGGAAATTTGATTCTTCACGAACTCGTCGATCGACTGTTTAACTAACCGCAGAGCTTATGCACTAATAAAAGAAACGGTTGAAGAAAAAACAGTTTACTGACACTAAAGTTATAACATGAAATTTCTTACAACATTAATCACCATTTCTTAACATAAAAGTTCTAAATTGGTAGGCAAACCACTATAGGTCCTATAATAGCTATGTCAATGGTTTAATAAAATTGTGAGGGAAAAACAAGAAAAGTATTCTCATGTTTAGTTCACCCTGTATGTTAAAGCTTATAAATGCAGCTTACTAAAGGAAGCCTGGGGAAGTTCCATTGTGAAAAATCAGAATCGAATGAATACGTCAAGCCCGAGAACGACATTGAGTTACAAGAGCTCCGTGCTGTCGTGTAAACAAGAAGGTATTATTACACATTTCCAGTGACATCATTACTGCCCTTTCAGTTTTGAGCAATTTATAGGTTATTTCAATCCCTATCCTGTTGCATAAATCTTCTACATTACTGCTGCAGTATTCCACCAATCAAAAGTAATTTCCAGTTTTATCGTGCACGGAAAACTTGCTCTTTATCCGTAAATCAAGAGTAAGTCAATATTTGAAATTCTTCTCGCTTAGCAAAGTCTTCCGGAAACCCCACACTATTCTTCTTCAATAATTTTTCTTTTTCTCCTTTCTCTGTTTATCTACATTCAGTTCCCCTTCCAACCTGCTCTATTATATTACAACAGTTTATCCATATGTTCACTCCATCTTCTCTAACCTTCTCTTTGCCTCACTTCAACCGATATTTTTCATCTGTAGTATGCGTGAATGAATGTTATTTCTATTATTGCATTATCACTATTATAGATGTCAACATCACTGTATTATTTCACTTTTTAAATTACTCGCATTTTCGGTGCGCTTATTTTATTTTGTAACATATGATATCAAGTAATACCGTTGGAGGCCTCTTCTTTTTCTTGCAGCTACCCTGCAGCTGGCTTTTTATAGGCACGTGTGTCTCCCTTTCATGCTTTCCTAGACCCGGGCTGCAGTTACAACTATTAGCCAAAGTTTTCACTCGCGAAAATTGCTCAGCATAAATTATGAAAAGTACATAATCGAATTGGGCTGAAACAAAATATGCTATGAGATCAGTTAAACTACATGGGTACTCTCTTTTGGGGAAATGACCATAACACTGTTAATGGCAGGCTTTCTCTAAGTAATACATCAAATTTGATGAAATTTTACAAAGCTTGGAGGAACTTTTCGATTACAAATTCTTATTTATAACCTATTTTTTTAAAAGAGTCTAGATGGGTTATTTACGGCAAAAAAATTTCCTTCACACTATTTATTTCACGACATTTTTATTTTCAACAATTTGATGTCTAAAATAAATTCCCCATGCCAAAAAAAATTAAGTGGCTAACAGAACTCTCAATGAAAAATTAAGCTTTTCGTCTGTCGTTGCCGATGTAAATTTATATTCCTTTTTTTTCTCAAGAGTTTGCGAAATTCCCTCCCGTAGAAATTCCCAAATAACTTGGAGAAATTCCCAAGTAAGTTGGAGAAATTCATACACATATTGCTACACATAGAAATTCAGCGTAGATTTTGCTTTGGCTTTTTCCTCCTAAGCTTCAGGGCACACGCTACACCTGTACACCTGTTAAAATTATTGGTCATCCGTCGATTTGGGTGCGTCCGGGGCTTGAATGATATTTTTTAATGGTATCGTATAAAACTCAGCGAGAAGGTCTGAAGTTCATCCTCTTAAAAACCTGCTCAAATTTCACCTATCACTTCTCTCAATAAGTTTAAAGTTTCCCATTAAATCTAAAATAATCTAAGCGATTCAGACAGAAAATATTGAAATTTTTCAAGCATAATTGATTGCTTCTTTAATGAATAGGAGTCTTCCAATTTCCAAGTATATGTGAAATTTCATAGTGAAATCTTGTATTATTAACAATATCTTTGTTTTTTCAAACCCAGTTTATTGCTTCCTCCGTGCTATTCCTTAATTTATAAGTTTGATTCTTTGCATATTTTCATCATTTTTCAGGAACGTATGGATCGTTCGACAAATTCGTTTTCTTTAGCGGCAGGTCAGATCTCGGTCAGATCCATGCAATATTTCAACTGTCAATTTCAGGAAATTTGAATCATTGCTGTCTGCCAAACTAGTTTCAAATTCATATTTCTGACGTGGCCAACCTCCTTCAACGTGGAAAAAAGTTTGGGAAGACAAAAACTAACTGATGAACGTATTTCTTATTACGCTGTGCTACTGAAAAACAACGTAGCTTTGCTATGAGACATTTTCAGTTAACAAATTATTTCTCATATTCATTGTCGCACAATTAGTTCAAAGATCTCCAAGATATGTTAAGACAGAAGAAAATTGGGCGAAAACTTTTTTTAACTTCTGTCGAATGAAAACCCTTTGGTGACCAACTCACTCATAGCGCTGTCCTCAATAATGTTTCCCAACGCACATTAAGCTTGCAGATTTTTTGCACTGTCATGTAAACATCATTGATCGACCTAAATTCAATTCGTAAGTGTAAATTTAATTTGTTAAAACTAAAATATTTAAATTAATTGGAGTTCCTAATATGACAACAAATGCTTCACCAAAAAAGTTTCAAAAATACCACATGATACATAAGTGCATCCTCTAAAAAAGGAATAGAAACTAGGCAGGGCACTGATAAAATAAAACGAATGGACTCTTTTGCTCCATAAAAGAAGGCAATGAGAGTTATCAAAAATTTCCAGTACAATGGCCATAAGAATGAATCATACAAATTTTTAAAAATACTTAGATCTCAGATCTCCTTCAGTCATTCTGTGTAACTCCATGTCTAAAACTTTGAATAATGAAAGTCATAGAGATCTTAAGAACTAGTAATTTCTTTTCCAAGCCATCGAAACTGAAGTATATTCAAGCTCCCTTACTATAACAAACACGATCTCGATAGAGTTTCTATTTCATCAGAATAAAGTCTTGGAAATCGGGGCCTTCTCGCATCTGTGAGAAAAATTGTTATGGAGCATTCAGAAATTTTTGAATATCATTTCGCATCTAGGAACTGATGGAGCAAGCTCAATTGAAATAGCTATTTCTTCTCCTTTCGATAATGGCTAAAACATTACTAACTTAAATTCTATTTTAGAATATGCAGAGACTGGTTCATTGTGAGCACAGTACTCTAACTCTTCGCTTAAATTAAGGACATCGATTTCCCTTCTTGCTTGAGTTCTCCTGAAAAGGAGACTTAGTTTACCTGCGGTCGAAAACTTGGGTTTGAACTACCGTTCGATTTCATCTTAATGCTTTTTACAGTCAGCATGGGTGAAAAGTCAGATCCCGTGGGTGATCGACGCATTCCTGGCGTGTTAAACCTTAATCACGTACGCCTCTGTTGTCTCTCGATCGTCAAAATCTATTCGAGTATCAAGCCTAGAATTTATTCAAGTGTCACCCCAAGTAGTATCATTGATGCACTATGCCAAGACATCATGTTGAAAGCAATCATCACTATTGCCTACTCATTTATACAAATGTCAAAATTTTAACAACCGCTCACTGTTAACTATTTCTCCAGTGGTAGTTGCCCTGGTAACGAGTGTCATAAAACAATGCTTTGAATATAATTAATTTATGCTGAATCAAGGATAAAGCTAAAATTACTATTTCTAAAGTTATTAAGTGTTTGGAAGTACTTTTAACGGTACGTCAACCCAACGAATTTAAATGGCTGAAAGTTACCCCTTTCCGTTTAAATCTTTCGTTCATATCACCGACAATATAATCAAAGTCATAAAACTGGCACTGGCATCAAGGTGTCCCTCGACATCAAGATGAAGATGAAACTACCACGTGGCAGTGAACATCAAACAGCACATTAGGGGAAAATTTCCACGCAAAATGAAATATATTATAAGCGTTTATAAAACTAAATTTTGAAATCTTCGTGGGCGGTATAGGGTTAAAAGACTTGCCATGAATTTTGATGCAGCCTCGATTGTTCAGTTTTCAAAATGCAGATTTGCGCCTTCAAACCTTGCAAAGTACGGAGGACGACCTGACAGATGGCGCTGTCCACAACGTCAGCGCCACCGGACCGGCAATTTATCTCGGCAGAACTTCGGGGCCTGGATTTATGTCCAGACTAGAATTTGTGTAATGACTTTACGTCGATGCATACATTTGATAAACTTACTACACTACGTGGATTTTTCAACGCACGGTCTTAGATATTTGTTGGGAAGTATGAGATGTGAAGAACTGACAATATTGTACCGTTGTTCAAACTTTTGTGATCTGTCAAAATTCGCTTTCGTCATCTGTTATAAATAGTGCAGTAAAGTCTGCTCTACGCAGTTTAGCGCAGAAATATTTGAGCGAGGGCAGGTCCCCACAGCATCCATTGCCAACAAACAAATAGGAACAATATAACCTCATTATAGAAAATGCAACTCTTCCCCCTAAAAATGGCATACTGTTAAGTCAAATGCATGTATTTATACACTGAGTGCCAAATTTTCGATTAGATATAGCCTCAATTACGTAAAAAAATGATAAATTTAAATTGAATTTTCAAGAAATATTAGCATTCTAAGCATGCGCATGCAGTACAAAAATTAAACAGATTCGCTCAATTTGAACAAAGTGACTTCTTATTTTCCTAAATCACAGAGTTCCGTTACTTACTCACCACTCAAGAGGGGCTTTATTTTACCTTTAGCATAGGTCTTACCCGCATCTTGGCTGATTCTGAAGAGCACGTTCTTATCTCTACATAGCCAAGAGCTAAGACTACATTTCAAAATCAAGAGTTGCTTCATGCTGTTATGTAACGAATTGAACGTGAAGCAGGAAAAACTCCTGAATTGACCAAAGGAAAAATTTTTACTGGCGATGGTTTGAAAAATGTATTGAAAAGTACTCGATGTTGTCATGAGAAGGATTCCCAAAAGGTTTCTCAATGAATATTGCAATGTCAGTGAAACCAGAGTCAAAGCCTCCATTGACTGTAACTCACTCGAAAAATCGACTGAAATAAACAGAGGATAACATTAGGGTTGACTTTCTGAAAGTTTCGATCACCGACAAAACGAGCGCTAGTCTTGGCCACAAGGGCTGGAGCAAAGGATTTGAGATGAATGAACGGAATCGCCATCATCGTTTGAGGTGCCGCCAAGGGGGTAGAGCGAAAATGATTTGGGCTTGGATTATTCGATAAGCCCCAATTGCCTCATGAAAAGTGCCAGATGGTATTGAAATGACTTTAAATACATGCGTAGCTTGCCTGAAAGAGCACCTTGAACCGTGATTGAAGAGGCAGAAGTAACATTAAAATGAAATATTATCATGCAAGAAAATGCCCCAGCGGATGCAGCGCATAAATCCATGGGGTATCTTCAGAAACTGGGTATCTGTTGGCTTCAAAAATGATCAAGTAGCCTGCAAGTTCCCAAGATTCAAGCCCAACAAAAACCTGTGAAGAATTCTAAGATGACTTTCCGCAAATGGACATCAGTTCAAGAACAAGAATCCGCTGTTGAGAATCCCTCTTGAAATATCACTAGAAATCACAAAAGTTGAGATTCTAAAGTTTTTTATCAATCTAATGACTTATTCGAATCATTTTTAAAATGGGCGGGCATAAATTATGCCAATACCCTCCAAACGTTCATTCAAATAACAGTCCATGCCTTTGTGTTAATTTTCCTAATTTATTAGATGCTTATGTTCATTGTTCAATACAAGAAATAACAATAAGAGATATCATTTTTCGTGTTTAATTAGTTCAGAATGAAAGCGAATATTCATTACCAGCCACGCGTGAGCATCAATTTTCCCCAGTGTGCGCAAGTCAGGAGTGCAAAATTCAATGAAAATTCCATGCAAATTCATCGCTTACATTAAGACTGAGCATAAAATATACTAACTTGTTAATCATTTGGCACACAGTGTCAACATGCAAAATAAATACTCACTACTGTCATCAAATTAGTGTTAATGATCAATCTTTTCAGTTGAGTTGGAAATATTGGATAGTGAATCTGTTATCTTTACAGTCAGTGCTAGCAGTCAAAGAGTTTATTTCCGCATAAAATACAAGAGTTTAATCATTGTTAAGAAAGATCACAATAGAGAAGTTAAATATTGTTACCTGTGGTCAGGCTAAGTTCAGCAACTTCAAGGGCTTCCAATGGATATTCGACGTCTACATTATCGTACGTTCTGCATTTTAGAACACTCAACTTAAAACGACTAGACTGATCGAGATGTTCTTTAACATGAAAGGACAAAAAAATGATAATCTCAATTTCAATTCCCCATGTTAGGTAGAGATACAAGCAAGAACTGTATATTCAAAAATCGATTTTGGTTTAGTTATTTTTCGACACATTATCGGAAAGAGAGGAGATAGGCTATTTTATATCAGCTTGTTTCATCAACACCTAGATTATGAATGACATCCAAGACTCGTTTTAAATGCTCCGTTATAGTTTTATCGAGGATGCTGGGAGGCATCAAGTTCTAAGTCTTTATTCCAATTTGATGGACTGTGTTGAAATCGAGTGCTGTTCTTTAGCAAGAGAGTATGAATTACTTCATTTTCTAGTTAAATGATAGTGATGACAGGTTCGAGCTAATACCAATTGTTTAGGATTTTTATCACTCTCAATATCTAAAATTTCATGAGTGGAATTTCACACAGAAAGTGATGGAGACCTGAGAGCTGAAGTGTTTTCATATATTTGAATGAAACATCCGTAGGAGCATCATCATCCATGTTTTTATTACTCTAATGGCTCTCTCTCCTGAAAGAAAAATGCATTCAATTTCTTTTCTCAGTTCCATTCCTCGCTTCTATTCCATATTGGAGAAATGGATCGAAAATTTTTCTAAACAAAATTTTGAAGCTTTTTCGGATGAAGTATTTTTACCTCATCGAGAATTCAAATCAATTTAATTTTATTTCTACCATACGAAATTTGCTTTTTCAAAGTTGAATTCTTGTGAATGATAATTCTTAGAATTTTGAATGAATTCGTGTCCTCAATTTTTTCAGCACCAAATTTGATGAGTGGAAGAGATACATTTCGCTTGTATAAGAATGGAGTATCCCATGTTTTATCGCCATTGATGATTAATTTCTTTGCTTTAAGCCCCATTAAGACATTTTTCAGCTGAACATTTTGTTTCTTAGTCAAAGCATCATATACAGTTTTCACCAGGAATGGAAAGAAGGAGCACTCACCTGTAAGTGTTACGAATTTAAATAATGAAGGGCATTTAACAATATCTTTTTCATACCGTAAGCAGAAGAGGTCCCAAAACCAACACTCAAGGAACACCATGGCTAATTTCCAAAAGTTCCGAATGGGAGTTGCCAATTTCGACAAATTTTTTACGATTCAACAGCTATGATTAAAATAATCTGTGATTAACTCTTTTAACACCTCAAAATTGGAGCGTTGAGAGTAAATTACTGTTGTCAACGCAATCAACCGCTTTGTGAAAGTCGAGAAATACTGAGAAGATAATATTTCCACCCTAGAGATTGTTGTAAAGATACTGTAGATGAATCAAAATTGCCGCTTTTCAAGATCTGAAGCTATCCCATTATACTAACAATATTTTAGGACATTTCACTGAAAATTCGCAAGACAGATTTTGCTCTATAATTTTTCATGTTTTTTGAAAGGAAAATTATAAATTATCCACACTCACATGTTCTCAGCTACATCCCGGAGGTGCTGTAATAAATGTTGCGGAATTTTAGTGAGCAACATTATTTTCGTTTGGTTTGAATACTCAACTTGTAACTGAATACCCGAAGTGTGTTTATACAGGGGGATTTTCAAGTATAAGTTCAAAATGAATCTTTAATAATTCTCACAATATCAGATGGATTTAAAAAAACATGAATGCATCATATATATGAGTTTTTTTTAATTACATTTTGTGTACAATATTCTTGAAGAATATTTAATCTTGTACATTTTCCGGAATTTTCTTCAATTTCAATGAAAATAGAAGAGCAAAAATCACTAATAAAAATTTCATTATACTGAGAACGTTTCGGGCTTTTACCCATCATCAGCTTCAAGTGTTTTAGATCTTAGAATTTTAGAATCTCTTTTCATTTTTAAATGCAAGACTTCACTCAACAACCAGTTGAGTTCATACCCTCTTAGCATTATAGGTTCTTAGTTGTGTTTCGTATTTGCTTACTGCATTTTTACTTTTTCATTTTATTTTACTTATGATTTCGTGTTTATGTCTGTTTGTACATCTACGTTCATTTCTATTTCAATGATATATGTCAGATTCTTTTAATGAGCTGATGATGGGCATTAGCCCGAAACGTTCTCAGTATAAAGAAATTTTTATCAGTAATTTTTGCTCTCCTATTTTTATTGATATTTGATCTTGTGGGTATTCTGCGTGAGCATTTCGTGGGAAAATTTATCGCAAGATTTGGCGGTGTTCTATGAACAAATCGATCCCTTGATCAATTGCTCCTAGATATTTTCTTTTCATAGAGAATATTATCCTGGATATTACCCTTTGGGGATACCTAAAGGAAAGAGTGTACCGTAAAAAGCTTACAAATTTACACCAACTCCGGGCATCAATCTAGGTAGAAATCCAGGCTGTGTAATCGTGTCGAGTTTTGTCAGCGCTCAAGGAAGCAGCACGTGAACAATATTGCGTTCAAAAAGTAATCAAAATAATATTAGCATTTTTCTAAATTGCGTGAATGCGTCATTTTTATAATCTATCATTTATCAACGGTTCTTCAAGAGCTTACATCTAAAAAGCACCTTATACTTCACTGATTTGCATTTAAAAATTCTCTAGGTTCTGTTGGGCATTTGTAAAACACGTATAAAGGCCACCGGTTACCTACTCTACACTCCAGAATTGAAATTCAGCATTTAAAATCCTGAACGTTAAATGATCAAACGCGCATACGTTATCCTGTAATGGATGTAGTGTTTTCAGTTTAGCATTCAACATGATTCTACTTCAATGTTAACTATTTATAAAACGTCAACAAAAATTGTTCATATTAGTGTTACCTTTTAATTTCCAAATTAAAAACTTTCGTGCGAATCGTTATCTCTCGCGGAGAGGCCGACTTTCTTTACCACCAAAACGCTCTCTTAATTCACCCCTTCCTTTTTTTTCTTAATTCTGAACGCTCTCTTAACTCACCTCTTCCTTTTTCTTCATTTCTTCTCTCCAAACGCGCTCAACTCACTTCTTTCTTTATCCTCTTTTCTTAACTCTGAACGCTCTCAAATACCCTTTCTTTTTCTTCTTTTCATTACTCTAAACGCTCCCTTAACTCACCTCTTACTCTTTTTTCTTTTCTTAACTTAACTCGCCACAACGCTAAGGAACTGCTGTGCTGTCCCACCGGCAGGTGGCCTGGCTAGCCAGCGAGTTCCAACACAAAAGACTTCTGAGGGGCTTACCGGGCGGCATGTAATCACCGACTGATGCAATAATAACGACAATAAGCGCAGATAAAACTAGAGCTAATCCTCAAATTTTCAGCGAGGGATGTCAAGCACGAGCAGTATGGTTTCCAGCCCATAGGGTTACCATAATGAACGTCCATATGACGGGAGATAAGTGCTTTGGTGCCACGAGGGATTTTGTTAAGAAAAGTAGACAATACACAATGATGAGCTTCAAATTTAAAAATGTAATGTTACGTAATTTATTTGCAGCTTATTTGCTGCCGATGAACATCGTTACAACTATTCTCCCGTATATCTGAACAAATGCAGTTAATTTCTACAATCATGTTCAGAAATCAAAATATAATTTCAGCTAGTCACTTTCTCGTTTTTCATTGTACACACAATAAATAATAATAGTTGGTCACTCAGAACTTGTCAATGAAATATAATGTTTTTTTCAGGATAACAATTTATTTTATTTCATCTGCGCACTTGTCTTATGGAATATATTAAACTAAGAGCATTGAAACTAAGTTTTCAAATAGATCGCTTGTGAGCGCCATCTGAGTAACATTTGAGAACAATTAAATTGAGCAGAATTTCAAATTCCTACTTCTAAATTCATTTCTACAGAAAAATTAGCCTTGCGACAGAGTACGCAAAAACAATGCGCATGACCCATGAGTTAGACCACTGAACTGAGAGCTAGATGTGCGAATCATTACATATTCATTGCATTTCTTCAGCTTTTTAGTGATCAAGTTCATTTCACAGCATTGAGTCCATGGTAAAGAAAAGGACCAATAAATTTGTGGTTCGGTTTTCCAAATGTCCTGATGCAAGTCGACTTCAATATCATAGCTCGTGTCTGAAGTGAGTAGATAGCGTCCTTGTTCATTTTTACGGTAAATATACAGGGAAGAGAAACTCTGAAAACGTTTACCTAGAACGTCTCGAGTCTTGGTTCATTTTGAACTAATTATGTAGAAACATTAAAAGCGATTTATTAAAGGTTCACACTAAATTATTTTACGGCGTCTTAAAATGAGGAAATCCCCAAAATAAGGCAAGAAATTTTTAACATCAGCAGGCCACTGAAGTTGCTAAATAAGATATCAACTCACGCTACGTAGACAGCTCTGAAAATACTGACGTTGCTCTCAGTTGTTGAACAGTTCGTGAGGGAAGGAGGAAAGTTCAATTCCTTTTGAGTGTATAAATTGAAAATATAAAATAAAATGTCGGTAAAACAATAGAAAAGAAAAATATTTACATATCTACATAAAGAGAGAGTAGAGAGAAAGAGATAAATGTAAATATAGATTAGTATTAGTATAATGTTGGAAAACAGTCTATTTATACACAATTGGTTAAAAATATTGTCATAGTTTTCATTCACAAGTTCTTTTGTTTAATTTCTTCATGTCTCTAAAATTATAAATGGTTCCATCATTTAAAAATTCGAAAAAGTTACAAATGGCCAAACTTAAAAATTGTTACGACACGTTTCGGCACTCGTTCGCCATTGCCAACAGAATATTCAGATCTGATGCAACTATAGTTATTTGTTTCTTCGTCCGTTGCTGGCTGCTGAGTGAGCGACTGAAGATGTTGTTAGCAGGCAGACTCCGAAGCCACGGGCCTTCGGAAGAACAGTTTTTTAAAGTTTAGAAAAGCTTGAGAAGACGATGGGTTCCGATGCTCGGATTGTTTATGGACGGCTTCTCTTGTGGAATTAACATTACTTCGAGGATTTGCAATCGGCTGCAATCTGTTCCATGACGCTGTATTTTTTTATTCGCCGCAAGTTGCTCCCGAGTTAGAATTCTATTATGTTCTTCTTTTTCTTGATTTTTCGGGCCTCCAGAACTTCTCGAAAGGGTTAAATTCGTTACGCCGATGTACGAGCGTTTATAAGGTTCAGAGTCTTCATGGTTGAATTTGTACTCATAAAACAAACAAACAGACATTGGCATCTACGGATGCTTTATTTCCAATTGAAGCATGATACATATCACCTTTTACATTGGTTTTTCAAATGCCTTATAACTAACACCAGGACGCCATGACGCTTTCCCCCGGTCAAAGACCGGTACCCATTTCAGACACCTGGGTAGAGTGGGGTATTGTGCTAAGAATTTTTCTTCTATACCCAACAGAGAAAATCGCCACCAGCGCCGAGACTCGAACCCGCGTTTCCCGCACGGAGTCAGGTCCTATAGACACACGGCTATGGCGAGCATACATGACGTTAGTTTGCTTTAGAGCTGAAAACTTGTTACTTTGGTTGTGTGGCATTTGTAATAGACTACGAGTCGTAGGTGTTCATTTTCAGTGTTACATTTTGTGTTGTTTTTATAATTTGTTTCAGAATACGTTCGTCTGTTTTGCATGCGGATGAATATTGGTTTTTACACTGTGTAGGTTGTTTCATTTGGTTCCTTCTGCCAGCTGGCGTTCACGTTTTGCAGATAGTTGTCCAGGAGGTTGTCGAATGAGATATTGGAGTAACCGTTGTTGATGAAAGCCTTTTTCAGTTTGGCGATGCTTTCATGGAAGAACTGCCAAGAAGAAAATATTTTGTTAGTCTCGCAAATTAAGGCTTTAATCGTGTTGTCTTTACGCCATTGTGGAGTTTAGCTATTAGCGTACAGGTAGACGCTTGTGATTATAGGTTTTGGTGAAAGGATGTTTCATACTAGTTGGCTTTGGTTTCAATGTGAACATAAAGGAAGTTTATTTTATTTTGCAATCCAAGCTCGGATGTAAGTTTTGTACCGAATTTATTCTAAATATTTCTTTTAGTTTAGCGAGGGATTGAACGTTGTCTGTAACTATATGAAAGAGTCGTCTGCGCAGCGGCAGTATATGTGTGTTTCATGACCGTTGAGTTTCCCCAAGATGCTATTTTCCAGAGCTGTCATGTAGAAATGGGCTATGTTTACCAAAGCCAACCAGTATAAAACATTCGTTTGTCGGTCAAGTTACCAGTACGAAACCTCCATCCGCGGTGCTCTGTTACACTTGCGTAAACATTGCGTGACGTCATTCCGACGTACGCCGATGCGCACGTCGCACAACGAACACAACAGAAGAGCGCATTAGCCCGGGATTTGAATTCTTGTGCCAAATAAATGTTGTTACTTTGCGTACCAGAATGACGCGTAAACTTACCTTAGAAAAAAGCTTACAATATACAGACTTTAGTTCACGGGCAAGTTTTTCAGATGGAAAACCGAAATAAGGTTGAGTGTAAACGAGTAATTTTCACATTCATTAGGAATATTGTACTCACAATGTTTTCTTTAAAAAAACTTCTTAATTCGAGAGTTTATGATTCCAAGAGGAAAGTCATTGTTATAAAAGAAATCAGGTAGATAATTGAATTCTGTGTGTAAAGGTGAACAAATATCGTATCGTTCAACGATCGAGTCTTGATTCCGTTGATTTTGATGGTGTTAGAACAGAAGTTATAAACTCGTCCAAAATCCCGAAAACATTGGCTCGCGATATACAGAAATAAATTTTCTTCATTCCTGGCTACAAAATTTTTTCTGTTCTCGTTTGTGTTGCCTTTAGGAATGAAGACAATTAGGAAAGCGCATTCCCAATTAAGCTTTCTATTTGTTTGAACAGGAGCCCACTGAGACCAAAAAACAAATCATGCACAATGAGTTCAGCAGCAATTTAAAATATTTATTCTTAAACTTATAACCATAGAAGATGGACTAGAGAATGAAGCATTGAGGTACATTTGAATAGTTCCTGCTTGTGTATTAGTGAACAAATTTTGCATGTCGAAAGAAACCGTCGAACAACAATTAGTATTATCATGAACAGTTAACAATCAGTAAATCACAGTGTGTTTATGGATAGTTACAGGATTAACTACTAATAGTTAATTCCAAATGAGATATTCCCTTACCTCCACAAAGCTTGAAAATTCTGTAGTACGCAAAAACAATAACAAGAAATCTGACTTCATATTTTCAATATTTCACCTAAGACTAAAAACTACCCTGAAAAATACTTTCGTGATTAAAAGTGCCTTTAAGTAAATAAATAAAAGATTATTTCATGTGCGTGCATTTTTCCATTTAAGTATGACAGCAATATCTCGCGATGCGTGACGACTATCATGAATTACAATAACTCTCTCATTTGCATTACAATAACTCAAAATTCCCCTTTATTTGCTAAGTTATAAATCTTTTTGCACGTATGAAAATTGCAATGTGAAGCTAAACGTATTTCTTGAAATCGCAAAAGTACTGTACATATATTTTCTACTGATAACCCCCGTACATTAATTTAAATATTTTGTTTATTCACCTCCATAGAGAGAGAAAGAATCCAACACAGACTAAAATTTCCAAAAAATATGTTTGATGTCGGAGCATCTCTTTCTGAAGAAAACTAAATGTGCAATAATCTCTATTTTTTCAGATAAATTCTTTGTGTCATCTTCCATTCAATATTTTGAGCATATGAATCCCTGCATGTTGTCTGTAAAGAGCATTTTCAAATAAATCACACTGGAAATATTTTTCGAATGTATCGTCAAGTTTATACAAGAAGGTAGAGTTTATGGGAATAATGATTAAATCTTGGATAAATCTCCGACTATTACTTTTATTTGCAGAGACTATTTCTGTCTTCACTAGTCTTCAATTCAGAGAGAATGTTGACACAAATTTTAGTTTTCGATGCAGAAATCTGGAATGGAAGCTCCACCCTTTCCATGCCGAAATTTGAGCCATGGTGATCGATAGTGATTCGCATAACATGCGCAAAAATGCTAATGTAGGAACCCGACTCTTCTTCCCGTTGCATCTTATCTCTCTGACAGGCGGAGAGTACTGACAGCTTCATTCTAAAACTGAGCGACGAAATTAAAAAAAAGCGGCCTAAAATTGTTGGCTCATTCTATTCCAACGCTTTATTTATAATTAAATAGTTCGTTGATAAACAATAACGTCAAAGGAATCCCAATAAAGATAGAAAATAAAAAATCTGACGAAATTACTTCAAGTGAAATAAGTAACTTTTCTGCGGTATGAAAGCATACATTCATCAGAGAAAGTTAAGCTTCGGGTTAAGATTCCTGCTCTTGGTCAACGGCTCAGGACTTGTCCGCGTTCGTGACGTAGCTAACGAGTTTTTTGCGTAGAGGATGACGATTTTGATGTTTAGAGTTGGTCAGCGTGCAGACTTTCACCAGCAATCAACCTACACTAAAACTCTGAATATCTTTGAGGCTAATTTTGGTTATTTAAAATGCAACAAGCAAGACCTGTCGATCTTAAGGTACGTTAGTATCCAAGATGCTTCGCTATCACAGCTAGATAAGACGCTCCTTTGAATGCCTATTTGCTTGATCCTATGTTTTTATCTTCCACAGAAAAAAAAAGTTGAGCAAAGGTTAACACAACTTATTAGCACTAGAGAAGTAAAACTACAAATTTACCAGCGTTTTACCTTTCCTCGCTCATTTAGTTACTCTGTACGTTTGGAGCAATGATTTATATTTCTCCAAGAAATATCTTTCATAAACGTGTCACATCAAATGTTTTACGCTTGTTGACACAAAAAGATGTGGCTCAAATATTAGTTCATATGAAATTACCGACGAACTACTTAAGGGTGGGGAATCGTTTTGAATTTTATCAAAAGGGATTTTTAGCTTGTGAAACTGGAGAAACTCGAAAAAGTAAAAATACAATGAACTCATTTTGTGAGAGAAACAGCATTACTAAACTTTTGTGTGCTTCAATGGCTGGTGCTTTTGAATACAGAATCCTAGCAATACATATTTACGTTTCTTCTAACCTAATAATACCCATTGTTTGTTTATTTACATATTTATTTATATAGTCATTCATATATTTGTTTGGTGCCCGCTTCTTCCATTTCTCTGTGACGCTCATAAGAATAGTTATAATGCCCGTATCTGTGATACGAGTTTCACCAGTACACAAGTACAAGAATATTTTTTAACACGGGTACTGTTAAGATGGATATATTTGTTTGTCACACCTGGAAAATTTGTTCAAGAAAGGTATTGAGTCCCGTCATTTTTGACGAGCCGTGAAAACTAGTATTAAATAATCACCACAAATTAGTTGAATTGTATAAAATATCAGCTCACGTGACAGAGACTAAAACGTATTAAAACACAATTATGGTAACATAAAATTAGCTTCAGATACCAAATTAGATCAATATATTCTGAAACTGTTCAAATTCTGCCTGAAAAAAAGCATAAGATCTCACTACCCATAGAAAAAATGCTACTCAGATCAGCGCTGGCTGCCGTGAGAGCGTTCATTTTCCGAAACGTTTGGAGTGGAGGCCGACTTGATTAATCTGTTCCTCGCCGGCACTGCAGGGCGTAGCCACCACGGTTTTCTGCTGCTGAGCCTTCGGTCACATCACCGCTCCTTGAAGTGAACACATCAATGATCCGTATTGCGCGACAAGTCACAGCTCTGCGCAACGCAAACAAATCCTTGCTCTATGTAGCGCAACATATCGGCACTGGCGCCTTCTGTAAAAAATTAGACATTTACAATCAAAAGTGGATTTTCTTTTTCGTGAGCTTACAATGTTTTTGTCAATCATCCTTCAATAAAATGCCATATCTTATTTCTTTCTGCTTCCAAAAATCTTTGCTGAAGAAAAGCCTACAATTGAATTATTAAGGTAAGATGCCTTTTGCCTACATCAATCGTACTCATTGTAACCCTCACATGCAAAAGGGTTCTCTGCATCTGAACCATTTTATACTTTTCGTACGTTATAATGTGAATTGTTCGTGGTCCGTGAATGCGTATTAGGAAGAGGGAAGTATTCCAACTTTAGCTACCGTGATGTGTGCTAATAATTTACCTGCTAAAAAATAAACATTGATTTTGCAGCCTCAAAGTATAGGAAACGAGGAAAACTGCTCATGATTTTTTTTCTTTAAAAAAAATGCATAATCTGTCGATTTTATTTTTGTCTATGTTTTCGTCCCAGGTTACAGGTGCAGCGTCATGAGAGTTCGTATTAACTTCGACATTAGATGTATTCGCCTAAAAAATTTTGTTAATTGCTTTTTACATGACGTGATAACGAAAAATGTCCTGAAACTCTCATTTTTAGAATGAATCCTTTAGATTTTTTAATGATACTGTTCGATAGGGTAGATGAAGGTTCCAAATTCTTTATTTCATATTACAGAGATCTGCGTGGACCCGTTGGTAGAATTGAGGAAAAGAATAGTTCCAGGATTTCTTGTACACGAGAGCTTCTGCAACGATGTCTTGTATGTTGCCCATGTTGCTTTCGCCTGACCCAAAATCTGTCTGATGACTTGGCACACTAAAAGTTTCAATCTTCCTACAGCTGAATTCATTTGCTAAGCAGTACGCAGTACGTTCTATTTTCTGTAAAATAAATTTTGGTGTAGGCTGTTGAAGAAATTTAGGACAGCACAATCGGGGTGTTTTTTCTGCTGTATTGAAACTATGTAATCTCACAACGCGTAGGAAAACTGAGCGAGAGATTTTGACAAGTGATTCTAAATTTTTCATTTTTTGTTGCATAGTTATTCAAGAGAAGTGAGCAGATTTTCTGATGATGTGTTTAGTTACTAATGTATTCGATAATTAATCAAATAATGTATTTGATTCAAACAAGAAATCAATTCGATGAAGAACCCCCAAAACGTCGTAAAATATGAATATTTTCAAAGCTAATTGATCATAAAAGAACAGCACAGACTTCAAAACAATGAACATTAGTAGCTTTTTGCAAGGGAACGCTTGTGAATAATTTGTACGTTGACACAGTCCGTGTAAATTTGACCAGAGTTTCAGCGTTCCTTGCATTCTGCGTTCCATTAACATCACAGAAATTCAAACAGTTTCTCCAGACCAAATACTGATTCAAACACAAAACTGGCTTCAAATCTGTTTTGAACAATTTATGAATCTACCTGCTTTCGTTTCTTTAGTAAAACATTAATTTCCAGCATCTTACTTTTTAAGCCCGTTCCTGTACACAAACTTGCTGCTGCTCCTTGTGCTCGACGGCTTTCAAGCTCCTCGACTTGCTTTTTTCGACTGGACTTAATTTGATTGGCTGTATGTGACTCCGGACAATAAGACCAACATCCATCACCAAGACTTGGTCAGGTTACAAGGGTCCTAACCATTGACCTGCTTCTCTCACCTGGACTTGAATAGTTTACAAGGGTCCTTACCACTGATCTGCTTCTCTCACCTGGATTTGGACAGGTTACAAGATTTCTGACCAGAAGACAAGGTACAGCTCCAGGCCCCAGCGCTGGTCTAGCTGGCATCGATCACCTGAATCCATTATGACCAGCCCGTGGACCAACCTGTCAATCTAGCTCGTGACAAACATTTACTCTCTCCAGTGATTTGTGGTGATGCTCCAATGAAATACTTAACAGGCATGGCTCTGAAGACACGTCACTCATATCGTTAGCTTGCTTAGGCAGTATTAAAATTAATCTCTGTCGCCTTGGACGTACAGTATTACAGAAAGATTTACACTTGCATAGTTGCTCTTCAGCTCTTATAAATTACAAATTCTTCGTAGGAATTACGAATCAAAGTTACCGTTCATCATGAAGCGTGAAACTCAAATTCTTCAGTTGCACTCCGTACCAGCCATCATTCGCTCCTCTAAAAAGGTTTTATTTTGAAAGAACTTCGTTTTATCTGTAACGCCCTGAATAGCCTGCGTCCGTGTATTACAGCCCCATCCTCGAACTGATAAGCATTATTTAACCCTGCCTTGGAAAATGGAAACAAATGTGTCGTCTACCCACCGGAACCGGTTTGACAAGGGATCGCGTTGCAGGTCGCCCTCTGCAGCTCGCAGTCGGTAGCAGCGCAAGGTAGATTCGGCGACCCTCATTAATAGCACCGCTATGTTCCAGGGGCGACAGCTGATACTCTCTCTAAATATGACATTTGCAGCGACGAAACGGATATTCTCTGTCGGTTCTATTGGAAAATGAGTTCTCATTAACCGTCTTTGAGTTCCCTAGGAATTCAGCACTAAAAAATGTTCTTTAACGAAATTGATAAACCTTTGTGTAAATGTGACGTGGAGTGCTGCTCATATTTAGAGATTATTGTCAGCAAAGCTCCTGGTAATATTTTTAACAATTGATTAGACAATAATTCAATTGTTATTTTTACACTGGAGAGGTCGCTTTAACGCAATATACAATTTCACGGACCCGTCAGAAAGGTTTATTTCGAAGATTGGATGCTAAGAAAGTTCTCTGCAAGAACGGAGATCTAATAAAGGCAGTTTTTAAAAGAATTCTACGGGTAAACTCCAAGTTTAATTGCTCTATCACAAGATCATGTTGCTGTAAATTATAAAGAAAAGGTGCTTGAGCTGATGAGAGTTTGTAACAAGTGCCATCAAATTCAGAGCAGCGCACTAAAGTTCCTATCTGCACTTACAGCGAGTGGCTTCATAACGAGATTATGACACAATTCGGTTTGTTTTGCAATGGACAAGTAGAAGGCCGATTCTTGAGCTTCGATACATTCTTCTCCACTAAAGCAATAGACAAAGATGAATGGAATTGCCAAAATTAGATCGCAGAATGATATTAATTTGAGATTTTCTGATCTCAGTCACAATGAACCTTTTCATGCAAATCTTGTAGTAATTATGCGAGTAGACTCTTTCATCAGAACATGACCAGCGTATTCAATCCGGTAGTACAGCAAAAAAAAATAACTGTAAGGAACGCCGTTTCTTCATTGTTTGTAAACTTTAATGCAAAACAATCCTATGATTCAAAATTAATTTAGAAGTGGATAATAATAATTCTGCGTGCCATTGCTTTCAAAAGAAGCAGCACAGTTCTGAATGTTGAGAAGCTGAGGAGCAAAATTCCGTTGCATTTGTGCAAGACGCAAATGATTTGAAACTTCATAATACATGTTAGGGGCAATAGCTTAGAGGTAAATGGCTCTATATTCTATAGAAAGTCATACAGGTACTAAGATTAAGCGTAAAATTTAAGTGTTAAAATTTCAGATTTTCGAATCTGAAAGTTAAACGAATAAAACACAAATTGTAGTTTTCATTATTTACCATAGCTCCTCGAGACGCCTGACAACTCTTGCTAGTCTTCAAAAAACAATCGATACTTACGATCATTTTGCGCTTAATAGTGCTAACAGCAGGAATTAAATTAGGTAATTGCAAACTCAATTATTAAATAAACAATAGATGTATTATAATTCTTCAGGTACAACGTCGCGTTATCGCAACAACATTTCCCTTAACTACTCACAGGTGTCAAAAAATAAACCCAGTTACTTCAGAGGACATGATTGCTGGCTTGCTGAGTATGACCAACACTGCGACTGAGGACTGCTCCATACTAGACGCTCATATCAAGCACGAGTCCTGAAACAATACGTATAATCACTGCATGAAATGGCTTGTATGCCACCAGTGTAAACGAGAAGAAAGATTACATTTTGCAGTAATTTAGAGGGATAATATTTCTGTAAAGAAAGTTACTCGAGCTTCGATAGCCTTTTAAAGAATATAAAATTGCCAAAATTTTCTATGAACGGATGTGAATTTTAATTTTTTCTGTAAAACGCTATGCACTAATATCCATGCCAATACTCTGGCAATTTGAGGGGCAGATATTATTACTGTTATTATTGCTTCTGAAACCCGACCGTCCTTTTTGTGTTGACAATAACCTCCGGTTAATCCAGTGCGTACAATCACAGTTTTTTCTTTTACTACAATTCCATTCAAACTTGCAAGTAGTTAACGCTGGTGTTTTCTTCGCAAGATGCAAGTTAACAGAATTCAGTCACTGCTAAGCGCCAGTGCTCATGTAAAGTAACATACTAGAGAGCCAGTTTCTAATACATAGCGATCGAACGTATGTTTCCGACTGCAGCCGTAGCACCATAATGTGTTCATGTTACTGCAACGATCATGGGAGCTAGTCTTGGTCTATCTGGCAAATCAAAGGTACTCCTGCGGTAACTCCCCTCCAAAATTCTGTGCGCTTCCGAAAGTAATGATATTTTTCATCAAAGTCCCAGTGGCGTTCCCAAGAGGCCCACATTTTCGCCACAAACTCACGTATCAGCGATGCTTCGTCGCGACGGCAGAGAGCGCTTTAAGCTTCCGTATTTGTCGAGGAGAGCTACATGCAAATCTCCGAGCAAAATATGCGCTATGAAATTCAAATGGATAGCGTCTGGAAGCACCGCACTCGGATGCAGGATGTCAAGCAGGTTTTGATCAGTAATTGTTAGGCGACATTTGTAGGCGTGACGTCGGGCGGGCACAGCTGGAAAACAACCAGTGAAATACAGGACAAATAAACAATACTCATCAAAGTATTCGTCGTTTCAGATTGTTTACTCCCAACCGGATTCAGTATTTCCCCCGAATAAGGAGTAAAATGTTCATATCCAAGTATATGAGCTTCGTTTCTATATTTAAGCCTATTTCTTCCTCAATCAAACGTCTGATCGGAAGAGTTTTTAACTTGTTAAACTTTGATTTCTAAAAACATTGATTTTGAAGCCAAATTAAAAAGAGAGTGCTCATAAAAAACGATAAAATCACTGCATCTGCAACAATTAGGGAACACATCAGCTGTGATGTCCCTTTTCCATAAGATACAACAATAAATTATACATTCCACTGAGAGATATTTTTTTGCACGAGCAAAAGCTGAATTGAGGAGTTTAGAAATTTTAAGCGACCTCGAAAACGTTTTAAGGCCCTAAAGGCTACCTGTATTTTTTAGTTGAAACTATTTCGCAAGAAACGTACGTTGTAAATTATATTCAAGGTTACCGTCATTTTCAGTTTGAACAAACTTTACCATAAGGTTGGGACTGTTGAAATGAACACTTTTTACTCAATTACAGTGCCGTGAAAAATGTTTCGTTAAAGAATTACACGGGTATGAATTTTTATATGGCCCCCAAGGTCTCCTGATTTTACAACCCTAGATTTCTTCTTCTAAGCATATTTGAAGAGTCTGGTTACCGATTCATTCCGAAGAATGCTCCATCGGTAAAATGGTTGTCCGGTAATCATTGCACTGGCGTTTGAACACCTGCATCGCAAAAAATGGACTTTTTGTTGAACATCTTTTGTAAATACCTAGCCCAATTTAAAATAATTCTCTAGTCATCAAAATAATTAAGGCTGTTATTCTGTTTCTCGTGCTCATAATCAAAATTTTTTCCTAAATTCTACGTTTTATGTCCATCACACTCCCGGAGTACGAATTTTTCTCCGATACGTTTCAAATTTCAAGTCCTTGTAACTCTTAGATGAAGCATTTTCGACCATACGGCTATTTAGTGGAAAGTATTCATTTCTACGGTAGCGACCATATATTAAAGTTAGTTCAACAAAGTGCCGGTCACCCTGCATGCAAGAATGAGCAGTACTCGATATTTATTAGGCAATAATACTGCGGTAAGAATTTCACCCAATTCCAAACAAGAGCAATAAAAGCAATAAATTGAGATAATGGAGCACAGAAGAGCCCTGATTGCGCAGCATCCCAGCGCAATAACTCGGCAGCAGCAACCAGCCGCCCTGCTCCTGCGCCGCTCCTATGCAGGCGCCGCAGCGCTCCGTGACTTGATTAGAGAATTATGCACAACAAATTATTATAGCGGCCTCTTGAGAGGCCTCCAACACACGACGTAGAGCTTGTGCGAGCCCGGGGCGATCTTGGGGTGCTGCTCGCTATGGAACTTCTCTGTGGCGCTATTTCACGCCATTGTGTTTGTTGATATTCGACTTGCATTCTTTCGTCGTGACTTCGAGCTTTAATTTCTGTCGTATGTGAGAGTGTATTATTTCATTGAACTTTCATCTTTTTAATACTGATAGGAACTTCTTGCATAGGAGATAGGAAGAGTAATAAATTTGTTCACCAAATAATTCGTATGGAGAAAGGCAGAAAAATGTGTTTGAATGGGTGCTCGTCTTCAGCGCTCGAATTAATATCTCTGTCTATCATCCTCGAAGATTTAAGAGTTACTTGCATGGTCCACGAATGTTCGTATTTTCGCTATCGTAAATGTAAATAACGATATTGATGGAGCAACTCACATCCTTAATAATTGATCATTATCTAAGATTTTCTAAAGATAAATTCGCCATTTGTATCAAGTCGGAGAATCCAGTTTGATTACCTGCCTAAAGCGATCGTTAGTTTATTAGGTTACGAAATATTTGAGCCGAGAACACTATCAAAATTTGGCAACAGAACGGACAATCGGCAGATTTTGGCTTTTTTTTGTGTCGTGAAGAACTGGTAGATTTTCTCTTCCAGCCCGCAAGTTGAAGCCGACTCAAATCTAAAGTCCACGAACCAACAACCATGTACAATGTTTGACTGGTGTCCTCATGCCTAAGTGGCCAACCGCAACGACCAGGCAACTTTAGGCTTGGGCCAGATTTACAATTTCGTTGGTGGTGGTAGCGAAAACGTCGTCGGCGTAAATTATTTTAGGTCGATTTCGTTACGCTACGTACTGTCGCTAAAGTGAAGTAAATTGTTTGAAAATTCGATCCTATGTTTTCATGTACTTACGTTACCGTGCATTTTTTTAAATAATTGTACAGCAATGCGAATTCTACTTGAACCTAAATTTTGTATTCGCTTTGTTGGTTCGATAATATGTAAGGATTTATTTATATGACTCAAAGAGTTTCTTAAACTGGGCCTCAAAAACAAATTCAACAGCAATTGCTACACTAACTGGCCTGAAAAAGCAACAGGAAACATGATTTCATTCCCATGATTTGGCAGGAGGCCCGGTGGATCATCTTCTGTTGGATCATTTGGCTCGAGCCGACTTTTTTACGGTCATTTCTCGAGTCAGATCACGCCAGCCCCCCAGGGAGGCCGTCTAATGGACTAATCAGAGCCGCCTTTGTTTGCTCATGTTTGGCGACGCTCGCTTCTGATTGGTCGACCGCCTTCTTCGCTCTACAGTTCGCTCCAAATAAAAACTGCACAAGATACGGGGACTATTTTTGGGACGATTACTCTAGATTGCTGAACAATAAAATCATTGCTGCGGAAAGCCCGTCTCAATGGAAAACATCGTGAAAAAGCCTAACATTTCAAAAATTTGCGAGAAGCAATCAACTACGATTAGCTCTTGATGCTAGAAACAACTATAGGTTGTAGGTAATGATTCCCGTATTGATACCATGCCAATTTCCAGTCAAACTACAGAAATTCTTTTCAGGTTGTAAAATGTGTAAAAGCCAATTTCCTTGAAGCTTTATCCTTTTCATGTCTCACAAGCCAGAAAAAGTTCTTCGTTCTCTTCTCGAATAAGATGAAACATTTTAATAATTTCTTCGTCAATCTTCTGATCCTAAATAAGTTCAGTTCTTTCATTCACATTTAAGTATTTATGAAGAAAATTTAACGTTTTTCCACACACTTAATCCCTAAAAAAAATTTCTCTCTTCTTACATCCCCAAACCTTTCAATTGTCAGTCGTTTTTGTCAGCTACGTCGTTCATCTGTTACATTATATGAACATAGTGACGTCAAATGAAAATTTTTGCAGACTTTATTAGAGTGTTAAAGTATGGGTTGTGTTGAACTGTGTATTTTGAATTATGTTGAATGTATTGAAATACATACATAGAGTAACGTCTTGAATACTACAAATTACAAAAGACGGTTTAATGAAAGCGAATTATATATTTCGTTAAAGTTTTGTCCTTCCGTAGCGACAACACAAATTTAGACCGAATAGTATTTTTTTAATTATAAGGAAAACATTTAGTTCCAAAATTTCTTTCAAACACCGCACATTTAAGTATTTGGTAGCTATGTTCAATTGTTGATCTTCATATTACTTCCACTAAGCATTTGAGTTACTCGCAGATCACCAAAGTAAAAGAATTACTAATCTTCCTATTCAGACACTTTTTACACCGTCACTGCGTCCGTGGTGTAGGTTGTTATTGATTCTTATAACATTCATCAAAATTTTTCATCATCTTCTTTCACTCTCTTAAAGGCTTTAACCTCGCCCTTCCCATTTGCTCTCACCCATACAATTATTCACGGTTCATAGTTTTCTTTGCAATCAAAAAGTAATTATTTCTCTTTCTCACATGTATTAAGGTATTTATCATCCTCCCATCTTCATTGAGTTTTCTATCGTTTTCTACATCATAGGAACGATTCAGTTATTCATCCTCTTCCCGAAGTCCATAACTCTCCCTCACTAAACTCCTAAAGGCAGCACTCGAGGCCAAAATTCTCAAGACAAGCCATATTTTCTGACCCTCGCAAGCCTCATCTATCAGAGTTGGTCAGGAAGTTACTAATCAAATAAGTTTGTGGGCAGCCGTGTATCATTCGCTCGCACCACCTACGCAACTTGCTCTGGCTCCCCACATTCTATGTCATTTTTATATAATAAATGTATAATGTAATGAGCGTTTTATAATATATAGATATATCTGTGTAACAGTTTTTCTTGTGCATGAGGCTTGTTCATTCAAGACGTCCCTTAAGCTTCGTTAACTATTCCTCTGAAAAGTAGTGGAATTCATGATTAGCATTAAGATTTGTCACCTAAAATCACTTATGGATTGGTACTTAGTAAATATGCGCTATACATCTCAGGTTTTATAAGGTTTTCGATAAATATTACATGTGCGTTAGGTTTTCATAGTAAACTTAGATTAATTAGCAATTCAACAATTCCATTAACGTTTAGCAATGACTCGGGAAAATACATTAGGATTCTTTTTGAAAACAACTGGGCGCGCATTTCATCTTTGAGAACAGAAGCTCTCTTTACACACGAGCTCATGTAAAAACTGATCTCTCAAGAAGAATATAATAAGAAAACTTTGGCATCACTTTTCCAGAGTTGTAACTATTTAAACTTGAACTAATCTTCGTTCTTCATATGAACTTGCCGTTCTAACTGTTTTTATCTTTCGTCTTAGAAATAGATTCACGTGGACCTGTTCATAACAGCCGCCGTTGTGAAGACGTGTGAAGGTGTCAGAAGAAGTGATCACAGATCCGACTGGGTGCGAGTAATTGTGTTTTTGCAGGAAATATTTCTCTCCAGGGACGTAAAGTTGAAATTGGCGCATTTTCTTGTTCTTCAACGCCCCCGTGCTTTGTGATTTAGTGCTGCGGAATACTGCGGTAAAAGTTACGGCTTGAGCAATGGTCGCTCTGAGACCGAGTTTCTCGAATAGGGGCCGAGATGCTAGGCTTCTCTCGGAAACTCGCGTGTGAGGGCAAGGAACGATGTTTTAAAGTGCTGGTCCTGTTGCCAGTGTAAGACTTAATTGCACGCAGGTTGTAAGCATCATAAGGGAAGTTAAATTCTCGAAGTTCTTAAAGAACCTCAAAGTACTCAGCCTTTGTATTTGCAAGTGAGAAATGCCAAAGCCTGTTTCATTTAAAATCTATTTAGAGATTCTTTTGTTACTCTGAATAGTAACTTTAAAATCTCATTTTAGAATAGCACAAATGTGAATCTCATATGTCTGTCTCTGCAAGCATTACAAACAATAATATCATAAAATGTTGTGCAAAAAAAAATTCAAACTTTCGATGCGCTGAGATTTCTACTTAAGCCCACTGTTTCACTTCTAAAATTCGAAACTCGCTCAACTTGGTGCTCTCAGTTTGCGATCTCTATCTCTCAAGTACTCGAGCGATCGATCACTGATTTCACAACGTAAAATGGAATTTTAATTAAGAGGAGAAAATAATCGTAAATTTTTACGATTTCTATCATGTAGCATTGCGCAACCAACAAGCAGTAGACTACAAGATGGAAATAATACCAATTTATGAAAAAAATAAATCTGAATAATAATTCATTCTCTTGAAGAACAGATTTACCATGCACCCTATGCTTCTCGCATGTTATTGAATAACCTACGAAAAATATGTAGCCACCTATGATTTTATTAATATTATCCGGTGTAAGCATATCATTTCTTTGATCATACATTTGCGTTTTAGGAAGAAACGACAAGAATAAAAAAATTATAGCACTCTTTTGTGCTCTTGTACCAATAAAAGTACACGGAAGATAGAAATTTGGTGTAATTCCACGGGGGTGAATAATAGGACGGCATACGTGAAACAAGTCATTCAGAAAAATTGTCGGCTTTTTAGGATAATCACCAAACGGTTAGTAACATTATCAATAAAATTAAAAAAAAAAATACAGTCAAATGCGGGAACAAAGTTCAGGAAGGCTGAGGTTCGAGTCCCAGCAAACACACAGGGCACTGAAGAGGAAGGTCATAGCTCATCAGAAGCCGTCGTCAGAGCTTCAAAATTGTCGTCAATGGCATAGAAATGTTACCACACATGGTGATAACGACTCTGAAAGAGCTGGGTTATCACAAAAAAGTTACAAGGAAGAAATCCTTGGTTTTAGAAAAGAAGAGATGTGGATACAGGGGTGTAGAATTCGGGAGCAGAGATGATAGATTTTGGCTGTTTGTAAATTAATCGGATGAAAGTAATGTTAACCAAAATTCGAATTCTGGAAAGATTTGTGTTTGCAGAAGTTAGACCAAGTCATCTGAATAGAAAACAAGAGAATCACAACATAGGTGTGGAAAGCTGTCTGAGTTGGAGTGAAATCAGAGCTTATTTTTGCTGACGAGCGATAAAACGGTCCAAAATGCTGCAAAATGGAGCTAGGGCAATTTCTAATTTTTGAACAAGTTAAATTTATAAGAATAGATCCTTTTTCCAAGAAGATGAAGCGCCACACTTTACCAGCAAAAGCCTACAATGAATGACATTGAATCAAGTGTCACTGCCATGAATCTCGCTAAGCCCTGTCATGAATAAAATACATCACGTTAATGAGTATCTTGGTAAAAGATTCATGAGTGTGTGACGAAATACACGTTCATTCGATGCGACTCTAAAAGAAATATTACTACAAGTGCACCAAAATATAATCAGATAATTTTGGATACTTGCAGGTAGAAATCCGAGAATAATCGAATGCAGGCACTGAAACCTACTGTAACGGAGGACCTTTCCCAAAATAAGTACAAGTACTATCTATTTACGTTGAGAAATTGTTAAATAATTATATTCGGAACTTAGATGAGGTTTATTTCTTCTCTTTTGACTGAATATTTGAATGTGTCCTGAATCTGAATATTTGAATGAATGAATATATGAATGTTTCCAAAACTACCGAACACTTCAGCCAAAGATCTAAGAGCCATTTACTTACTCTCATTTATTGAATTCAGTAAGGGTTTAAAAATTTATTTCTGCGTAAAAACTTTGTTTCGTTTGCAGACATGCGTGTTGCATATTTTTGCTGATTAATTCAGAAAATTATTCAATCTATAAAAAATTGTCTTGCCCGTGATGTGCAAGTAAGATTTCTTCAGTTTGGTCAAGTGGTAAGCATGTCCTCCCTAATTTGTGCAGCCATCTCTGCGTTCGTGCGTACGTATGTTGGGTTAATTAGAAATTTCTGGGCAGCCATCCTTTTAGCTTCGCATGCAAAATCATCTGACTGTATTTTCGCTCGATATACATTCAACAACATTGATTTTCACGGAGCAGACGGGAATTTCATAAGGCAATGTTAACGAAGGCAGGGTCGTCCTTTAACCCTTTGCCTCCTGACGGGAACTTCATTTTCCAGAAAGCTAGTGCTTCCAGTTTTGGAAAAATGACAAAATTTCAGTGTGATTCAACTAGTAGGAAAATAATGTAAACTAAATGTCAAAATTAGGGCAATTCATAGTATTCCTGCAATTATGTTTTTACACATTCCAGAAGTTCGACACGTGTAATTTGCTATTGATTTCCACTGAGTGTAAGCTTCATGGTCTATGCAATACATTTAATACCTTTTTTATTTAACTTGAGCAAGTTTTACATACGTACCTGTATTTACAGATAAAATTAAGTAAAACCCAATTGACATTTTTCTCAAATTCTTCAACCATTTTTTTTAGCATCGAGGCACACATTTTCGAAACATAATTTGTTTCAATTTAAAAAGGAAACAAGCACCTGCTTGTACAGAAAAAACATGCTAGGGCAATTTTGCTGATTCTTCCGTGTGATAACTACAATTATCTTAGAAAACTTTTCCTTTAACTATTTGAGTATTGAGAAGCAAAGGGTACCTATACTATCCAAGTGTTTTCGACACTGTTCAAGGCTTTCCGATACTGTTAAGGCGTTTTTGATACTGTTCAATGCGTTTTTTTATCTTCTAATTCCTTCTTTTTGTGTCTCTTGCGTGTTTATATTTTTGAAAGATGGCCTAAAAGTAAAAAAGAGAGTACATTTTTTCGGCTCCCATCGATTGTTCAACTACTGACATGGTCCTACAGTTGAGGTAGATTTGGTTGAGAAGCCATTAAAAAGCAACTTGTTGGCTTGTATAATGCTTACCAACTTGTAGGATATATGCTTATATTTAATCATTTATCAGGCAACTTCTATGTGTTAAGAATCTCCATGAAAAATATCTTAATTTGCATTCTCGAAAAGAAATTTTTTTAAACTATCATGAGTGAAAAGTGAAAATGAATTGGATGAAACTGTTTTTTTGCCTGATTGTTATATAACGAGGGTCATTTACAACACTACTTTTCGTTGAGAAAAACTACTTCGAATAAAATGGCTCCCCAATATAGAAAATAAAACTACACAATATCTGGAATCCCCAGATTGAGGGTGAAACTCAAGCTCTGACCGCCGACTTTCGTACACCAGATTGTGGTCAGTATTGCACATCTGCCTCATTCATGAATTTTGCAATACCTGCTCTTGTTCTTATGAATGTTTGATGTTCCCAGTTTCGTCATTAATTCAGTTACCCGCACTGGAAGTCCAATTCGTTCATACAGAACTTGTCCAACACGATGTCAACGTTGTTCGCCAGGGTGGACTGGACCACCTTAATTTTATGGAAGCTGAAGACATGCAAAAACGGGACTGCACCTAAGTTCAAACGGAGAGTTATTTCCCTGCATGCCAAAGTGTGTCTAATAATTTCACTCATTAGTGATTGATTGAGCTGTTAAATTAAATTCCTCCTAAAGCATGCGGAAAATGTTCTTTATCGTCATATTTTTGAAGTGAGAATTACTGTATATATCTCGTTCACATAGATGAAATTATTTAAACGTAACTATTCAAAAGCGCTAGAATAGAAATGAATTTGAAGAAATGAAATAATCGCCATTTTTTCTATTTTGTTTATTTTCTAGTCAGATTTAGATATTGTGGCAGCATCAGTGTAAGTCTAACAACTCTGAAATAAACTCACAGCCAGCTTGTCAATGTACATTTTTCAAGTGATGAAATCATGTTCTGTGCAGATTTAACAGCAATCAATGCATAACATATGTCATCCTGATTCGCAAATGTTCACGTTACAATTGGGATTATTTCATCCAGTTCTCGTCCAAAAATGAATGTGAATCCAGAGCCTAAAATTCAACTCCCGGTGAAATGAGCTGGTGTAACCCAACTAGCCTAAGATCTCAAAAATAATTTTTTCAAACCCATTTGCGGAATGTGCAGAACAACTTATTATGTTCATGCAACAGGCTCTAAGTGAACACAAGGTGTTTGTAGAGCAGCCGTAGGGTCATGTATTGTTTACGTCTACAAGGCTTCCACTCAAATTAATTTTCATTTGAATATCTTGTATTAACCTTGATTCTCATTTCATCACAGCAAGGAGTACAGGTATATTTTGCCAAAACTAGAAATGCAGAAACTGCACGGAGACGATCAGGTTCACACCTGTGAAAGTAATATTTTTTGAGAAAATCAGCTATATTTTCATGGGGGTTTTAACTTATATATCATCATTCATTGTTGAGAATATTACAGTATTATGAATTAACTGCAAAACTTTCAAAAATAATCTCGGTTAATGTTCAAGCCGAGGCGTGTGTTCTGAATGCAGTCCGAATGACAGGCAGAGAAAATAAGATTAAAGAACCATTGACAAACACGAATAATCTTAATCCTAGTTGTTTCACACAAACGAGTTATGCATTGTGCTTTAAATGTTAAACAGGGTGTTGAAAAACGAAGGAGTACAAACTTCTACTAATGGCAATGACACATGAAATAAAAAATTTAACACAAAAACCGATACTTCCAAACTTCTTAGTTTTCAAAAAAAAAATACATCGGCATCGCATCTTAGGATGCTTTATTTCCAATCAAGCCTGATACATATGATCTTAAGCATTGGTTTTTCAAATGTCTTATAACTAACACTATATATAGGACACCATGACGGTTCCCCCGAGAAGCCGGTACCCATTTCCGACTCCTGGGTTGAGTGGGGTATTGTGCTTGAGCTCTCCCTTATACCCAACGGGGAAAATCGCCGCGCCAGTGCCGGGATACGAACCCTCGTCTCCAACATACAAGGCCGATCCCTTAACTGTACCACTGCGAGCAAGACACAAAGGAATAGCCTAACCTTGATATCCAATTAATAATATTCCCGTTTTTGAGAATTATCATAATGGAAAAAAAAACGAATATGCACAGCTCACTTAACAGCCATACAGGTAAACGAGCATAGAGTAAATTTCACAGCACTAATCACGGTGTCATTTTTATTCAGCTCTCAGCTGAAACACTTGATCAACTACTCTAAGTTCCCCTTCTTTCGTTACTCAAATAGTTTTCTTAATGTGGCGGTTGGCATCTCAACACTAATTATGAGCATGGATCTGACGTCACGAATTAAAAAAAAAAAAGAGTGATCACATAAGTCTTACTGTAAAGAACCCTAACGAAAAAAAGTTCAAAAAAGTTCAAATCTTTCTCAACCTTAACTGTCAACGCCTTTTCGCACAATGTACCACACGTTACCAAATTGTTCCGCCAGGATAGCAGCAATGGAAAGGAATTAATATTTCACGCAAGTCTTTACAGATTTCCTCATGGAACAGAGATGTCAATGTGTAATATTTCATTAGTTATGAACAGTATGTTAAATTTGCCAGTCTAGACACTTCAAAAAAAATTTCGATTGTTCTACATATTGCTGCCTTGTGAGTTTCTAAAAATAACTATGAAATGTAGTTTTGCGAAAAATTACTATACCTGTATCACGCTATGTTCAACTAAGTGATTTGAGAATTTTCATCCCCAAAATTCAAATGACAATGACATTTATTTTGCAACGTTAGGACATCGCTACAACATTTCTTAGAAAGTATAGACTTCCTCCGAGGTAATCATTCTATGACGCTAAAGATTAAGAACTCTGAAACGGGGCCTCGGGTCGTGAATTTGATCCATAGTGAAGTATTGGAGTGCGGCTCACATATGATTAGTGTTACTAAGTATTGATAGAGTTTAGTATTAAACAAATGCAGCTTCGATATCAATATTCTTTGATATTGATTCAGTGATTTTGTGAGAACGTTAACTATTGCAATCTCTAATAAATTCACAGACGATTTCACTATGCCGAACACTGAGGCAATCCCTCTGCTAGCTCACAGATTAAAAAAATTCGATATAATCGTAAACGATTACAAATCCTCGGCGTGTAATCAATATTGTACTCATGACATGTCGTACTAACTGATATTGAAAACTTCACAGTAAATCGGAGCGCCATATCGAGAGCAGATCTCGTGCCGAAGGTAGTTGGTTTAGCTGCCGTTCTCAGCTGCTTCTCAGAATGAGAACGAACTCAAGCATTCAACACAATGGAATCCATCATCTAGTCTTTCCTTGACGAGTTTCGCCCTGACGTGCTCTAATTAATCACATTAACGTCCAAAAAGTTTTGATTAATGACGTAATCAGTCATTTACGCTGAGGCTACTCAAGCTTCGAGTAATTTTCTAGTGTAAAATGAACGTGGAACATTGCCGAGTTTTTACAGTTCAGTGCAAGCTTATCGCGCGATTAAATGATTAGCCTAACAAATGGGAGCCCTTAATTTAAGATGAATGAGAATATTTTTAAAAACAGTTGTTTTCCATAGGCATGTT
Organism: Platorchestia sp. MABIK; assembly: GCA_014220935.1. NCBI lineage: Eukaryota > Metazoa > Arthropoda > Malacostraca > Amphipoda > Talitridae > Platorchestia > Platorchestia sp. MABIK. Next base: position 330,529 of record JACJUY010000054.1, read on the forward strand.
ACTTATTTAAATGACACATTTAAATGGGAGTACTTTTCATACATGTTTAAATGCATTTTTGTTGTAGAATCATCTGTGAAATGAGTTACAAACTGGGTTCACTCCATGCAGCTAATTCTTTCAGGAACGCAGCATTCGTGTTCAAAAATGTCGATGAAAAACAAGCACTACTTCTTATTTACCATTGCTCACTTATCATTGCAGTCTGGCAATTTGAGGTTCAATAAGCTTATGGATAAATAATGGACTGAATTGTTGGTATGAAATTTTCTGCGGAAAATACCAAATGGATCTTGACGCGAATCAAAGAATGATGACATTTTTTGACATTTTTATAGTTAAACAAATGCATGACGTAAATGAATACCATATTTTTTACTCAAGAAGTGAGAACTAAAAATAATTTTTTATTTCAACTTATTCAATTTCACCGACGATAGCAGAATGTAAGACACGTTGCATGCAATTTTTGAGGAAATTTTTCAATGGTCACTGATGATGCGCATTTTAGCTCACCTTTTTATCACATAGTTGACTTATCTTTGCGAGTGCAAGTGCTGAATATGGCTTTAAAATACCATCATGATGAATTTTAGCATCTGAGGAAAAAACTGGGAGTTATTGGAAAAAAAGGATTTAAACACAACTGATACGAATACTTTTATAAGAATTACAACTGATGGTCAGTTGATAGAAAATTTTTTCTAAATAAGGTAGTAACTTTTGTTCCAGGGCGGATAGGTTTTAAAGTCGTAATATCATAAGCTAAACCTGGCTTGATCACAAATATAACAAAGATGCATGGGTAAGTCTGCCATTGATTAAGGTTCTGTTGTTACAAAAGTAAACCTGACATCCCTTTATCCCTTACGGAACTTAATATTTCATACACACACATCATGACTCCCTCTCTGCTTGGAAAACTATGCTAGTAAAGCGCCGCATGTTACCGGAGTTATTATATTCTGAGCTGATCAGCAGGGCGCTATATTGATAGAACATTCCTACATGGAGGGCGTAATGTACGAGTAATTTGAAGCTGGAAGTATTTTAATATTATGTCGTAAAATTAGTTTTTCTATTATAACCTACTTTATTTTTCAGATTGAGTGGGGGGGGGAGGAATCTGTGTTGGTTTTGTGTTGGTAGACGCAGATGTTAACGAGTAAACCTTGTTTATTAGTTGTTGGCTAACGATGTTACCGAAATAAAATGCGTTTTTATTGTTATTTTCCTAACTCTTTCTGCACATGTATTGACTAGCTACATACATTAATTTCCCTGTCATTTTCACGATTAGCCCTTAGATAAGGAACTCACAAAAAATTGCGCACAATGTAACACTGGACAAATATTTCGAAAGTGCCCCACAAGCCGACGCTGTTGCGTAAGAAACGATAGCAATTTGCATGAGCTCGTCCAGCGAGAGGCCATAAAATAGCGTGGATGAGCAGATCATCTCCTTTTACGTGGTGAAGGAATGATATCTCTTTGTCTCCTTCAAATAAAGTCGATTTCATTTCTGTGTCGAAAAAAGATTAGATTTGAGTCTAGATGTAGGATGCGAGTAAATTGATTGATTGACCGACTATTACTAGAAAATATGCACTGACGGTTCTTATACTTAACACGATACTGTCATTTGCAGATGGTGCATAATGAACGAAGAACCCTTGAGTACATACAAATAAAAGATTGTAGTGTCTTTCACAATATACTGTTATAAGAATTTTAAATGCATAGAAAAGTTAACTTTCTTCCTCTGTGAGTAATTCTCCCTTCACTGATTTTAACATTTAAAATCATAACACGAATGAATGATCTGTAAAAAAGTTTCTTAGTTGACGATGAGAAATACCTGGCACCGAAAGACGAAGTTGTATTTTTCGGAAATGCAGTGAACATCGATTAGTCAGTTTTTAAGTTATTGCTACCTAATTCACTGCTTTTTCCCGGCATGCCTTTATAACTAACACTTGCAGAAAATTTTTACTGATGGTAATTGCAGCGCACAGTTTTCATCTGATGAACGCTAATTTTCCTCTTTACTACATCACTAAATATGCCAGCCATGCCCTTTAGGGAAAGAAGCCTACAGATGTCGTCAGTTGATGACTGTTTCAGCAACGATGCATAGTGCATTCGACGACCTGAAGTTATTTCAAAGATTATATCTTCTTTGAGTTTAAACAGTGTTCTACCAACATGTTATTTCATGTCAACTGAATTATTCTTGTTTCGTTTTTTTACACAATTTTTTCAGAGTTCACACACTTGCAGATATGTTCAACGTCACCTCATTCCTTGCTTTGGAAGGATGCCCTCAAGAGCAAACATGAGAAATTGTCTTGGGGAGGTGTTGGAAAGTATAGATCACATTTTACTGTGCTCAAGCGAACTCTTCTTTCGTGATAGTCCGCTTTACTTTATATGTTACAGCAAGATTCATAGTAAAAGAAAGTTAACTTTTGATTTTGTTGGTATTAAATCGGGGTCGAGAAGATCATTTTTTGCTCGAATGAAGATTTACACCGATTGTTATTTAGCGAGGACACCACCTGAAATGAACAGTTTTTGGACGGATGAAGACAACTATACACTTCTTTAGTGAGAACGAAGTCGGCCACCACTATTTTCTTGAAAGGACTAAGACGACGATAGATTTTTGTGAAAATGAATTGCTCATTGATTTATCGAAAAGGAAATGAAAATATATAAATTAGATGAAATCGAAAACAGTTTTCTAGGAACAGAGCATGAAGCCGACAATCATTTTTGCACCAACGAAAGCGACAACAATAATTTTTATACCAACAAAGCGGACAACAATCATTTCTTTTTGTGCTGCCGAGAGAAACCATTTTTTAGCGTGACTGCGCTTCAGGTGACGAGGCCGAAATGCACCCCGCAATCTGGCAGCAGCGACAACCAACATTTGCTTGCGCTCCCCCGGGAGCATCAAAAGACTCCCGCCTACAGCTGCGCTGGTTTCATCTCCTCTAGAAATAATTCAGACCCAGAAACAGAGATAGCAGGCATTCTGAGCTCAAATTTACCTCGAGCAATTCGCAGCTAGGGGTTTTGTGATGTAGACGAAGATGAGCCAGAAAAAATAGAACGTTATTCTCCCTTTTTCGGGCTCAGAGACTTGAGAATCACTTTCCAACCCAAATATCTCTGTAGAATTTTGCATCAAACCATTTCTACAGAGTCGAAGTGCGTTCAAATCTCAAACTTTTACGGAAAAAAGGCATTTTATTACCAATGTCAGCTACCATGAAGATGAGCAGATGAAATTTCGGTGCTCATCAGACTTCATCAAAGAAAATTTTTCAATGCAACGAGTGATGCACGGCTTGCAGCGCTTGTTTGTCTGCCGCATCTTGTGTGCAAACTTGGTGCTCTTTCTGTAGTCAGGCTCAGCAAACATCGCGGTCTTGCAGGCAACTCTTCTTTGTTTGAAACGAGTCACACTCCACTTGGCTGTCTTTGACATGCTCGAGACATGTATGTTGAATTTGTGTGGTAGACAACCCTTTATTGTGAGGGAAAATTCAAAATCTTTTCGACAAAGACTTTAGAAGAACTATGCACTTACCATTTCAGCGCGTTCGAATTTTTCAATTTGACGAACAATCCCAACTATTGAGCGAGGACAACGTTCTTCGTGGACATGGGAAATAGTCGGTGGATTGCCTGAGCAGCTCAGCCTCGGGCTAACTGGAAATTAAAACCACATGGGGACTTGAGTCAACACTGGGGCGACAATAAGAAAAGTCGCTTAAAATTTTTGGGAAATTGAACTAGCCCCTCTGATATTTGTTAACATTACAATAGGCAGATGAAAATTTAACTATACTGTAGAATAAAATATTTTTTTACAGTAAAATAGATCACCGTCAATTGAGTCGAAACGAAGAGTGCTTCACCCTACTGATCACGTATATACTTTACATACATACCTTGTTTAATTACTAGAGTTATCTGTAAAGCATTAGAACGCTTGATAAATAGTTGAGTCACCTCACAGAAAAACAGAGCGCATTGCAAAATTTTGAAGGGTTTTCTGGCATATACTCGACGATACAAGGAATTCCACTTTTTTATGACTGTCTCCTCTTTCTTGAGTATAGTGGCAATGACACAACTAAGACATGGGTAGCGTTATTTTAACATCTTGTAGGATGCGTTGATTATGAAGTATGTTGAGCTAGAAGTCGAACAAAACCCTCATTTGAAAGCTATTTATGTGAGGTTGAGATTGAGAATCTTCATTATTTTTTTTACCGCGGTACACTGATTCTCGTGTCTTGGCCGTTAGGATTCCGAAAATTTGTAAATAACAACTGTACTTTTGAAGGATGCCATTAAAATTCGAGGTTTCCATGATACGAACATGAAAGTCCGTATGCTTTTCCAATCTGTTTCTACCAGGGCGCTATACTGTTGTATTTATTTTAAAGCTCAATTTTAAACCTCAACCTTTTTTTATTTTACCATTTTGAGTGAAATTAGTGAATGCCCTTTCCGAATAATTCTTCAGCTATTTGCCTTCTCAGTTTTTGTTTTTTTACATTTTTGCAAGCCTTTGCAAGCATCTGCTTTGTTTGAAAAACTCGAGAATAAAAATATGAGAGTAGTTTTGGTCTCTCCGCTTGGCCAACTGACGAGCCGAAGTTGTCACAGAGCTCTTAATTTATTCTGACAGCTTATTTCTGAAAATCAGTTAATACTTTTCCGTTCTTTGCCGTGCGTCTCATTGCAGATGCCTGTCTAATCTAAGTAAGATCATAGGCACGTTAGGACACAAAAAATATGCAGCAGTTTCATTTTGAGGGATGGGGAAGACTTGCGAAGCTAAGCACAAAATATTGATTTCATGAACGAATTGAAATATTGTCAGAAGTTGAGCAGGAAGCTTCAGAGCGTATGACGGCAATATTTTTTCTTTTCGCTTACGGCAAATGAAAAGTAGTGGGTAATTTTTCTCGTCTCTAAAAAGATTTTACAGTTACAAATGAAATAATGATTTAAAACTTCATGTTGAAAATTATTTTTCTTCTTCTACGCCGTCTAATACCCCTTTGAGTATCACCTTCAATATTTCTTTTCAACAGTTGCTGCCTGCTAAAACATTAAGTCGCTCTCTACCATTCTCGACATTTTGTGTTGTTATAACTGTAGAATAAATACCAGGTAGAATAAATTCCATTTACATCAAATTCTAACTGAGAAAACGAACAAATGAAATTCGTGCTGAGATAAAAAGGTTCCGTAAAAAAACAAACGTACAAGATAAGTAATACAACATTTGTTATTAGCTCCGTGTAGGGCAATGATTCACCCTTACAGTCATCAGGTTAATGTCTAATCCATTGATGAAGTGTGTTAGCAGTTTATAATTACATACTGTTCCTCTGTTTTCCGACATATTATATAATTACATTGACGATGATACTAGAAGAAATGAAAATTAATTTCTCTGGCTTTTTAAAAATAACTATAAGCCATTTAATTTTACTGAAGCTCAAACTTAACCACAACGTCTAGTGTAATTTTTCTTGAGTCTAGCGTTAGGGATAACAAGGGAAAGTGAGTGCATCAAGCCCGTGCAATGTTCATTGTTCGGAACTTTAATCCCTTCGCTTGTGTGCTGGTTTTCCGTTAATGGATATTTCGGAGAGCAATATGTAGGATATGCTGCAGACTTCACTACAAAGGTTATCCAAATATGTTCTAATTAGGCTACAGATATTAGCAATATTGAAAGCACAAAATGTCTCTTGATTTTTTTGGAGGTAGAAATAAACGATGACTTACTGATTCCTGTTCATTTTTACTATTCTCAAATTATTCATTTTTGGGGTGAATTTCTTCAACAGCTTGCTACGGAATACCTGGTATGCCAGGCGTATAACTTCCAGTCCATCCAGGACTGTCCATGATCAATTTCAACAAATGAAAGTTGTACTTGACTTGACCATTAAAAACTTCGTGATTAATGAAGATAATTTAGTTTTATTCATTACATCACTTGTGAAGAAGTATTTTCTATCATTAAATTGAATGGAATTAAAAAATAGTTGCATTTTTTTCAGCACCGTATTTTAGCAATATAGCAAGGCTATTTCTTCTTAACACTTACGAGGTTAAGAACGATGGAGCTCAAAATGGTGACCGCTATTTGCAAATTTTGACCAAGAAACTATTCTGAAATTTCCGATTGTGTACGAAAATAAAGATTGTTTCGAAAATTTTGTGAAAACAAGATTGGGGCCCCCGGACACAGAAAAATTAGAAGTAAAAATTACCCTACACTTCAAGCTTGGACACAGAATAACCCTGTCTAACTTTTTCGCCGGAGCATGCATGTTTTTCGCCGCCCAAGCGATTTAATTACTGGGGCGGAGAAAAACATGCATGCAGGCGACGAAAAAGTTAGACTGGGAAGTACACTTACCTAAACATTGGATGGCATTTTTAAAGCCTTCTCACACCTTGTGTTTTTTCTGACTGATGATTCAAAGAATATGTATTGTGATTGTTTTATAATTTGTGCGAATTTCGCAATCGAATTACGGGTAAAAAAACATCCTGGAAAATAACGCTAACGAAATAACAAGATACTATGAAGTTCATGAAAGTAAGATGCCAATTATTGTCGACAAAGATCATAGCCATGTTGAATTAGTCTTTACACACACATCATTTTTGTCAATGAGTGGATTTTTTTATTTGAAACCGAAATTTTTTTATGAAATATGGCCAAAATTTGCATTTTTCAAAATCATGTAATTTGGTTCAATTCCGCTTTTACCACTTCCTTTCAACAAAATGAACAGCGTGAAAAAAAAATCATAACTAATTCCACTTCAAATAAATAATATATAGCACTTCACTGCTCGGAATGCGAACAAGAGATGGAACATTGAATTGTTTCAGGGTTATAAGCAGTTAAATTTAGGTTTTCTGTTCTGAAATCTATCCCCTGAATATGTACAAAGGTTTCGCCGTAATCGTTTGGAGGATTCTCGAGTTTTACTCCACCTTCGGCGCAATAGTTTTAAAATACTTGCGCACAACCTGTTCTGTGAGCCAGCGCCGTAAGGAAATATCTATTTATACACGCTCTAATTTTTCCGTCATCAGTGATTTTTATGTACATTATGAATCTGAACGACTCACTCACTTTAGCTCGTGGTACGATAAGTTGTGCGCCTGTTCTTGTCGCAGATGCTCCCGTCAAGTAGACGCTCTCGATTTCTATTTCTTCCGGAGTCTACCAAGTCTTCCATTTTGTTCATTGATAATTTGTTAATTAATAATTTGATAACTGATAGTATGCTACTTGATATTTTTATGATTGTTAAGATGACAATTTACAATTGGAGAATTTATAATTTGATCATTCCAAATAATATCATAGAAAAATTGATCATTAATTATGGGTGCGTGAAAGCAAAGTGTTGACATTTTGAATTAAAAATTTAAGAAATGATTCCACACAGTTATTATGTACGTGTGCAACTGCTTCCAAACTTCTAGACCAACAAAGTATTTCGCAACCACAAGGTTCTTAGAACGCGTCGTCTAACTTTAAAAAATAGAAAAGTGGAGTTAAATAAACTATACACATTGGGATATTTCGAAATATTTCAGTCTATGAGTAAAATGGACACAAAGAAACTCGTGAGACAAACAAAAGTAGCTGATTCATCTCAATAGCACAAGAAAACACTTTCTAGCAAATGCCTGCTGCTCTGTATAGCACATGTTCACTCCAACGTACAGAGGGGGAAAATAATACAACACGTTGATTAAATTGCTGGACTCCACATTTCTAGACCACGTTCAATTACGAAAATTTAACTATTTATAAATAACAGCATAAGACGGCTGACAATATATCTAAAACCCATTAGTACTTAACAGAAAAAATACATAGGAACATTTATAATAAATACGTGAACAAAAGTTTATAACACGTTTCAAGATATACATAAATTAATTCTTCGTTGCATAGCCGTTATTATTAATTATGGCTTCGAGACGTTTAAAGTAGTTCACTATCAGCCTTTTACAAGTTTCGGATGAAATCCAATTCCATTCTTTAATGAAAATTTCTTTGAGTTCAGTAATGTTCACTCTTCAATTCAATTCTTTCACTCTTCAATTCCACTCTTCTGAATCTTCAATTTCAATTCCCTTCACAAGTTTCCGATCGGATTCATATCTGGGGATTGACTTGGCCATTCTAAAATGTTTATCTTCTTCATCTTCAACCATTCCTTGGTTTCGTTTGCAGTACGCTTTGGATCGTTGTCTTCTTGGAAGGCCTAACCATGTTTCAATTTCAACAAACGAGCTGAAGGTAAGAGTTGCTCTTCCAACATTCCACGATATTTCCTGCCATTCATGGTTCCTTCAATGATCTGAAGTTTATCTGCCCCTGATGAGCTAAAACATCCCCACACCATGATTGGGCCACCTCCAAACTTAGCAGTGTACATGGTGCACTTTGGTTTATACTCTTCGTTTTGTTGCCTCCAAACATGGAGTGTGCTGTTTCTCCCAAATAATTCGATTTTGGTTTCATTTGACCACAGTACTGAGTTCCAAAACGTTGCTGGCTTGGTCAAATAGTCGTTGTCATACTTCACCCTGGCCTTGACGCGACGTTTCTGGAGAAGAGATGTCCTACGAGGGGTGAAGGAGCGAAGACCTTCTCGGCGTTGTGCTCTGATGATCGTGCGTTTGCTGGCTTCGATCTCAGATGCCTTGAGATCATCCTTCAATTCTTTAAGAGTAGTTTGAGGCCTCTGCACTGCTGTCTGCACCATTTTTCGAACAGCACGGTCGTTAATTTTTCGTGGACGGCCAGTTCGAGACTCGTATTCCGGCATTTCCACTTACGTATTATGGTTCCAACCTAGGCTATAGGAAAGCACAGCTGGGCACATATCTCCCGATATCCGAAACCTTCATTGTGGAGCTCCATAATACGTTCGTGAAGGTCTTGGCAGAGGTCCTTCTTCTTCTTACCCACTCTTACGACCTTTCAGAACGAAAGCTGTTGTACCAATGACACGTTACTGAAAATGAATGCTGGCGAAAGTTTGATTGCCAAATAGTAGAATGTACTAGAACATTCTGGAATAATCCTACAATAATTTTAATGTGCAATATCGAGAAAAAATCGGATATCATAAACTTTTGTTCAGGTATTTATTATACACGTTCCTATACATTTTTCTATTTAATATTTGTGGGATTTGGATATATTATTAACCTTCTTATACCATTGTTTTTTCAGAATGTTTCAGAACAAGAGGTACAAAACTGCACACCAAGTAGAAAATTGCCAAATAAACAATTTCTTCCATGAAATTTTCCAAAAAGAAATTCGAGTTTTTGAGATATTAGCTGTATATTGTTTTTAAAGATGAAATCCAATGACACAATTACTCGCAATATTCATTTTGAATTTACTTTACAAAAATTGTCCAAAATGTGTTCCACTCACATCAATGCACTTTTCAAACCTTAGCCTTACTGACTGTCGGAAATTAAGAAACACGTCTGGCATTTCAGAAATCAAGTGGAGTCATGTCAGGAGATCTAGGAGGCCATGCAACAGGACCATTTCGCCCGATCCACCTATTAGGAAATTGACCATTCAGGTAATTTCGGACCCTAATGTGGTAGTGTGCAGGAGAACCATCATGCTGGAACCACATTCTTCTTCTTATTGCAGGTGGTAGGTAGATCTTCAAGTATCTCGGGAAGAACTTCTTCTAAGAAAACTCTATTTATTCCCCAATATGAAGTCCAATAACGTAAATTCAAATTAAATATTGCGACTAATTGTGTAATTCAATTTTATCCTTTAAAACAATAAACAGCTAATTTCTCAGAAACCCGAATTTTTTTCGTAAAATTTCATGGGGGAAAAAGTGTTCATTTGACTATTTTCTACTTTGGGGTGCAATTTCGTACCTCTTGTTCTGAAACGCCATGTATATAGTCCGATTTTCGTAATTGTAAGTAGTTTAGAAATGTGGAATCTGGCGGGTTGTATTATTTTGCCCCTTCATACACTGTATATGTACACTATATACTGTGTAAAGCTTCGCTCTATGTACGATATTATACTGAAAATAATTTCTGAGAAGCCAGCACTACCATTTGCCCCTTTTATTTAAAAGCACAAACAATATCACTTGATTTCCCCATAAAAGCTTAGTTTCACAAGAGAGAAGGAATAATATCACGGAATGACGGAGGAGCCGCTGTGTCGCTGATTTCCTCAGAGACGCAACGTTCAGCAGCAGACAAAAAGAGCGGAGAGTTCAGCAGTAGCAGCCGAGAAGCCGGGTGAAGGAGAGCTTACTGAGCTTTGGGACAAATTCTTCTCATGTAAAATGAATGATACTTTTTCATGGGTCGCTTTTTTTACTTGAGTGCTCTCAGTTGTTATATCAAAGCTGAAAATAAAACGAAGGGTGTAACCAATAATTACCTTAAAGGTTTTTAGTTTTCTCTTACTAGATTTAGACGTGAAGTGAAGTGTATTGTGTAAGGAAGTTCATTTTAAGATTTGAACGATGCATGAATAATTAAACAGCGGGGAGTAATTAATGGCCCCATTTTAAAGCTTGTATGAGCAAGGTGTACTGAGAAAAACTAATGCTAACGTCGCTTTTCACTCAGTTACATCAGTATATTTCGCCCGAGTTAATTGAGACGTCAAAAAAGCAAAACCTCAACTCGTACTAATTTAGGACATGTAATTATCAACACTTGATAAAGAGGTCGTGATATCATGCCATGAGTTTCAAAACAAACGAATCACGAAAGTTGTTTTCCAAAACGATGGGATTGTTTTAAAGTTAGAAAAATGAAGCAGGTCAGGCGTTTCATATTTTCGACCGACGTATAGAAAGATGCGTATTTCTCTGGAGTACTGTAAAATAAATGCGATTGGTAGCCTCAAAAAGGTTTACGTTGTGGGGAGTCCTCATGTCATGTTTGACTGGAAAGCTATACTTACGCAGTTACGTACCTGCCTCTCAGACTCATTTTCGTCTTGATGCTGAGAATATTTTATTAATCATGTGAGAAGTTGCTAAGGTGACACGACACTTACCCATTAGGAAAAGAAAATACAGATTACCACTTGAATTTTTCTTGTTCTCTGGGTGTTAGGATTGATTATAATCACTCGAAACTGGCTCTCCTGACTTAGTGGAAGATAATTGGGAACTCTTCAAAATAGAATGACATTGACCTACAGTGGCCAAAAATTTCGATACGCTAAAGGTTTTTGAATAATTACATTCGTATAATGTCATCCTTGTTCTTGTTATCATAAAAGGCACCTAACACTGTAGCACTATCTGATGGTTTTACAGTGTTAACAATGTTTCGAGGGGTATATCCGGACTATGACACTCTGTACGATAAGACCATTGACTAAAATGATAATTCTTTTATCATTGAGCATTACCATCAGCTATGATGTTCAATCCACACGTTTCTTAAAGAATTCAGCTCGCTCTTGGCCTCAATGAGAAGGCGTTGTGTGGTTTCGATGAGCAGGTGTTTGTTGAAGGTACGTGGAACTTGTGTAGTTCTACCGAAAAGACACCTAATTCACCACTACAATCTGAACACGAGCTGTCCGTACAAATGCCTCTCATCAACACTCCACCTCGGCAAACTAATAACATGACGTCCAGTCTCCAGCCCGGTAGTATCTGTGCAGCCTGCACTAGGATTTGAGAGCAAGTTGCTCATCCTGGTACCGTACACAGGATGGGAAGGGTGCCTAAAAGCAGCCAGACTGCGCAGCCAGACATTTCCGAAACGAGCCCTATATTAGAACCGCTCTCTGTTAGCTGACTCACTCATTACTCATCTAAATAACAGCGTGCGGACAAAATCCACCGCTCCAGAAGCCTATTCCAAACTCGCAACCTCGGGCTCAACCCATCACTTCGCCCAAACCGCTCAACCCATCACTCCACCCAGCAGTCAACTCGGTAACATAGACCTCGCTCTTCCAGCGTTATAGTGGAATAAGCATTGGAGAGCACAAGTCCTTGAATCATCATCTCACACTTATCCATCAGGTGTCGTGCCGTACGTTTTCAGGTACTAAGTTAGGTCCCCCGATCTATAAAAATTCACAAGGTACCGGAGTAAAAGTACGTCTAAGGCTTGACACCGAAGCCCGACTCCACACAGGTGGCCGGAGAAAGACTCTGCGGATATTGCTAAAGAGTTTTGAATCTTCTCTCTAAAATATATGGTGGACAGAAGTATCCAACTTCTGCCAAATTCAATGGCTCGGTGAGTACGGGGCTCATACACATTTAAGCGCTTTTAAACAAATCTGCCGGGTTAACCGTCCTACCATCCTACATAGTCGAGACGATTCAAGAAACTGTGGCTATCCCAACTGGGGAGAAGTAGGAGTTTGTCTTTCAGATAAATCCGTACAACTTCCCCTTTCATGCTTATATCCAAAAACTTCAATAAAAAGTAACGAAAGACATTGAAATATTGACAGTTATTTAGCAGACCAGGAGCGCAAGATTTTGTCCTACATGACCGATTTCGATCATGGTGACGCTTTCGAAATCTGGACACAGCGCGGATAACTTCTGCCGTTTTTCAAGACCCCACGACTTTTTTGATGTCTTTAATAAAGGCTGTGACGCTATTGTGATGCTTCGCATAAACTTTGATCTCAATTTCAGACCAAAAAAATATCAATCCAACGGCTTCAGGTCAACGAGTGGGAAAACCAAAGGTGTTTCTCCCAGAATCGCAAACCGGAGTTTTTGAGAGAGTCAACGGCTTTGCTCGCCGTGTAGGAGGTAGCCGGGCACTAATGAAACATGAACTTCTTATTTGAAGCATTGGCTTTCCTCCATGGTATGATTACTGTTTGGATGACGTCGCAGTAGGATTCGGTATTCACTTTTCGTTGTCGGTAAAGAAATTGATGAAAACGTCATCCTCGCTCGAAATCACGTAGAGGGTCAGGACGCTGGCTTATTTCTTCATAGCCATCGTGGGTTGAATACCAGTGCTCGAAGAGGCAATCCAGCAATTGCTACGCCTGATACAATTTTGTAAACCTTCTCTTCGGAAAAAATTTGATGGTAGTCTTCACCCAATTCAAAACTTGTTTGCACTCCTTCAGGCGAACTTTTCCCATCTTATTGATTGAGAGATACTTTCTAACATTATGTATAAGAGATTCTCTTTGAGATTTATAGGAGATTCACAAGATATTTATAAGAGATTCTCTTTGTCTTTGCAATCTTGGCCAGATTCGTCAAAACGCTCGCAAACATTGTAAACTGTCTGTCTAGGATACTGGAGAGAATTCGTAGTAAAGTCTGGGCTAATGTGAAAGAATAATCAGTGCTAATGTAAAATTCACCATTAGCTGATTTGAGTATTCCCTTGCTAAGCTACAGAAGCGTTTGCAGCTAAAGCATCCTGATTGCATTTTCAGTCAAAATCATAGAATCGCAAGTACATACAAGGCATAAAAACAACGAAAATTTACTACAAATATTGCTTTAATGTATTAAAATTACAAAAAAAAATTTTTTGGTACTAAGAGTTTCTCTTCATGTTCGAGGAATCACTGAGTAAGATAGGTTTTAGAAGTACGGCTGCTGGGGCGGCAGGAGCTGCTGCGGGAGATAGTTCTGCTGCAGAGGCCGGGGCGGGTAAGCACGGCAGTTACAAAACCCGTTGTTGCTCATCGCCTGATTGTGTTGATTAGCGGCGTATAAAACATTCGCAGCGCCTGCTTGCGTAAAATGGCAGCAGTCATGTGCTGAGACTGCATTCTGTTGAGATAAATTTTTGTTTTGAATTTACTCATGCAGTATTGCAGGGACTTGGGCCTGGTATGGGTATTATTATTATGTATTTGGCTGATACGTACCTCCAGGACCCTTACCCACGCTAAGCTGTATGGGTAACACAATCGATGAACTTCCTTCCGTAGATAGTCTTGTAGGTTTCGCCAAATTTACATCTTGCTGAGAGTTTTAAGCCGGTAATACAGGGACATTTCTTTAAGCTATTTAAAACTAATTCTTCGATTAATCAGGTAATGGATTCTGAGGGTTTTACATCAACCGACATTGGTAGTTGAGCCAGAGATTTTGTTGTTGCAGATGGTTTGGATGTACATTTTCGTTCCCAAATCCTTGAGGGTATCCAAACCAGGGTGGGCCCAAAATTTAGCCCTAAAATGAAGCTTTTTATTCTTTAGGCAACGATCTGTAGTACCCTCGAGTGAGAGAAGCCGCTGCCGAAGTGAAGAAAGCACTCCAAGCTCTGCATTATACAGTATCAGCATCGCCTTAGTTATAAACAATCGTCAAGAACCACAACCATTGAAGGACTGCCCATATTGTAGACAGTATGCTATAAATCTTCAGGGGTAACCTTTTGCCATACTTAGCAACGATCGCCAAGAACAGGAATAACAAAGCCTAGCTGGAAATCAGAATGTACTCGACGAGGTTCAAGTTTGGATCATTGGTGTCGTCATCCAGCCAAGACCGCAGTTACGTTAGAGTGACCACTAGGGTCCCAGCGACGGCCACCGTGTAGCATCCAGTGCGTAGAGTGTAACCTCCGAGGAAACATGTAGGAGATATCAGCGACGAGAGCAATCCTCCCATCTTCTTCACGCCTTCACTGGATGGTCATGTTGGCTGGCTAATGGTTACTTTAACTTTTGCTACATGCTTGAACAGTAACTATGCTACAGTTGCTTGAAAGACTGTAGTCCACTTCCACGGAAAAAATGAAGTTTTTATGTTTTTTCGCAATTTATCAGAGTGGACTTTCAGTTGGAGCTTCTTCTTACAATTGATGTTGATTGACAACCTCGATCACTGTTCGTAAAAAATTCAAGAAGCCATAACATTTGGAAGGGAAGTCTGTTTCGCAGTAAAAACTGTGTTTTAAAATAAGATTTCTTTTAATACTGTAAGCCCATCTCCGTAGCATATATACACAGCTAACGAAAGTTTTTTCTGTCAAATCTCATTCAAGAGAAGATTAGCCTGGAACAAAGTGACTGACATCAAGCATAAGAAGTTGCCTGATTTGATCTTTCCTTTCATGGGGTGCTGAAAATGAAGCAGGAATGGTGGGAACAGAATAATAGCTGGTCCGCAAAAATATAATATTCCATGACTACCTGACAGGACAGAGAACTAAATATTTTACTACTTCATTAGATAAAAATCCAAATGATATTTAGTTATAAATCATTTATTAACTAATTTTACTGATTACATAATTAAAGTTTCAGATGAGAAACAAAGCAGGACATGAAAATTCGTTCTTAAAGCACTTAAATTTGCGAACCCTTTTCTTAAATTTATACAAGTAGGGTATCCAGTTTACAATTTCACCATGCACTGGCAGCCAGTAAGTCTACATATTATCTTCACATGCCATATTGACCAAACAGCAGTCCGGAGTGACAACTTATAGGTCATTCCTTGTTTTCGTTTACTTTGCAATGAATTAGAACAAACAGCTTAGCAAAATAACCTACGGACTAAGCCAATGTCAAATGGCCGAAGAACTAGCTCGCATTGCTCAAGTCTCGAGAGCTCATCTCGATCCTCCTATCAGAAATAATCCTAAAGCAATACTGAGTTCAGAAATAATGCGCTTCTTTTCCGATCACCACTCTATTGAATGTCAAATTGAAATAGCAAAGAAGAGATTGAAATTTCCTTGTATCGTTTGAAGAGCTACTACTTACTGAAACTATTTCGAGAAAAACAACGGAACAGGTTACCCGAATTTCAAAGCTTCACGATATCTGAAAATACAAGGAAAGTTTTACAGTTGTTCAAATTGAATGTGCACCTTACATTACAAAAAACTAAACCATAACACTTCATCTGAATAACCGAAGAAATTGAAGAAAACAAAGAAAACCTCCTCGCGTGAGTTAACAACGAATTCATAAAAAGATTATTTGAAAAAAATAATCGAATCAAATCTAGCTCATTTTAACCACGAACTATTTACGCTGAAAAGCTATCCAAAACAAACCTGAGAAATCATTATTGAAGTAGCCCATCATAGAAATTCAGACCATTGCAAAAATATTGATCCCCACTTGGTAACAGTCATCGATTTCAACGTTTCCTTTTTAGAAGAAATGAAAAAGTCTTCAATGAAACATCGAAAACTAATCCAAATCAACCTTCAGTCTTAAACCCACGCCTTACTTCACTTGCAGGTGCCAGTGCCAGATGGGGACCACGTCCAAGCAATTTTATCGAGTTACGAAATATTTAATTCTCTCTGAAAAACTTAGTCGTACATGATAATATTAGCCAACATGGCATTTAAAACACATCTTCAATATTAGCATCTAGG
The DNA here is from genome assembly GCA_014220935.1 of Platorchestia sp. MABIK. Lineage (NCBI taxonomy): Eukaryota > Metazoa > Arthropoda > Malacostraca > Amphipoda > Talitridae > Platorchestia > Platorchestia sp. MABIK. The sequence continues at coordinate 346,972 of JACJUY010000054.1, forward strand.
ATTTGTTTGATTATTATATAATTACCATACTAATAGCTGCTAAGCAGTTCCCTGATTAGCGGAAACACTCCACAATTCAACCGTCGCATAAAGCTGGTGAAGTCAATGCAGCATCAAATTAGAGGCCCACAAGTCTTTTACTTGTCATGTACACAACATTAGGGCAAGTTATCGCAAATCAACTCTCAACTCACTCGGATGAATCAAATTTACATCACCAAAATTAATTTACTTCTGGAGTAACACTAACACCTAATACACTCCGTTCAACATTATGGAAAAAATACACAGTAATACCGATCAAAAAATGCAACTTTCTAAATGCTGCTCGATCTCTCCGATGCGTTCGATGGCGTCAAACACAAGCAACTTCTACTGAAAACGATAAATAACGTATTTCTCAAGGATCCATTCTTATAGTCCATTATTGCTTTCTATTTTCAATAATAATTTTCCCTCAGTACCTTCAAACGCAATCATTTCTATTGTTGTAGATATTGTTCAAATTGCAAAAAAATCCGTGGTATAATAACTCATGACGCAAATAAACGCTGAAGGCCTTTCACATTGCCTGAAATCATAGTACCAAAATTATTTTAAACTAAATACTAACAGAACACATTGTATATTTTTTGGATCCGAAGAACCAATTAAAATATTACCAAGTCTATCTCTATCGGTAAGAAAAGATCAATTTGAGCCCTCAGAAAAAGGGAAAAATTTAGCCGTTTGGTTCGAACTAAATATGTCCTTCAAAGCTCAAGTGGAAAAAAATTGTAACAAAATTTACGAATCGTTGATGTTTTATCATTACAAGAAAAGCAAGATCCACGAAAAATCTACCTTAATTATTAGTCATTCAATGTGTAGTGTTCTTGTATCTTGACATTGCATCTTAGTCGTCGAAGACACCGCAATATCCTCAAAGAGGATGACAAAAATGCATGAATTTTACGGGCAAAGTGTGCAAAGGTAAATTCAAGAAAAGCGATCATGCAACTTCTCTCCTAAAAAGCTTGCCTAGACCCCTGTTTAAGAAAGATTCCTCACTGATAAGACCAACACGTAGTCACCTCTTCATACCTCTCTCAGAGCAATGCTAATATTGTATTATTCTTACAATCCACTACAATGAACCAAAAACCAAATCGGAGAAACGATCTCCAAATGTGCTACCATTCATCCGACATTGAGTAAAAAGTTCTCTTAATATCAGGGGGCTTAGAGTAGAACAAATTTGCCAATATGTGCATGAAAATCCCTCAATCAATAAAAGAATTCAAGGTTTAAATAGCACGTCATTTTGCGTCTCAACAATAACTGCATGCTGTAATACACACTGAGAAAGAAGTTAAGAAATATTTCTTCTCAGAACTCTTCATTGCTTCAGTTTCTTTCTAAATTTTTACAAGTATGCGTACGTGATGTGAACTCATGTGCCTTATGTGCACTGGAGTAAGTGCAAAATCACAGAGCCGGTGACGCTCATTTTCATTCTTAATGCCGTATTTTGGTATAAATTAGAAACTTGTTACATTGAAAATCATTTTGTTATTTTTTTATTGTCGAACTTATGCGTCCTTAGCTGCAAATATTTCAGAAATAAAAATTGAGTGAGGAAATTTATACTGTAGAACTGAAGTTAAACTGTGGCATTTATTTCAACTATCAATTTCTCAATCTTGATCACTCCATTTCAAATCTCTTTGTTCATTCACAAATACGCCATTGACCATTTATACATAAAGTTAAGTGAAATCTTCTTTTATATGCATGATGGTATTGCTTATTTAGACAATTGCAATCACCTGACAGCATACAATTAGACAACATTAGATGGCAAAGCAATACCATCAGTGACTAGTAAATAGTAATGAGATATGGCTTCCCAGCGTAAAAATTTCAGAATTCTATTCGTGTTGTAAAATTTGTGAAATCGTCTGGAGGTAGCCAAATTTTACCAGCAGTGTTCCTAAAGTGAAGTTATCAGCGTAGCTTAGAGTCAAATTTTAGAGCCCACTCAACCCAATCAGTAGCATTCCCAGCACAGAATCTACTGGAACTGTATCACAAGTTGGAATGATCAAACCCAACTAGGGAGCCAGACGTACATTCTTAACGGTGAAGGCATTTTCCAATACAACTATACAAGGAGATCTAAGCACTCATGTTATGTTAAAAATAAATAAAACATAAAACGTACCATAAATGACAGAAATGGGTAAATCATAGGCATGGTAAGAGGAATAAAAACACCATAGCTTGATATGTCACATTTAATAAACAAAAACAAGATCCGTTTAGACACTAAGATCACGACAAGGTAAACTACTTCAGTGACGCAGATATACTTTAAAGTTTTAAGTAAACGTAAAACAGATCTCTATGTCGTATCGTACCCCACACAGCCATCAGATAAAAATAATTCAAGTAATTCACTTCGGCTTATAATAAAGTCGCCAGTTCAGCAAACGGTTATTGATTCAATTTAACACCAGTTTGTCCGTGCCAAATTTTACGATAGTCTTATATGTGATCCACACTAATTCCAAGAAATTGATTTGTTGCACTAGTCCCACAGGTCGACTGACGAGACTTCAATTGGCGAAACATGATACAGTAGTTGTAACGTTAACCTTTTGACTGACAAATAATCGCAATGTACGGTGTTTATTGGGTTTAATTTTTGGTTCGACACCTCAACGTTTTGGAAAACTTCAAACGATTAGTGTGATCAAAACCTGCAGCGCGAGGGGGATTCAGATATCACGACATCATACACCAGATAGTAAATATATCAGTTACATCACAACCAAGAAAGTTTCCCCACAACCCTCAAATTCGCCTTAAAATGATTAAACAAACAACGAAGACTGAATAACATAAAGCCAACAGTCAATAATAGTAAGAAAATAATGCTCACAGCTGAGAAATACAAGTGTGCATCTACAGACGGACGTTTTGTTTGGGTTTGCATTCGTTTGCAGGCATTACACACAAGCCGACAATAAACAGTTGCCAAGATGTTATGCGTATCATATTGAATTGTATCTATCATAATATGTCATGCACACCATATTTTACCATCGTTCCCAAATCAGTGGAAATTGCACTTCCGGTTCACAAGAAGAGTGAAAATCGGGACAAATCAGAACAAATTGGTACCAATCTCCACGCATGCCGGTAGCTACCAACGTCAAACTGGGAGAAGTATTGACGTTAGGTAGCAATAACAGCAGAGGAAAACATGGTAAAAATAAACTGTATACTCATCCAAAATATATAACTTGAAGTAAAATTTTCCTATGAAGCGAAGTCATGATCCGTAAACATTTTTTGCCTCAATGCCTGACGTAGCTTGGGGACAAGACTTGACATAATGTCTCCTAATTCAAAAAAATGAAAGCCCAACAAAATCATAAATGGTCCAATTCCTCTTTTTAACAACTTAAAATGGTTTCTGCGCACCTTGACTATGTGGTGTTGAAAATAATACACATGTGTGCTCAACGCATAACGATGGAAAAAATATTCTATTCCACTACACAGTAGAGAAATCATTGAAGGTTTTAACTATTCGAGCTAAAATTAAAAGAAAAATCAAGCACGATTACTTCGGCTAGTTCAACACAAAATGAAGCCAAGTACAATTACATGAGAATGTAGAACTAGACTCACTTTTCCAGCACAGTAAGAAAACCAAAAAAAAACTTAAAACCAATTCCGTGGGCACTTCGGTCATTAGAAAGAAGACATTAGGGAAGGAGGCAAGCATTATTTGGTGGTCCTGAGATAAGGCTTGCCCGAGGGCACGGAATGTTGGACGTGATCAGGGAAGAGCTTCTTGGCCTCCTCAGCAGAGAGGGACGGGATGACCATGCACGCCGACCCCACCTTCCAGTCGGCGGGTGTGGCCACCTTCTGTTGCGCCGTCAGCTGCAGCGAGTCCAGCGCCCGCAAGATCTCACTGTAACCAACGAATTTTTGTCATTATTCCATAGAATAGAACTGATATTTGAATTCAATGTTTTCGTACATGAGTATTCATAGAGAGGACACCAGAAGCCAATGAGTTATTTTCACAGTGTTGATTAGCCAACGAGTATAAATGATATCTCTTAACCAGTCTAACGAGTGGTATTGATATCGTTGATAAGCCAAATAATATTACACTGGGGCATAAAGCAATTAAAATGAAGCTACTCTTGGTGATGAAATGAAAAGAACAATTAGGGTTTATGCTTTTAACTATTTATTGCTACTGAATAGTTTACTTTCAAGGAATCATCCCTGTTGGAAATCAGAAATATAAATCTAGTCATTGGATGCTTCGGTGTTTGCTACGGCTAAGTCAACAGAAGTGAAAATAAAAAATTGCAGGTCAATTAAGAAATTAAATGGTCGTAATATAATAGTTTGAGGTTCTGTTCTCATCGCAACGATGTTTTCACAGGGAAAGAGAAAGAACCATCTAGGGGAACTATGAAAAACGAGCAATTAAAGCACAAGGAATGCTTCCACACAGGATACACTGCGCAGCAAGTAAGGAAGGAATATGAAGAAAAGACAAAGAAGAGTTGGCCAAAACACAAAAAAAGGCAAAGTGGGCCCGAAAGACAGAAGTCCAAATACAGTCGTAGTAATCGAACAGTAACCCCCCTGGGGCACCAGTGCCCGAGCCTATAATAGATTAACTTAACTGAAGCCTTTTGCCAATCCTATGCCTCCTGAGCTACTATCTTAGTGCTACTCGCATGATTATTAGGCAGATATCATGCACGAACGTGAACTTGTTATGCATCATTATGTCATTAGTTACTGTATGCTTGGTTGTGCATCCATGAAAATAATTCAGAAAGTTCTCTAACATTTTGTTATTGATCAATTATGCAATGTCCAAAAAAAAACTTTCAAAATAGCAATCACAAAACGAATGCATGAAGTGCTTAACAATACAACGAAAACAACAAATCAATTGTTATCATATCCTAGTGTTTCTAGTCAGATAAATAAACTAAATCGTACTGAGAAATTTTTTCTTCACCCCGGTAAAAAAAAATTTCCGCAAAGTTTCGCCGAGTTATAGAAATTTCCTTATACAGCAGGTCGTTCTTAAAATTCATCAGTGCTATAGGTCACCTCAATTCACAGACTTATGAATTCAAAACCAAGAAAGTGAATTGATATTTTTTAATTATTAATAATAACATTTTGGAAAAAGGTAAATTTTCAAAGTGTACCCTAAACATGTACTGCCTGAAAGTTTTCACTAAAATTTTCTATTATTTTATAGACTATTTGAAAAGCAAATCATCAGAATATTGATTGATGCGAAAGTTCCCGGTGAAATGCTACTAGTTCGATATTCTAGCGAAATGGCAAGGGAGAATTTTGGCAAATCTGTTGCGACCACCAGTGAAGGTTCACGTCTCATTATTAACAAATACATCCACTTGAAAATAACAAGCAACATTAATAAGAGGTTGTGGAAATATAAAAATCTCTCATTAGGCAGCAGCGTATTTTCCAATCTTTTATGATAAAGATTTAATTTTGTACAAGACGCTACTAATATTCCAAGTGAAATTTTGAGGCTTTCAACTGCAACTCTTTAACGACTGAAATATGATTTGTATTCAATGAGGTATTATCCCAATTACTAGGAATCTGCTGAAACAAAGTTAATTTATTTATCTCTCACGAGCAGAGAACCCTTCCTCTGCAAAAGAAATTTAATTTTTGGTACCTTTCCAACTCACAAAAGCAAACTTTGTTCATCAACATCTTCAAAATAATTCCCCACAGCCTTGTTTTCAAATACTCAAATATTTGTATACTGAGATATTCGAAGCAATTTCACAATGCTTGATATATAAATCCTAATGAAATGAAAAATTACTGGTGAACCATTCACTTTTTTCCACGTGTGTTATCGTAAACGAAAATATCTTAGATGCCAAGCTGATGACAATATTCAAAAAATTGGCCAAATCCATTCAGGTCTACATATAAGTTAGCAACCCTCAAACAAAAATTTTTGAAATCAACTCTAAAGCCATTTCATGACAAAAGTTTAGGAATGTCTTTTCTTTGAAAAAAGTTAATCGACAAAGAAGAAAATCAGTTTTTTCATTTTAAGACCCCAACTGCACAGTTATGTACCTGCTCAATATTCCATTCATCTCATTTTTTAATTCAAACCCATTGAAACAACCAAACATATATCCCTGAAATTATGCTGCATTTCCTGTACTACACACATTTTCACCAAGGATACGATCCTCAACTGGGAGATTATTCAAAATGCTGGTTTCTCCGGAATAGGATACTTCTAATTTTTCCCTTCTAAAGGGAATTCAATACTTAATCTAAATTTTCCAATGACTCTAAATGCAGCAAACTTTTTTCAATGAAATTCCAACAAAAAAAAAGCTCCAAATTCTGAGAGTTTATCTTTTGTTTCACTAGAAATACCCTCTTTCCAGTTTTTTCAAACCACATCACCTTAATTTTTCTTCCTTCTTACACAGACTCAAACAAAAGTTTCCGGTAATTTTGAAATTTCAAAACAATTTCAATGTAAGCCAGCGGAACGTTGATGTATATAGTTTAACTTTTATGACACAGTATATTATTGCATACTTAGTATAATTTTTTAACATATGTAAGTTATACCGCGACATCTATAAAACAATTGCCGCTTTTACTTTTATACAGCTAAATATTCCTGTAGATGTCTCACATTCAAAATTGAATTTTGAATGAATACTAAATATGTCCATTTTTCCCAGCCCTAAAAATAGACAAGATTAGATTAGATTTCAAGTTAGTTTAAGCACTCCAAAAACAACAAGGGTGTTCAAACAGAGGTAACATCGAAGCACCATTTAGTGTGGATTTGATGGAACGTAAAATTTTATGTTTAGAAACAGTAAGCTAGGAGAGAAGTTCGTGTAACAAGACGAAAGTTAACCATATAGAACAGAAAAAACAGGAAGGCAGTGAACCGGAAAAGAGATGGTTTAAACGAAAAACAAAATCCTCTTTTATTTCAACAACAAAAAAAGCCTACCTCATTTACAGCTAGGAACCTCAAATTTCCCGTAAATACAATGGTTGTATCCTCCTGAGGAGTCCAAGCTCTAAAATCCATGCCGAATTTCACTGCACCAACTCCAACATAAAACGTAGCTCCTAAAAAAGGACTCTCGTAATTAGACAGTAAATAAAATCTCATTCGAACTAACAGTGCCCAAAATCCTGTGAAGTAACTCATAACAAAACTCATGAGTCACCAGAATCAAACAAAATCTCTTTCCAACTTCACAGCCCAAAATCCCAAATGTAGAGTAACTCCTAGAAAAAAATCATGAGTGGGTAGAAAGCAGACGAGATCTCACTCGAAATTCCTGCCGGTGGTGGCGGGGTAGAGCATGGACAGCTTGAGCTTCTTGTCAGGCCCGACGATGAAGACTGCACGGCAGGTGAGGGGCATGCCATCCGAAGTCTGCTCGTCGGGGTCGATCATGCCGAGCTGTACTGCCAGCGCGCGCTTGTCGTCCGCGATGATCGGGTACGGGAACTGCGTCAATTTTGCGTACGCCTTGATGTCCTGTAAATGTATATTCAAAAGTATTACTGCGAACATTTTGCACAATGCGCTTGTAGAACAGAAAGCACGTATGTACTCGGATATTGACCAAATATTGGACAAATACTCGGATAAATTGCGGAAAATATATTCAAACGGGGACAGAACTTCCATTTTTACAGAACAATAATCATTTTGAAAACTAGAAGACTGGAGTTATTAATGGCGATAAATAATAAAAGCACTGCATCGCAATTACACACCATGACAGTGCGTAGCACAGACGGCAATAACATGCAGATGAGCAGCAAAAATTTTATCATTGATTCATTAGAATAAAATTTGTCTTCATTTAATGAAATTAGCATGACAAGAAGGTACAGTTAACGTTGAGTTGAAATTTACAATCCTTGTTTTACGCTCGTGTTACCCGGAGATTTCCAAGACCTCGCACGTTACCCTTCCGGTTTATGACAAAAGGCTACCCAGGTGATGTAAAATGTTCATGACGGTGTGCAGTTCTGCCGAATCCGGAATCAAGCAAGAATTATCGACACACTTACTTGTTCTTGTGACTTGAGACAAGTTGAGTTCGGTTGCAACCTAAGGGTTTCCAAATATCCGTCAGATTAGCCTTTTCTCAGACTTAACAGTCTTCAAATTTCGACTTTTTTCAAATAAATTGTGATCATAAAAAGATGCTGATTGCCTTACATGTAAATCCAAGTTCACTTCCAAATATAATAATTGAGTGCTCAAATTTCTTTACCAAAAAAGCTTGAATTTAGAATAATTGTGACCAGGAAATACCTTGTCGGGCAGTTTCGAATCGTCAAACCAAGCCAAAAAAGAGCATTTCATGCATATGATTTGCTTGACCTCCTCCGGGCAACGAATTAAAATCTGGACACACGAGAATGAAGTACCAAATAAGTAAAACAAATAAAACGGTAGTTTTTAAAATAAAAATTCTAACTTGCGAGCCCAACACGTCAACTTTTGAAGTAGCAAATGTGAAGAGAACCAAACCTCGATCCAGCCGATGTGGTCCTTGACAGGATCGCAGGAGAGGGCGATCATCTTGCAGGAGCGTTTAGCGAACTCCGGCGCGAGGGCGGCCGCCCTGCCCAGCTCCGTGGTGCACACGGGGGTGTAGTCTCGGGGGTGCGAAAATAAGATTCCCCATCTGAAAGAATTAAATTTTGCGGGAATCAATCCCTAACTACAACAGTAAGGTGTTCCGAAAAGAGAAAGAAGGAAAGCACCATTCAGTAAGCTGCATATCTAAGGGAACGGGAAATCTTTGCACAAGGTGTGTTCCAACACGAAATATCATGTGCGTTGAAACTAAGTGTTGGAAAAAAGTTTGTTAAAAAATAAAAAAGTCTAAAAACAAAGTGATGGGCGCTAAAACAAGGGTAGCAATGAACCGGAAAAATATGGTCCGTAACATTAGACAGTTCATTTGTGTACAATGCTTATTCATGCAAAGAGCAGTGGCAGTGGAGAGATTTGGTATCCTAACCCAAGAGATGGATGAATAAGATTAACATTTAAGTTAAATATTGGAGAGTTGAGACAAAAGAGAGAGAGACCTAGAAAATGGACGAATGTATGTAATAACGAAGGAGAAAAGAGAAGTTTGGTAAATTTGGTAAAAAGTTTTTAATACTTGATAGTAATTACTCAGGAAAAAGGATGCAACCACAAACAAATAGATGATTTATTATATTAAAAGCACTCATTAAGTCATTGAAGTAACGGACCTTGACAACAGAATAAGTATTTAACCATTTCTTCACCTCATCAATGCTTTTATCGTGACCAATTAAGCGCGTGAGCTAATGAGATTTTACATGTAGAATGATATGATTGTGACTACTCAGCAGGCGTGATACTATATCAAGATTCTTTCGAAACTGAATTGACAAGCCTCATGTACCGTAGTTTACAACTATGAACCAACACTAGCCATTTCTGGCTTCGGCTAAAATTTCTTCAGAACACTCTGGGCAATTGTGAGGTTTGATGATCAAAGTCAAGTGCCACGTTGTTAATGTGTAACCAGAAGTACACTGTGCAAACTTTTGTTAGTAGCCTCAAAAAGTGCAGTGAAATTCCAGAATTAGCAGCAATACTTCCCAGCAAGCAGGAATATTATAATCACCACAATGCACGCAATATCATATCATGGGCAATAAAATGAACACATTCCTGCTCGACTAAGCTGGAGACTAAATTGCTTCTTGTGCGTAAGGGCATGTGTGTAGGTGCAAAGCATCAAACGTATCCCACTGAATCAAAATCTGACATTGAAATTTACAGTAGCAGCATAGAGCTTAAACAAGTTAATTCGAGCCCCCACTAGATTTACGTCGTGAACAAAACGACACAATGGACTCTTGTTTCCCTCAAGACAGCTCCAGCGATATGCCTTTGAAATTTTATTGAGTGTCCATAAGTGACAAAGAGCACTTTGAAGTAGAAAGTGTCATCTGACAGTTTTAAGTGAACAGCTGTAACTTTCTATATTAACATCAATGACAATGAGGGTTCCACCTAACCCAGAAAGGATATCAGCTTGGCAGAAAGAAGCTCCAGTACCCGCAACTCCTAAATCTTGCGGCACCAAAATAACAAAATAGAGAACTCGCACCACATTTCGCAAATAAATAAATCTCAAATCCTTAAGTCTGAGTCTTAAAAAGCAAACTTGTATCAACATATGATAAGCCTCATCATTTATTTCAAGCTTTTGCGGGATTCGTAACAAAATTAGTCATACGTTAATGATGATTTCAGGGTTTTCATGCCAAAAGTTTCCTAGTCAAAATACAATTACTAGTAACATTTAGAGTTTAGAAAAAGCAAATTAATGACGCAATATTAAAAAGAAATTAAGCATTTTTCCAGTATCTTGTTTTCCAGTATCTTACTGTGAAAAGTTTATCGAAGTAAAAACCTCAATACTGGAGATTTATTACATATGATCAATTGTTACAGAGTACTGGAGTGGAAGAAACTAATATAAATTTCAGAGATAACAAAAAGGTCGTTACTCACGAGTCTCCGAGCCAGTCATGGAATTTTACTTTACCCTCCGTCGTCTCAGCTTCAAAATTAGGGAAGATATCGCCCAAGTTGACCATTTTAGTTCGAGTAAAAATAATCTTTGTTCAACAGTTTAGTAATTCTGAAAAGAAAGAAAATATTTTTAGCGTGAGAGATGTCAAGTAATACAATGTTGAATTATAATGATCAAATTTAAATTGGCTTTGAAATTACAATTACAATTAAATTTGTGTTAAAGTTCACTTTCCAGAGACTGAACTCATCAAAAATTAGAAGGTCAATTGGTTGCACTAGCGCTTGAAATATGTGGCACTATGTTTCAAATGAAATGGTAAAACCATGGAAATAGATGTAAGAGTACTTAAAAATTTTAATGCGATTTAAAACGTAGGCTAGGGTAAAAGAGAGAAAACTAGAACCTTCTCAAAACATCGAGAAGATCAAAATTTAGAGCAATACCGAAAGTACTGTGATTTGCAGTCTAAAATTTAGATGAAGAACTCACGTACTGAAGATATGATATGACTTTAGTAATTGCAAAATTGAAAATTGAAACAAGCCATCTTAGGGCGTTTGAATTTCAACAGTACTTACACAATACAAAAACGTAGAGGTAAATTATGGTATTCACCAAAAAAAAAACTCAGGATAACGATAACTTCTATCAGACGGGAGCAGAACACACGGGATGACGTAATAACAAGACCCAAACGGCAATCTAAAAGTTATCTTGCGCACACAAATGGCAGACAAACAAGTATCAACGAAGCAGTCATACAACAGCGATAAGGCTTCATACGAGAGCGACACAAAGCCAGCCAGATAAGGTCAACATCAGATGAAGACATGAACACGGCAGGTTGAACGCTTTCTCTATGTTGACGCTGAGAACCGGTAGCTGATGAATGTGTTCTTTGTGATATGGTCCCTGATGATATTGCACACTCGATGTCTCTCACGAAAATGTCGTACCGAATGAAAGTAAATGAAAACTCGGGGCGCTGGTTTCGGTTAGTTGCCAACATAAAATGTTATCAACCTTATTTGGACTTGGTTATTAAATGTTTCAGAAAAACGTAACCACTGCTGATACGAAATTCAAAGTTGAGAATAATGAAGCTTGGAACATCAACTGCAGCGGGATAAACTGAAGTTCATGATTCAACTCAAGTTAGAGTTAAATTTTAGAGACCAATTTTGCAAATGACGAATAGTTAATAGATTGTGCCTTCATTTAATTTTTCATTAAATATTCATGAAAATTGAGTTTGTGACTGCTGGTCGGTTAGGAGTATTATGGAAACCCCTTCAGTGAGCAGCGGTGAGTCATGTCGCGGTTACGTATTAAATTGCCCTTAATCATTTAAACAGCACGATACAATGAAACACTATCATTTTTACATAACTGAACGTCATTTAAACGGAAATACTGAAGAATGATCTATATGCATGATATTCAAAAATAAAGCCAGTATTGGATTACGCACTAAATTGTTACATTAGGTAAGATTAGATAACTTTGTTTAAACTTCCTTAACTACAACAATAAGGTGTTCCGGAGAGAAGAAAAATGAAAGACACCATTTAAAATAGAGCTAAGCGAACGAATTAATGCACCAGGTGTGTTCCCACACCAAATCCACAGCGCATAGAAACTGTGTGTTTTAAAAAGTTTAATTGAAGAAGATCAAAGACGAAGAACAAAGTACTGGCTATTGAAAAAAAGGCAGCAATGAAGTGAAAAAATATTGTCCGTAAAATGGCAGAAAAAAATTCATTTTATTACAAAAAAAAAAAGTTGCCTACCAAACTTTCAGCTCAGGATCTCATATTTTCTGCCTGCAAGCGCTTTAGTTTCCTTATCAACAATAGTTGTTTCCTCCTCAGGGGTTATATTTACGACTTACTAGGATTCATTACAAGATATTAACTCTTTAGTGTAGTTGAAGTGCATCCTACATCGACAGTTTTTTAATATGTACGTGAGGACAACTAATCAGGTCGAACACATTTCCGAATTTTGAATGAGCGAGCCAAATTTTTGACAGGAGCGTTGTTAGCAGCAAAAGCCCATGTGAAAGTCTATGAAATTTGCGGAGTGAATATTTCTTATTAAATAAATGACACAACAAGTTTCACATAATCTTAGAAGTTTAATATTGAACAACGTCTAGTGAGGGAGGAGGAATATTATACGCATAAATTCACGTAGAATTCATTTAATGAAATAATATGAAAATTCATTACGTCCATCCATTCCTGCGTATTAGAAAATTTCTTCAAAAATTAATACTTGTCAACGAAGTTCCCAGATTGTATTAATTCAAGACGGCATCGTCTATCTTTGAAGATCGGATTGATGAATCGTACAGCATGAGTGCGACAAGGATGATTTCAACATAGGAGGTGGGCATTTTCAAGACACGAATTGTACAAAGGATCAGAAGCGGTCAAGTCAGCATTTGGGCCACTTTCTCCTGTCACAACTGAGCTGTACATCTTTGCCTATAAGTCTCTAATCCATGAACTCGAACTCTCACCGTTACATTTAACACAAGGTTATATCCAATACTTTGCACAATCTGTAGGGCTTTTGTTTGCCACGACGGCCAAAATCAGGATCTGTTAACAACAGTTACTATCCCTTAGATCCATATACACAGGGTGTCCGCTAAAAAAGTAGACGAGTTAAAAATGCTGTAGGTTGTAAACTATTAGTGCTAGAAGTCTGAAATAGGTTTCTTTAGAAAGAAGAGGATGTTAAGTTTTATTTGGTATCATATGTACATACTGTGTCATGAATTGATAAGTACATCTGTAGACCTTCCATTTCATTCACGATTTATTGGCCCCAAGAATGGCACAATTAACAGTCCAATCAGAGACAATTTGTCGTGGAAGAAATGATGAACCCCTATCTGATTTCCGATCTCTTAAATTTTAAATAAAATAAAACTTAAATTCTACTCTTTTTAATGAAACCTATTTCAGCCTTCTAGCACTAATATTATACAAACTACAGCATTTTTAAATAGGCAACTTTTTTAACGGACACCCTGTATAAACAGTACTTTTTAAATCCCATACGAGACTAGTCTTGACGTCTCGTACTGCACTACGGTCATCCTCCAATAGCGCCACCTTTTCCTCCGACAGCTCTCTCTTCACTGAAAGCCATCACCAACACCACAGCCTCGTGCATCTCCATGGAAAGTAGCAACCGAGACCCGCATGACCGCTAGAGCGAACAGCCGTTATCTCCGCTGGCACCCGGCACACGGCAGCTGCGAGCGCGCACGTTGTACAACAACTGTTGCCAGGATCATCTGAAAGGTGCCTCGGAAATAACCTCATCAAATATCTACTTTAAAGACTTCCTGGATTCGGATTTTTAGCTCCTAACACTGAGCTAGGCACTCAAACACGGCATTTTCGATCTACTTCGAAAAACAATGGTCATGCAATTTGTGTGAAATGTTCGTGAAAAGGCCCAAGTTGTGCTGAAATGGACGATTGAAGTGCACATGCTCAAAAACACATTAACTATCTTTTACCTCTCAACTATATAGACGAGAAACCTTACATATTTGTGTAGCAAAAACTTGAACAATTGAAATTCCCGACCATATATTTCCGGTAAAAACATTCAACCCATTATGAGCACATCTTCCCGGTACGGACCACGTAAAATAAACAAAGACACAAAGACTGCTTAGAGCATTTTGAGACTTAATTTCGAACAAATAAAAACACACGTTCAAATACAAGAAGAGTTGGACACATTTGTTGGCCACTAATTCATTGAATTGGTTGAAAATAACCTTTCGTGATCGTAGAGCTAAGTTTAAGCACAACGTATTTGAGAAATTAATGATAATACTGAGGAAACATTTCTCGATGTAGATAGATTGAAACGTGACTCTAATTTTCTTCTTCTCGTAAACGCAACTGGGCACACTGAAAATTCCTTGGCATATCAAATTATATTTTCCCAAAATTTTCATACACAAAACAATAGATTCATGATATGGCGACATTTAAATTTGTTACGCCTTGTTACTAATGGGGTCTGGGGTAATGAAGTCCTTGTAGCCAAAATTAAACAGAAATTCACAGAACAGAAACCTCCACCTACGAAGGTTGGTTTCGTACTGGAAGTGGTGAACGGGAACCCCCTATGGCGAGGAGAGACAAAAATGAAGTCTAGCAGGAGGAGACGAGACTGCAACGACCTTAGCTTTACTGTGTAACGGAACCGGTCCGTTCTGACGTGGAGCCCCAAAACCATGCCTTCGTGTTCATATCTAATCTGTCTTTCCTAGTCGAGTAAATAGTCTTCCACTCATACTTTGGGAACTCATGGGAGATCTGTAGTGATCTCTGTGTACAGATAACCCTCCCAATTATCTTGGAGTCCAATAAAACACCGCAAACACAACTGGTCGTCCACCGCTCAGATCACAGACTCGACAACTTTCATACCGGTTAAGTATAAAAAAGTATAAGTATGATACCGGTTAAGTATAAAAAATGCAACATGCCTTAATAAATGAATATTGAAGAAAGTCCTCCTAGCCTACAAACAACGCTCATGGCTGATGTAGCAAATGAGATCAGCGACTCCCTGATCTCAAGGTCAACATGCAAAGTATAGATATTTTTTTCGATAGCATTTTCAACACCGAAAACAAACGAAATACTCTAACTTGCTATAACATCTAACTTTAACCAAAGAAGTGATACGAGCGAACAATGAAAAATAATGAATTTATACTTACTGACAATAAAAAACAGCAAGTGCACAACTGACAACTTATTTGTCGGCCTAGTGTTTCTATAGCAAATTTTGAAGATTTATCACGAAATGGAGTAAAATGAACCGACTCACATGCACTTGGTAGCTCAGTTTATCACAGAAACATTAACTACAACGAGGGACAAATATTGGGCGGGATCAACAACCAAGGGATAACTCCCATTTAAACACTTTGGATATAGTTGCAACAGCACCTAAAGACGCGCAGAAAATAGCTGCACCGTGACACGTTATCGCAGTTGAGGCTAACGCGAGCGTCCCACCCTTCCGCCCGCAGGCGCGCCTGCTTGTTTTGTACTAAAACCTGACTCAGCTCAAGTGCCACCACGGTATAAGTGCCACTCAACAGAAGTGGTAACGCACGGTCTTAATCGAAGACAGAGATACACAGAAATTGGCATCTTTATATGCAAAAATGTTCATTTCTATTTCATTATATTCCTTAGTAACCTTAAGTAGGAATTCGTTCAAGATTTCTCATTAATTTATTCTCGAAGAGAAATGAAATGCTGGTGAAGATTGACATGGAATTTGATGTATGGTATCCCCTTGGTAAGACACAAACAGAGATTAGAGAGAGATAGTGCAATTGGCCAACCGAAAGCGTGATCAGCAAAGTGATAACGAATACTACAGGGTGATCAAACATGAGTGACAATTTTGAGTAATACAAAATCTGGTGAACTAAACAAAAAAAATAACATCACCAACGTTTTTCCAGCTCTCCACATAGAGAGGTTTTATTATTCTGTAGATATCACACCGGATGTATTAACATATGTTGCTGTCTTTGTGTCTTTTAATAAAACTCGACTTTGAAAATCGCTGCCCCTGCTCACTAGAAGTTCAGCTTCAGGAAATAAGATTCTCGCTTCTCTGCCGAAGAATCCAAGTTCATCATTCTGAAGTATGGAGAAGTCAAGTACACTGCAGCAGTGAAGAGGGTTTTGGAACAAAGTTTTACCCGAAAAACCCTCGCAAGGTTTCAAACCAAAAGGTATTCCAACGAGTCATCGGAAATGCCGCGAGAAACCTGTTGATGACTCGTTGAAATGCCTTTTGGTTTTGAAGCAGCCAAAGTCAAGCGTTTTTCCTTACTTCACTCTTTAATACGAGAGTGAAATGAAGTGCAAGTCCAGGATTTTATTAGAAAAAGCATCAGATTTGAGAAAAAATAGCTCTGTTATTACCACAGACATTTAACATCAATCGATTACCAAGTTCTTACTTCAGATTTTTAAAATATTAAAATAGCTGCTTCGAGTTAATTAGATCCAATAAATGTATATTCAACCACAATATAATATAATCTATTTCAAAATTCCAAGAAAAGTTCACAACATTCCTCTTCCATCTTATGCGTCTCCAACGTAAGGGCTGCCTGTTTCATGCGTCTCGTACAAGCTTCATTCGACGACAGCGTGGACACGTCGCGAGTAGGTGATGCGTAAAAAAACTCGGTGATACTTCGAGTACTCTAACTATGGTAGTTTCCTAATCACTCGTAGTACACAATTTCACAGACTGTAAAATGATCAATGAGGAAGTTCTGACAGACCTGACAATTACTCGAATCTTAGTATGATGCTGAAAATGTGTATTTACTTATAATATGAAGTAAATTTAAATTGAGTAGCTTGAATGAGGTTTGAAATCACTCTCAGTCATATAGAAACCGGAGACAAATACTTCTTGGCCTCTTTAGTCTTGAAACCCTCTTCATGGAGCATGTTTTACTTACTACTTAATATCTTCTATCACGAATTCATCAGAATTCAGGACTTGACACTATATTCAAAAATATCATAGAAGACTCATTCATATTGTACATTCACAACCCAAGACCGAAGTCTGTCGATGTTCAGATCCTTCAAATTAGCTCTGCATGAGACAGCGATCGCAAGAGCTTTTTTGAATGCCAATCACAAACGCTTTTGACTTGTAGAACAAGTGCGCTCCTGAATTTAATGACAGAATTGAACTCAATAACACTCCAACCACTTGAATGTTTCACAAATAACACTCCCACAGCAGGTGAAATCCCTTCGACTGGACTGATGCTCCTATAGAGGCAATTGCAGTCACATCACGTATCAACATAACACAAAAGTATAGGTCTCGAAGAATGTCATCTAAGTGGGCTTAGAGATGTATGACAACGATGACTTATTTTTCAATGTAGTTACTGATAACTCTTCCCATTTCTTTAAATTAAGTACCTGTAAATGTTTTCCATCTTCTTTCACAAGTTTGATACTTGTAAATATTGCAAACCATGTTACTGCACGTACTCGCTTTCATTACCTACATACCTCAACAGACGTGATGTTAGCAGAATTTTTCAATTTTAAACGAACGAATATTCGTAGAGGAAGTTTTTACAAACTCTTTCCGAAGTATGTGCAACATTTCATTCGAAAAAGTAATTACAATAGAGAATCCGTATGAAATGAATGCGTACTCATATTAGGTAACGTGTTTTAGACTCAAAACTTTATTTTTTCTCGATCAAATAAAAAAATTCATTAATACTAACGATACTAACGATAAGGTGATTGCCTGTAACTAATTCCTTGGATCCATGGACGGATAAGACCTCTAAACAGAACAATACATGATTAAGCAGATAAGCTACATTTTTATTTGTTGTAGGTTTTATTAGCACACGCTGAAAAAGCGAGTAGAATTCTGCAACAAATTATCTCACAGACACAGTGGGAGACTCAGAATGAAAAACAGAAAAGGAAAACTAAATACTTTAAAAAGTTTACAAACACATGAATGGGGAGAAATCACGGGAGAAACCACGGCCAGAAAAGATACATAATCCAAAGAATGATACGAGCAGAGGCTGCAGAGGGGAACCATACTAGAAGTATAGCGCTCGTTCAGCCTCGGTGAACTGCCGGCGTGTAGCACGGTGACGAGATTGGCTTCAACGCCCTGAGCCTCAAATTGGAATGAATTTCAAATGAAAATGGCAAAATTTGAAGGGTTTTGACAGGAAGAAGAGTTATTTAGCTGGATTTAAAAAAAATATGATAAACTTTCGTTTTGTGCGAGGTTCAGGAATTATGTGGACCGACAATGTGCACCTGATACTGAAGAATCATTTTGACATAGAAGGTTGTGCTCCAACTCGCCTTCATTGTAATCCACTTCACACAGTGGTAATAACTTTAGCGTCTTAAATACTCCTCAGAATGTCTGTTTGTTTATTTGAAAATGAAGACCCAGCGGAAATTCTACATCTGAAAAAATAGCAAACTACTCACCATTAAAAAATTACAGACAATATAGTGCACTGAACTGGAACGCACTAAATGTCGTTCAAAGAGTGACCACGTTTCCACATCCGGCGTTCGCATGCCGCTTTCCTGTTGCGTATGTCATATTTCACATAACATTTTGTATGAACTCGGAATGTTCCTTAATTCTACATACATACATATACATATACCAGGCTTCTCCTCCCTATGGGAGGGTAGCCGACAGCAGGCCACAAACAACACCCTTAGTCACTAGGATGCTAGAGAGGCAGCACTGGCCGCACCAGAACTGCCAGGATCAGCAGCAGCCCAGCACAACCACCTTCCACAGTCAGGCCCGACAGCCATAGCTGGTGTACCCCGACCGCTTCATTGAGTGCAGCCCCTCCCCCCCCACAGGACAGGTCAACCCCATCACACGCGGGCAAGCTCCCA
>JACJUY010000054.1:369735-385509 GCA_014220935.1 Platorchestia sp. MABIK
TATTTCTGTTGTATTTATTTTTTTATATTTGAGTCAGTACAATATGATAAGTTTTTAGATCATTTACTTGCGACAAGGAATGGTAAAACGGTAAACCATACCAAAACGCGTTGGGGTTCTGGGAAAATGGAGCTAGACCTCCAATGTTGGTTTCTTGGGGACTCTTGATACAAATAAAAACTGTTGATTTTTATGTTGGACTCTTGGGGACTCTTGATACAAACAAAGAACTCTTGGTACAAATTTTAAGATGCACCATCGTGCGCAGTTTTTCGAAAATATTCCCCCGTGCGATTGTCAGTCGAAGCTCATTTTGCATATTAAATTTTTTCGTTAAGAATACAAAAATCCATTTCTCCCCAAGAGTTGGTCTGTAGCGGAAATTGATGTGCTTCTCCGCAAGAAATGAACCATCACGTATTGAGTGGTTGGGCGTTTAATGATAGGTGCAACCATCGATAACAAGGTGAATTTTCCTCACAACGTTCGCTACAGAACTTAACAAGTCTTCCCTTAATCGAGAGTATTACTTACATTGCAAAATGATCTCTGGCAGTTTACACAATCCACTGTTGTATTGAAATGTTGGTCCAAATAAGAGCAGATGGAAGAACCGTCAACATTTGAATCTTTCAGACAGTATCCTTCAGAGAGGATACTGTAATGCTACCTCTGTTATACATATATAAGCCTTCGGGACTTCTATCTTCCTATCCTATGTTGTTTCTTTCAGTTTTCATGCCATTTTCGCCATCTCTTCTCTATTCTTCTTTCTTTTTCATTCCTAACTTACTCTACGCGTAGGATATCTTGCGTCAGATATTTCACATTTCCCGTTTCTACAGCTCATACTCAATGGTCCTTTCTCTTAGCTTTCGAAATCGCCTTTAACGTCGCTAGGAAGTTTAAGACAAGCTAATTTAATACAATACCAGATGAAGAGCGCCAGTCAAGAAATAAGATACAAAAGGATATGTTCACCTACATATTTCACGAGTATCGTTACATAAAAAAGTATCTACTGAACAACGAAAATTTGGTCGGCACACCCATAGCGAGAATTTTTTCAAAAAACAGAACACCTAGTTTCTCTAGACGAGAATTAAGTATTCCTCAGGTGCGTGCGAACATTAAGTGCAGTTTTTGCTGAGAGTAGAGATAGAAGAAAGTAACCTTATACCGTATTGCAACCTTCTGAAAGTGTGGCCATGCTCCATCCCCGCAATACTCTAACCGACTTGCCAGGTAATGCCAAAGTTTCGGTGCTGAATTCAAAGTACTGTTTACGATTTTGTTACTTTTTAAAGATGAATAATTTTGTTTTTAATTTTCATGTCTTCTTTGCCTATTTAAAAATAGTGATTGAAATAACAGCACATTTTTGAGACGTCAATTATCGCGTTCTCTCTGATATTCCCAAAACGCACACACCTCTTCTGCTGTTGAGTATATACGGTATATCTTTTAAATTATGTTGAACTTCTCACGATGTATGTGCATAATTATATCATGTATCACGATAATTTAGACCCATTTGCCTATGTAGGTTTTGAAGAAGCTTATATTTAAGACAAATTGAGAAGTTCTAATCACTTTTCTTCCAGCGGTGACATCAGGTTTTGACTTTCACAAAAACTTGGCTAAAACTGTCACTGTTCAAAGGCTGAAGATACGTACACTAATCATGGACATTGTTTAGAGGCATTCCATGGTGAACTGGATAAGTTCCTAGTGCTGAAAAATGATCTGAAGCCCTGAAAGCCAAAACTGCAAAAAAACAAATACTTCAGCTCACATTTATCTTAAAATCATTTACATAATTATAGATAAGGCGATGACTACAGTATGTTAAAAAAAGAGAATTTAAGAGCCTCTCGTAACACAGCGTTCAACTTCTCTGAAGTCGAAACACTTCACAATCTTTAAAAACCGACGACTTGTCGGTTTTCGGCGCCACAAGAAGCCCAGTGTTGAGTTTAGCGTGCGGTGTGCTGGCTGCTCATTCTTGATGACTTTCACTCATTGAGTAATGCAGCATCTGCTGTTCCACCATGCAGTTGTCTGAGTTAGGAGACTATCGTTTCATTTCCTTTACCTCATCATGCCAGGTGAAAAAGTACTTCGTTATTCGTTCAGTTTTCCAACGGAGAATGACAAAGAACGAGAAATACCTGAGTTTTGATTCAGTATCTTTATTCGACGTAAATCAGGTTTGGACGCCATCATCCAAACTGCGCTTTTTTCTTGTACATTGATCTTATAAATAAAGAGTTTTGGTTGACTTCTCAGTTACTTCCTATGGGCTATTCACGTATGTTGAAAAATTACACTTCAATTTTTACGAGTTCTTTTTTTGAGCTATTAGACACGTACACACACTTAAAATATTGACTCATTAGTGATAAGCGTCATGTATATGTTCAAATATGTTTTGATTTTTCATTCCTTCAGCTTCTGTTCGTAAACTTCAGAGAACGCAATGAATGTTTGAAGTGCCCTATGACCACATGATCGATGGTGCTAGAAGTATGTGACTTTTCCAGGTGATTTCGAAATTCAAGGCGGCTATTGTGAAGTTTGACACGGCCTACCCGTATGGCCCAAAGCACGAGCAATTCGCAAAGCTGGCGGCCGCCGGCCGGAGTTCACAGGACCTCTTGGTGGCCGAGGTTGGCATCAAAGACTACGGAGAGTACGAGAACGCGGACTTGGCTGAACGCTTCGGCGTAAAGAAGGAAGACTTTCCGGTGGTGAAGCTCTTTTTGCAAGGCAAAGTGGATCCCATCGATTTTGACGCACCTGATTTCAAGGAAGACGCGCTGAGAATCTTTATACGTAAAAATTCTGACGTGTACATTAGTCATGAAGATTGTCTAGAGGCGTTCGATCGTATCGTGGATAAATTCCTGGCAGATGAAAACGTCAATCAACGTAAGGCTTTAATAGGAGAGGCAAAAAAAGAAGCCCTGCAACTCAAAACTGTAGAAGACAAGACTTCAGCTGACATTTACGTAAAAATACTCGAGAAAATGATAGAAAAAGGCGATGACTTTGTTAAACAAGAAAGAGCTCGAGTGAAAGGACTCATGGAAAAACAGAAGCTTTCGGAGGAAAAGAAAAAGAGCATGCAGACTAAATTGAATGTTTTGAAATCTTTTTCACATGATGAGCTGTGAGAATAATTTACATTTGATCATTCACTGTATACTTTCACAATTCTTCATTAGTCGTAGCATGCAATACCTTTAAGTTAAAAGCAAGCCAGATTAGTGAAAATGGCAAAAATTCAAAATTAGACGGGTAGTAATAAACATAAATTCTAGCTTTCCAATATACTGTAACAAGAAATGTTACAGAATCACAAGATTTTTACAAATCTAAAAGTTATAAATTTTCCCTTAAAAAGGAAGATGTATAATGCTGAGTAATTAAAGTATTAATTCAGGAAGAGTAAGCCTAATAAAGTCTCTGGAGAAAACTCAATGGCTTACTGTGTGATCAAATGTAAAAAATTTATGCGTAAGACTTGCATTTTAATTCCCATAAATAGAGAGCTTTGTTTCCATGTTGCTGATATAAAAACTAGTGTGTTTGTTGTGCATTATTACGAGTAGGGATTAGATGTTTGGCTAAACTAGACTATTCAATCCATTTTCACTGTAGCTCGACCAAAATTACTTCAAATAAACTGACGAAGCGTTTGATATGCTAGTCTCATTCAAACCTCAGCTAAAAATATTACTACATACTATAGTCTCTCGATGTTGCAGCGATAACATTCGGTGTAGAATATTCACGCGCTGGTATCGAATATTGGGAGGTGTTTGAAATCAGTTGAAGCACACGCTGTTACCAGTAACTCGTGATGCGTTACTTTACCTGATGTGTTCTTTTTTGTGTTTTACCAAAAACATATTGAAAAAGCAAATACTATCGCAAATTTTACTCTTATTTATTCTGGGTTATTCTCAAATAGACCCCGTTATTGACTAATGATTCATTTAATCACTATCAATTTTCCTAACTCGTGAATAGGTGGCGTTTTTTGAGTTTAACCCTTTCACTGCCGTTGGGCATATGTGTCCCACAGCTTTTTAAAAATCCCAGTAGTTGTACGAATTGTGGTAATAACACGAGATGGGATCCCAGAAGTTCATTATACACCTGTCTACAGATTCTAGTTGCATTTGGCAACTTTTCGATACATGACAAGTCAGTACTGGGTTACCATGGTACAGGGGGGCGACAATTTCTCCTAACTAAAATAACTGTCATGTACTGTGAAAATATATTGATAATATGTGTTATATATACGTGCTCAAGGTTCGTTCACATTGAGCACATTTGACAGTATTTTTAATGGACCAAGTATTAGCGGAAGTACAATTAAATCTTGTCATGAGTAAGTTATTTCTGAGTCAGCCTCAAACTTTATGAAAGATTCCAAGAAATCATTTAAGAATAAGAGGTTCGTATAAGACAACATTCCTGCTGTCATCAAAAACCGTTCGCAGTCATGAGATAATCAAATTATTAACTTTAAAGCCATTAATGGATTCTCTGCAACCATCAAATGATATTTTTATTCAAATCCAGCTTGATATTTCTCATCTTGAACTTTTGTTTTTCATATGCCTTATAACTAACACCACAGTACAATTACGATTACTACCTCGATCGGGTGAATTGACATTACCGGATATCAAACTAGCGACCTCTTCCATTGGCACGTACTCCCAACCTCGAGGCCATGATTATTCGATTACTTTTGCAGCCACCAGATGATTACTGTAGCCATCACAAACTTCTGCAGCCATCAGATGATCTTTGTTGCCATTAGAAATCCTTTGCAGCCATTAGAAGACTTCTGCAGCCATGAAAATACTTGCACCCATCAGAAGATCTCTTAAGTCATTAGAAGACTCCTTCAACCATCAGAGACCTGTAGACACCAGAAAACCCTTGCTGGTATCAGTATCCCCAAAATCCATAGAAAGACCTCTGCAGCTATCAGGAGATATGCCTCACATAAATGTCGAATGAAAGGTTAGACTTATACTGAGGTCAGTTGGGCTGATCGATGGATCAATGGAGGCGAGAAACATTTTCTCGTGAGTTAACTATTCACTTTTTCATCACGGAACTTGTTTACGTTTGTAGGCACTCTAAAGAAACGTCGATTCTTCCTGCATAATTCATGTGATGAAGCACAGGAATGGGTTTGAGATCACTTAACCCCAAAAATGGCGCAGTTGGCGTCTCCCAGTCGCTGTCATGAATGCCGGAATTCAAAAAATTGATCACCTTGTTAATTTGGATGATCAATTCCATCCCGGTGTTCGAATATTTCTCTTTTTTGGTATTACTATTATGGCAGTGCACCTTTGCATGGGGTTCGCGTAAAGTGTGGAATTAATTTGAAGTACAAAAACAATGTAATAATCGCTAGAGCAGGTTTTGCCATAACATTCATTTTAATTAAAGTCAGAAGTTGTTCGAGTCTATCCTGAAACAAATGTTTAACGGCTTTTTAACACGCGGTATGAAGATTAATACTTTTTTACACGCGATCAATTGTTCGAAGGCAGAGGTTATCAAACAGAAACTTGTGTCACATAGGGGTAGAGTATAGATTTGATTGCACAACAAATCTCTCCATGAATGTGGGCTTATATTTCACCTTGTAGAACCCATATATGTATATGTATAGGCATGCTCACTACCTATCGCTTATAATGATAATGACATTTTTAAGGATTCATCTATAATCACAAACTCAAATCCAGCCCAGGGGACGTTAAAAAATGTGCAAAGAAGAGTTTATGTACTGTCAAGTGGCCAATTTCTGTAATTTCATGACGTTTTTGTGCGTTAGAAATTGATGTCGAGTTTTGAAATCCATAAAATTCGGAACGCTGAGTGGAGTACCAACTAACACGCTCTAGGCTCGCCCGTGGGTCGAATAAGTTGCTCTGAAGCTTTCGCAATTAAGAGCAGACCTCAGAAACGAAAGGAATGCAGAGCCTTCTGGTTCTTGAAAGTACAACAATATATTAAACAACTCTCTGATGTGAGAGGACGATGACGAGGTAAACTCTCAACTGTTTCATTTTGAGCTCATCACTCACCGTGATCAAGGCGACCCCTTTCGTAGCGAGAGGAGGGATCAGATTAGATTAGTCGTTAGTTTTAGCCTACCCGCTGCAACAAATGCGATCCAAGGAGAGGAAGGAGGAAGGCACCATTTAGTATGGAGTTAAGGAAACGCGGAAACTACGCAGAAATGGCATAGAAACGGAAAGAAAAGAAAGATGATTATGAAACACGATCAAAGTTGAAGAAGAAAGTAGTATATTGCCGAAAAACAGGACAGCAGTGAACCGAAAAAAGGTGGTCCTTAACATGACAAAAACATTTTATTTCAACAAAAAGAAATCCTACCTAACTCTCAGCTCGGGCCCTCACATTTTCCTCCTGGGAGCGCTAATTCCCATAGATACAATAATTGTATCCCCCTGAGGGGGCGAGAGGAGGGATGCAATTCATTCAATTTAGTTATATAGCATAAATGTGATGAAAAACTTCGTGAAATAAATACATAAAATTGAATTTTGGACCATCACAGCGGTCAGAAAGCTAGTTATTTTTAATTCACGCTCTGAACATCGTGCAAATCTTGCATTTACCCAACAAGGATAAGCACACCAGAGCACATCGCGCATACTATTACCCATAACGTCTCTGAAGTTAGAACTTAGTCACATTTCGCGCAAAATTCAGCTCCCTCATAGAGATACAGCGCTCAATTAATATTTTCTAGTTATTACAGTGATGACATTTAAACTTCGGTATAAGTCTATGATTGACTTTCGTCTGAACCGAAGTGTTCTCTTTCAGAAATATACCTTGTTCGAAATCTCAACCATTATTCGCTGTGATCACAGATTAGATTCTAAGTTAATTTCAGCTTCTCGAACCACAATGAAGTTGCTCCAAATAGAGAAAAGATGAAGGCACCATTTAAAATGGAGTTGAGGGAACGAGGAATCTATGCACAATGTATATTCTCGCATAAGAACCTCTGGACATAAATGGAGTCAAGTTGATAAGGAAGGTTGTGAAACAAGATTGTTGAAGGAGAAAGTAGTAAGTGCTGAAAAGCAGAAAAGCAGTGATTAAAAAAAAAGATGGTCCTTATTAAGAAAACAAAACAAAAATTCTAGTATTGCAGCGACAAAAAATACCTAGTTCTCAGCTCGTGACCTCATTTTCCCTCTAGCAGTGTCAATTACCATGGATACAATAGTTGTATACTCCTGAAAGGTCGCTGTGAGTACATGTAGATGTAGTCTTGTAACGAAATAAACCAGTTCATCAATACATACGGTTTATTAATAACGCCTAGAAAGAGAAATTTCACATTTCGAAGAAGAAGAAGAAAGAACATTCCACTGCGTTCCCCCCCTCCTCTCTGTTCCAATAGGACGCCGTACCCTACTGCCTGTAGTTCGTGTGTTGGATCAATCGTCATCAAAAGGTCGGACCACCATACCTCGAGGTGGGTCGATAGAAGCTGACAAAAAGATGAAATGATAAAATATTTACGTATGACAAACCACTCATGACCTACTTCTGACGAAATTCCGCGGCTCATCGTGAATAAATAAAGAAGTGTAGCTGCAGTCCCGTCTGAGTTGGATGAGTAGTCCTGAGGAGCAAATGAAAATTACCAACATTGAGGGTTAGGACTCTCAGAACCTGACTTTTGAAGAACGTAGATTTTCCTA
The DNA here is from genome assembly GCA_014220935.1 of Platorchestia sp. MABIK. Classification (NCBI taxonomy): domain Eukaryota; kingdom Metazoa; phylum Arthropoda; class Malacostraca; order Amphipoda; family Talitridae; genus Platorchestia; species Platorchestia sp. MABIK. The sequence goes on from JACJUY010000054.1 coordinate 377,523, forward strand.
TGCATAACAGTCATACATCGTTCACATAAACGAACTGTCTGGGAATTTTTCATGAGTAAACCGCTGATAAATGGCTGATGTGAAAATAATTTAGAAAGAATTTGAAGAAATGTGTACTTTCACTAAACAAAACACGCCTCAAATTGTAGAAGCGAGTAAAAAATATATCGGGAACACCGAAACATAAGCGTGTTGTTAATATAGGGATTATGACAAAACCTTTCTCGGACTAACAGAACCTCTTGAGGACAATAGAAAAGTAATTATTTTGATTACAGGGCATATTCCTGAATATTGAGCACTCACTGTTCTCTGAAATAGATGACCAATGGTGATGTTGGTAGTAATAAAAGGGCGTACGTTTTACTGTTGAACAACCTCATATGAAATTTCAAAAATTACTATTTCGTTCTGATTCTAATCGCAACAATAAGCAGTACAAAGAAATATCGTGAAATGAGAATGGAAAATTAAATCCGATACAAATCTGAAAAGCCTATTTTACCCTCATAGTTAGTTTCGTAGCCTTACAACTCTTCCACAGCCCCACTAATCTTGCGTATTTGTGTCATTCGCCCATAATTGAGTTAACTCGATCAAGTAATGAAAAAATGAGGTAAAACGAAAAATACCAAACGAAAAAAACAGGTTACTCTAATTTCTTGCATCTTCTTAGTTATTTATATCGCCAGAGTTTGCTAGCACTGAGCCGTAGTTTCGGGGATTTGAACTAGGGACTTTATCGTTTCGGTAGAAACTATTTTTGTGCCACAAAGACATATGTCTAATAGTGCCTGGACCTCATCATATCGGTACATGCGTTGCAAACGTATCAAATTTTTTCTTTTCCTAAATCGTAAGTACCAGCTGAGCGGAACCAATAACTCAGCCGTTACCTGTTACATTCAGTAGTCCACAGTAGACATTTGAGAACCCATAAGAGAGACGAAAACGTTTCCATCTAAATGCACATAAGAATGGTAATGAGTCTGCAGGGACTAAATTTTTCCCCATTGAGTAACACTTCGGGCTCGTCATGTTAATATTTCATAACTACCAAGAGCAATGAAAGTTCGGTAAGGCGGCTTCTGAACCCGTTTGTAAACATTTTTCAAGCACATGTTATCATATTGGTAAGTTTATGACTCCTAAACCCCAACGAAAGAGATCTCAAGAGAGTGATGAGAAGGGACCATTTCGTATGTATGTACTATAGAATACGTGAAATCTTTGCACGCCGAAAAATAGACAAAAACCCTTGATTACTGAAGATATCGTGACCAATATAAAGAAACGTCAAGCGTACCTAGCCTTACTATACGAAGGACGAATATCTAGAGTGACGTATAACAGATTCAGGAATCATGTGACAAATCAAATACGAACATCGAAACAAAAGTACTTTACGCGCAAGTTTACTGAATACAAAACTGATATTAAAAAAATTTGGCGCCTGCTAAATTCATGCTATAAACCGAATACTAATGCCACAAAAACAATTGAGTCCATCGTTCACGAAAATGTAAACTATCACGAGAAAAAAGATATTGCAACAGTGTTTAACGACTTTTTTGTAAACATAAGGAAACATGTAGCCGATAGTGTCGTTAGTGAACCTACAGACAACTTGCAATACATGGACCGTGTCCGTGAACACAACTTTCTTTTTCACGCCAACTAATCCCGCCGATGTAATTACGTGCATAAACAACTTGAAACATACATCCAGTGGATTAAAAACATTCTCGACAAAATTTCTTAAGGCTATAGCTGATAAAATAGCACCGTGCATATCTAATATTATCAACCAATCACTAGTCCAAGGTATCTTCCCCAACTCTCTCAAAATTGCCAGAGTGACCCCTATTTTTAAAAATGGTGATAAAAATTGCATTAATAATTATAGACCTATCTCTGTACTACCAGTCATTAGCAAAATATTCGAAAAAATTGTGTACAAAAAAGTGTATTCGTATTTTGAACAGAAATCATTTCTCTACGACAAACAATACGGTTTTTGTTTTAAAAAATCGACGACACAGGCTGTATTAAATCATTTACAATACCTCTACTCTAATATAGATGAAGGAAAGCTTGTTTTCTCCGTATTTCTTGACTTTCGAAAAGCATTCGACTGTGTGGACCACAACGCATTGCTCTCGAAACTAAACTGTTATGGCATACGAGGGGTTGCCCATGATTGGTTCAGATCATACCTAGCAAATCGGAATCAATACGTTGTCATTGACGACGCAAAATCAGATCCACAGACAATTAGCCATGGAGTTCCACAAGGATCTGTTCTTGGGCCTCTCCTATTTCTGATTTTTATCAATGACATAATTAAATCTACATCATTTTTCAAATTCATACTTTTTGCCGATGACAGTGCGCTTTCTGCGGTCCTTCCGAACCAAAATCTCGCTGTGATTGCGGAAAGTATAAATAATGAACTCCATAAGGTTTCATTGTGGCCAAAAGCTAATAAAATAAGCCTTAATATCGATAAAACAAAATATATTACATTCTCATATAAGAAAAATATATCTCTCCCACGCATTAAAATTGGCGATGGTGAAATCGAAGAAACAAACTCATGTGAGTTTCTTGGCATCATAATAGATAAACATCTGACCTTCAGAGAGCACCTCGCTCAAATTAGTTCTAAATTATCAAAATCCATCGGAATCCTAAATGAGGTTAAAAATTTCCTGCCTGAAACAGCTTTACAAATGCTCTACCAAACATCATTTCACCATACTTGCAATACGGAATAGAAACATGGCACGGAACTGACAAAAATTGAACCAATTTGATTTTTACTCAGCAAAAAAAAAAACATCAGAGCGGTAAAGAATCTAGAATATAATGCTCACACAAATGACTCATTCAAAAATTTACGAATACTTAAACTTTCGGATCTATACAAAATCTCCATTTGTAATTTCATTTACAAAACATTAACAATTGATGGCGACAATAGCCTGAAACAATTATTAACTGCGCAAACTGGTCATCACGACCATAAGACCCGGAATAGAGATAAATTCATGCTTCCTTATTACTCAAAGGCCCGGTCGCAACACAGTATCCTCTTTGTTGGAACTAAAACTTGGAACTCAATAACTGCGGAGATCCGTGAAAGTAATTCCTACAAGGTATTCAAAAGAAATCTTGAGTCTCACTTCCTATCACAATACTAGTCGTGCAAGATCACCAAGTCTAATCTTATCTCCTACATGACTGCATGATCCTAATAATGTAATTTGCCATGGGTAATATCGCCGATCTTCAGTCTGCTCTTAAATCATTTATCGATTATACTGTTAAATATACTCCAAATGACCTATATTTTAAAATGAAGTATCTAATATCGAATAATTTATCTCATTGAGCAGTCTAATGCGAAACTAGGCTAAGTGATTTTCGGTTAAACATTATTCTCATCATTATTAGCGCATTATTGTCCGACTTAGAATAACGTTGATTGTAGGATGCCACAGAAGTCGCTGAACTTATTCGGGCCCACAGGTAGCTATACTCAAATTTGACCTTTGTACTAGACTTAAGGAACATTCTACCTCTGTATCACCTGTGGTAAATAAATTGTTTAAATTGTAGTGTGTTCGTTCCCACACAAGATACTCCGAGCATAGACAGAGCGCGTTAAGAATGAAGAAGAAGGATGAAGAGATAGCAATGAAGGCATAAGAACAGAAAGAAGTAAAATGGGCACGAAAGGCTTATCTATTGCAGAAGTACCCTAACAGGATCTTCCCTGGGGTCGCCAGTCCCATAGGAGACAATAGAAAACCCAACAAACCTAAATCTATCACCCATCCTGTGCAACCTGAGGTGCGTCAACCACAGAGTAAAGAGAATGGGTAATAAACCATGCAAGCATACGAAACATTTATTTCATGAAATCCACAAACCTTAATGTAAAAACACTCAAACATGGTAAACCAAACTTCGTTGAATTAGAACGCATAATGGTTTTAGCTGACTATATTTAACTTAAATGAACGATTCCAACGAGTAAAAGAATATTTTTGTAGGATAGGTAATCTTTAAGAAACAAATGTATCGAAATGTCTTGCAGTCTACGAAAACATTGCCTACAGAAATTTTTTTGTCAAACTTTTAAGCATAATGTAGTAAAAAAATAAACTCGAACAGCATATGAAAAATACTTCAGGGCACAGAAGAATGGTGGAAGGGGAGAGAAAAATCGGAGAGCTAAAATTTGAGTTACAATCCCCAAAATAAGACTGAACCTGGATCAGGGAAAATTTTCACGATTCATTTACACGCACAAACACATGTCATACCCACTTTGTTTATGAAGATCACGCTTTGTCAGAAATTTCCGATGTAAAAAACAATTCAATTCAAACAGAGCTTTGACTGCTTGAGAATATTAAAAAAGAGTTCACGAACAGGCCAAACCGCGACTGTAGGCAGCACAATAGCATAATTACGTCCCTTAAAAGTGCAACATGATGATGGAGAGTAAACTGTCGCTGGATGCAGCGCAAAGGAAGAAAGAACGCTAAACGTGTTCTTCCGAACATGGGACAGGATTTTCACACAACTCATGACCTCATAGTGGTACAGCTGAAAGCGTAAATTCTTCCAGACCAACATGGCTACTCTCCGGGCTTTCTGCACGTAGAGAGCGTAAGCAAGTGCAATTGGACGAGCTTAAGCTGTAAATTTATCCAGCTACGACGCAAATTAATAGAAAATCTGGCTTTTATATGCTTCCGGAGTCCAAGGAAGTTCGAGGTTGCAAAGCTGAGCCTCTTCTTATTGTAGGAATCTCCCTATCGGCAGCCTTCAGCCGTCGGGCCACAGTAGATTGGGTTTTTCGTTTCAGCCTTCTCCACAACAAAGATTGTCAAAGGGAGGAAGGATGGAGGAACTATTTAGTATAGAGTCTAGCGAACCCGGAATCTATGCACAAGGTGTGTTCTCATACCACAAGATACGTAAGAGACAATAAGTCATGAAATAAGAAAATTGAAGAAGAAAGTCATAGGTACTAAAAAAACGGCAGTGAACCGAAAAAAATGGTGCTTGACAAAACAAAAATATTTTATTTAAAAAAAAGCATACTTGACTCTTAGCTCGGGACCTCAAATTTCCCCCCTAGAAACGCTAATTACTATAGGTACAATAATTGTATCCCCCAGAGGGGATCCGGCCACCATAACACACAAAAAATGGGAAGTGCAATGGAGCAGGAAAACCATAAAACTTAATCAACGCACATGTGAAGCCCAATCCGTTAATATTCTCGGTAAGTAAAAATTGTCTTGACGTCACCAAGCAAAATAGTATATGAAGGAGTGGAGTCATTCCCAGAATTGACTACTAATAATAATCACATAGTTTTCAGAGGTATTTCGATATTCCTCACACAGCATATTATCAGCAGAAAAGACAAAGGTTAACGATTCTAAGACAGACACATTGTGCGTACCGAACCAATGCCAAAGTATTCAGAGGTGTACAAAAAGGATGTGGCATAAAAGAAAACAAAATTTTCGTAATTCATTCGCTTCGCTGGTACTGAAAATTATGAACTCGTCAAGTACCAGACACATTCACGAATATATCTGTAATCGAAAGCATCATTAAAAACTAAATTATAATTACTGATCACAGTATAAAAATTTCTTTTTTGTCAAGCACGCTTGCTTGAAATTGACTCAGCATTTGAAAAAGAAAATGTTCTATATCAGGAACACCATTAACAATTTAAACAACAATTTTCGTTACAATTGTTTTTCAGTCTTAGACAAGAAATGAGCAAAATGAGTAATACCACGCTAAGTCGCACATAAATTCGGAAAAATATTTGTGCGACATTCTAGAGCGAGGACGATATATTGAGAAGTCCAGAAAATTCACTTCTATTTAAAACATAATTGACGAACCCTTTCGATACGGCATACATACACTGAGATAATACCTCCATGACGTTAAAGCGCGCACTGATCCTAAAAAACCTTTGTAACAAAAAATCCAACCTAGAAAACATTATCACGAATAACTAAATCAACGCAAATAAGAGTTTAAAACAATATTCTTGTTGAGTTTCCCTCCACAGTAACGCAGGACGGACAGCAGTGAGGTCCATCCCGTATTGTCTTTCGTACTAAGCAAGAACTGTGAAGCTCTAGAATCCTAGATACCTCATAAAAAACGTAGTCTTCAATGCAATTGTATTTATCGCACCCTGTGAAAGGGGATTTTAGGTAAAAAATAATTGAAATTGATTTCACTGCAATTGTTTGGGAGGCAAGTCATTTTGATAAAGTGCTTCATGAACATGGCTGAAACAAAGACGTTCCAACAATACTGTAGCTATGTTGTACAAGAGAGAATCTAAAACACAAAACTGTCAAGTTGCACGCTCAATCGGAGGGCCCTACAGAGTAGACATCAATACGTCAAGCCATAAAGACAGAAAAAGTACATCAAGGAGAAAAAAGAATACCACAAATATCCGTCATGAGTGTATTACTGAGACCACATTGAATTCGCTCATTTACACTGAGATAAGAACTCTTTTGAGTAAATATATTAAGGCAAGTTTCTATTTTCGTAGCAGTTCCCGAGCAGGAGATGCCAAGAAGCTGCTTCTATTACTTCTGTAAAAACTACACGCTCATACTCATTTTTATTTTCTTAATAAGATAGAAATTTACTAATGAATTTTACTATGAATTAAATTAATATACGACGTTCGTAAAGTCATCGGAAGCCACGGGTCGAAGTGACGAGCAACAAAATGTCTCGAGAATACACAATTTTGCAATACTGAGTTAAATGCACATAGAAAATCAAGCCCTCACTTGCACAGAGAGCCATCGGTAATACAAGGCGCCCAGGGTTGGTGAAATTTGTCTCCCACACTTTGAACTTCAAAATCTTCACAGTATATCACTGAAATAATATAGACTATAGATATAAAAATAGATTTCACATAAATAAATCAAAACCCAACTGAAACCGATATTCCGAATATCTATCAATCAAGACAACCAAAACAAACTCGGATGAATATTACTTCATCTAGCACCATCACTTTCACTTCCTTGCTCATCATCATCATCTTCGTTGCTATCGCTACCCTTGTTAGCTTCACTATCGTTATCACCATTAGCGTCAGCAGACACCTGCTCTTCAGAGAGCTTGGCAGCTTGCTCTTCCTCTTCCTTCTTCTTACGAATCTTCTCAGCTAAGAACTTGAACCTGTTGATGCAGTCCTCCTGGAAAATTTACGTGGGATTCGTGAGACAAGAAGTATGTTCACATCAAAAACAATATCAAAGATCAGGAAATGTGTCTTCAGGTTTAAATTATTTCATGAGCAAATATTTTTACGGCTGTAAGTATTCACGCTTAACATACACGACGAAATTTAGAAACCAGTAGTAAGATACTAACACATTCCAAGAATATATGACCTGTTCGTAGTGAGGCAGTTTTTTTATGAAACATTCACAATAATTTCTGAATTCATTCATTTCTTAATTTATTTACAGAAAAATTCATTAGTAGCACCTTAAGCAGCCCTCGAAGGAAAACAATACACTTGCCTGAAAAAAAAGTACACTTAAAATGATAAAACTTTCCAAAATTTTGTTTGACAGCTGAAGCCCTTATGATAACACATCAAGCAAGCTTTGAAGTGAACTTCGAAGTACTCACGGCGGATTTTTCAGGGACCTGCTTGGCAATTTTTTCCCATCTCTGGTCGGTGCCTTTAGGGTACGCCTTGATGGCCTTCTCGAGCGCCTGCTGCTGCACGGCCGTCCAGTGCAGGTCGCTGCTGCGCGTCGCGTCGTCCCCCTCCAGCGCCGCCGCCCGCGTCTTGGTCTTCACCTGCGGCGAGTGGGGGGTCAGTGGAATGGTGGGTAAACGGGTGAGTGCGGTGAGTGGAATGGTGGGTAAACGGGTGAGTGCGGTGAGTGGA
>JACJUY010000054.1:385522-414077 GCA_014220935.1 Platorchestia sp. MABIK
GTGGTGAGTGGAATGGTGGGTAAACGGGTGAGTGTGGTGGTGAGTGGAATGGTGGGTAAACGGGTGAGTGAGGTGGTGAGTGGAATGGTGGGTAAACGGGCGAGTGCGGTGAGTGGAATGGTCGGTAAACGGGTGAGTGTGGTGGTGAGTGGAATGGTTAATGATGAGTGCAGTAAGGAGTACAATGGTTAGAACAACGGTAACTACAGTCAGTGAGTAGAATTTGGAGCACAATTAGTGAGTAGAATTTGGAGCACAAATAGTGAGTAGAATTTGGAGCACAATTAGTGAGTAGAATTTGGAGCACAATTAGTGAGTAGAATTTGGAGCACAAATGGTGAGTAGAATTTGGAGCACAATTAGTGAGAAGAATTTGGAGCACAATTAGTGAGTAGAATTTGGAGCACAATTAGTGAGTAGAATAGATTAGAAAACGATCCAAGAGGCCGATTCTCAGGTAATCCCCATCTCCGCTGCCTTCAGCCAACGGACATCTACAGGTATCAACAAATCAAATTTTTGTTATTCAATTTTACACAGCAGCAATATTAAATTTAATTCATATCAACACAACATCTCTTCATGCAGTCGTTACACAATGTGTTATCTCATGATTTGACAGTTTTCTTCACTTCATTTGGCATATTAGAGCTAAGATTAGATTAGATGTTCGCTTAAGCCTCCATAACCGCTAAAAAAACATTTCGAAGAGAGGAAGGAGCATGGCACCATTTAGTTTAGATGAAGGGAATGCAGAATCTATGCAGAAGGGGCATAGAAACAGTAAGTTGGGAAAGAAGTTTATGAAACGAGATAAAAGTTCAAGAAGTAGTTTGTGCTGAAAAACAGTATAGCAGTGAACCATAAAATAATGGTCCTTAACATAACCAAAAACATTTCAACAAAAAAAAGCCTACCTACTCTCAGCTCGGGCCGTAACATATTTTCCCCCAGGGAATGGTAATTCCTTTAGATACAATAGTTGTATCCCCCTTAGGGGATTAAAGCTAAGATTATCGCTTTTTTCAAGCCACGTTGATACTATTATCTACAAAGATATTACCAATGAAATCGCAATTATGACACACAAAGAAATGTAGATTATGACAATACCCACTGAAGTAAGCACACATTTGTTTTCTCTTTTAATCAACCTAGAATTTGGCTTAGCCTTCGTACTCTGGAATACTGGGGAATGGCCAATTCAGCAATACTGACGACCACATTTGGACGCATTCAAGGGGCTAGCAGACTACATTTTGAGATCATGTCACAGATTATCGGATTTAAACTTGAAAAAATAGGTCTAGGCCTGTCTTGAAAAGTGCGATTAAACATAAAATCAGTGAATCAATCGGCAAGCAAAATTATTTTTAGCAGAATATTTTTGAATCGACCATAACCATTGCCTGTAATATCGAATATGTGCAAAAACTGGGCAGGTACTGCTTACCTCACAAATGACAATAGAATCAATCCAACATGTTTACTGTGAAATGACTTCATCAAATGTAACCTTAAATTGAAACCGCACAGAAAAACTAAATAACGCTATACAAGGGCTAAGGGTGCCTGCACACCAAAAGATTTGAAGCGAGAAAGCAAGCTAGCTTGAATTGATTAACAAGGATTCCTATGGGAGTGCACACACTGCAAGCAGGCAAGCGAGCGAACGAGAAAGACTGAAGATTGGGTGAAGCGAGAAAGCGACTCGAAGATGGTTTCACGCTCGAGAGCTGCAGCGAGAAGCCTGTGGCTGTGTGTGGCAGAGCACGATGAAATGTCGAAGAGGGAGGTGTGCTGCTCAATTCCTCCAACAAAGACTGAACTCCTTATATCCGAAGTTTATGCTGTACTGTGCTTTTGGAACTCAAAAGATCCAAAGCACAGTGACAGATTACATGTTCCAAAGCAATAGGATGAAGTAGGAATGAAACTCAACGTTACAAACACATGCTTATGCTGCTCGTTTCTGTCATGGACCTCTCTCCATGACATTCAGGAGCAAACTGGCTGTCTTTTGGTGTGTGATAGATCTCGCCTGACATCTTTCTCTCTCGCTTGCTTTCTCGCTTTCAGTCTTTCGGTGTGTAAGCACCCTAAGTCCTTCGTACTTCGTCGGAGAAATAATCACAACCCAAACCAATACCAGAGATACAGTTGGTAAACAAACGAGTGCACCATTCCAATCGACAAAGTCCGTAATAAAGAAAATATAATGAACAAGATCATCAAAAAAACTATACAGTACAAGGAAAGCTAAAACACAGGTGCATTCTACGATAAGGTAACATTCTATTGACGTTCAAATGAAATGAAAGGTAGAGATACGAGTTTTCATATATATTAGCTAATAAACAGAGGAATTTTGAACGGCGCCAAACCCACTCACCTTAGCTATAATCGGTTCTTCTTGCTGTTGCTGCAGCCACGCGCCTGCCGCCATTTTCTCGCGAATTTTAACAGCCATTTTCGTAACCTGGGAATAATTCATAAAAAACTCTAAGTACAACATTATTCGTAATTTCAAGTAAACTCCGATTCAATTGAACTTTCCTCTCGCCCACATGGCTCGTAGCACATATTTTGAATGTTAATAAAATATGACCAGCGCAGTACCACGGTACCCGGATAGGTGCAAGTTAGATTCGAATGTAGTAGTGCACTCAAAACTCGCACTCAGCTCCCTATTAGGAACTTTACCCACATTGCAAGTTATTGCTAGTAAATAATAAGAGATGATCAACCTGTACGTCATAAAAAGATCTACTTAAAGCAGCTTCAGCTTTGAATCAACACAGACCCACTAATATTTACTTCAAATACTCTCCCTCTCGCTGCAAATTAACGAATGTTCAGAGCAAACAGCACCAACAATCATCAAATATTATGTATCAACTTGAGACATATTTGGGGAAACAGCTTTTTTTCAATTGAATATGGATTGCTTAAAATCTGAAATAACTTTACAGACAAGTTTTCTCGCCGTATACTCATACCGAGGTTGTGTACCCATCAATGTTGGTGTTTTAATGAAATTATAACGTAGGAGACTTTGAGAGAATGGAACTATTCTGTTAATACTTAGAGTATTTTCTATCAGAAAATAGTAAAAATCGTAATTATACAGGGTGTTTTTTAAGTACGGGACTCACAAAAATCCTTAATAACTTTTGATACAATAAACGGATTTTTGAAAACAAAACGGCAGTAGAACACTGAGATTTATATCTTTTATTTGGACTAATTTTTGAAGATGACATTCTTCATTTGGTATCCACTCGACTGCATGCAATATTGGGCGCGTGTTCGCATGCTTCTCATTGTAGCACTGGTCAGGGTGGGACCGATCAGTCTAAACTCTTCACGCATCTGTAAATGACCTTCTTTGAGAACTTTGCAGGTTGTACTCTCTCTTGAAACTTCGCTGGGCTAGAACAATGCTCCTTCCATTAGAGAAGTGTGCAGTGCTTATGAAAGCTAATTGTTCCTTTGCTCAGTTCGTCATCTTGGCGGCAGTTTCAAAGCAGGGTAAATTTGATTGTGTCCTCTGATCTTATTTTGACCTTTGTATCGTGAATACGTATGTATCAAATAAAAGATATACATTTCAGGCTTCTACTGACGTTTTGTTTTCAAAAATTCGTTCATTGTATCAAAAGCTATTAAAGATTTTTCAGGTCCCGTATTTAAAAAACACCCTGTATTTCCGCACTATAAAATAGATTGCATAGGCTTCATTTAACAAAAGGTATGGTGCCAAGTTCCCTTGAAGCAGTTCTATGTAGTCGTAAGAACTTTTCGGGAATAGCTGAAAGTTTGATCAATATTTTTGACAGATGATATTCATTTTTTGGCTTGAAGGTGTTAGAAATGGGCATGATAGCAATGTTTCATCACCAAACACTTTCATAAGAATTTGCACCAGCCTGCAGTAAACTGTTCTGTTCACTTCTTCAAGACACCAATTACAGAAGTCAATTTAAAATTTCACGATTTATAAATTTAAGCGCCTATTTAGCTATAACGCACCATGATGATCAACGGCACTGGTCACACAGCTGAACTACCCACACCATTTTGAAAAGCTGTCATATTTGTTCGGTTTGGAAACATCACCTAGAAAAATCTCAAGTTATTTCCATAACTTTACATGAGTAACAATGTGGTAAAACTGAGAGTAAATAGCTTAAGTATGTTTCCAAACTGAATTGAAAGTGCACCGTCCTTTTCAAATTATACATCTACTGCAGCTTTGAGATAAGTACATTTAGTAACTACTGCAGCGTTAGGTAAGGAAAGCTAATAACTGCCGCAGCGTCAAGTAAGTAAAGCTAATAACTGCCGCAGCGTCAAGTAAGTAAAGCTAATAACTGCCGCAGCGTCAAGTAAGTAAAGCTAATAACTGCCGCAGCGTGGAGATGAATGCCGTTAATTACTGCAACAACGTAAAGACGAAGATAAGTAAGGATAAGTAGCAGGGCCAGCTGGGTGCGGCAGTTGGAAAGCTTACCTCGTGCGGAGCGCGATTCAGCTGATCCGAGATGAGGTCCCACCTGTCCACAGTACCTCCGGGGTATCTGCCCGTCATAAATTCAATGAATCAATATGGTCAATGCTGCGCACACGCTTCAAAAAGGTGAATATAGTTGGTCAAGTGAATAATCATTTTTTCCAATTTTTCAGCGTGTGCATCAACGTCGTAGTAGATAAAATTGTACAAAAGAAAGTTCAGCAAATTCAAGCTTCAGCTTTGATCGCTGTAGCGTAATAATTGCAACGATACTTATTAAAACGATAAAAAACATAAACAACACGTAAGAACTAGGCCTGCACAAAAACACAAGTGAGCATAAATACCACTTATGCTTTTGCTATCACAAGCATAGGAATGAGACACTGGAAGTTAAGCGATAAAATAGCACCACAACACAAGTATGCAGTTGGACCAGGATGTGTTCTCACAACAGGAACACATTCATCATAATGGCTTCCAGTCGTCAACTTTAGTCAACAATTTTTCTAAGTGTAGAGCACCGCCGTCATCAGCCAAGAAATCGCTTGAAGTGAGGTTTCCCATTTTCCCGCTACCGATGGCGCAACACAAATAACGAGAAGGTAAAACGTCAATGCGCATAACAGTTATGTTCCTAAACCCGCTGTCCAGCAGCGCTACCCACTCCTGCTAGGCTGTCACAATCAATAAGCAGTACATGCTCCATCGATAATTCATACACGGGGCTCTTTCACTTCACCGAACGCGGGAGCAGTTTTTTTTATAAATGTTAAGAAACAAATTTACGATCCTTCCTACTTATGAAGACGCCAAGTAGGAACAGCAGCAGATGTATAAATGCATCCTATATAAGATCCGTCTTTTATTTACGTCTGAAACCCTCGAATCTTTCGACTAGAGTAAATCATATACGCGAGATGAGCATATTTATGATGCAGGCTTCACTACCAGACGGTTATGAAAATGTTTAAATAATGGATCACACTTTATTCGGATTTATATATTTATTCTACGTACGCATCCAAAGATCGATTTAAAAAATATGTAAAGATATAGTAAATACTGTTTTTTGCAAAAGCAACATAATTAAATGACTCAAGTTTCATTGAACATCGTGAAATTCCCTCATTTTCAACGTAATGGAGACGCTAGTAAATATATTTTCTTCATCTTCACCATTAAAAAAAATTCCGGAACAGCTGATAAGGCTTAATGAGCAAATCTATGCAACGGTTTTCACCACTAGACGGTAAAACATGTTCAAAATTCAAATAACGACTAATAGCAGAATGGACATAACTGTTTAGCGTCCACATCTGATCGACAAATATGAGAAAATTTTACCATATTGAATCATGAGATAAAGATAAGCTCATCACACATTTTCAGTAATTGTATTGTTATAACGATGAGTATAATAACTAATCTAATTAGATGATTTCCGTCCTTTCTTGATCATTATCGAATGTCATCATTTCCGATGAGCCAAGCACACTACATGGCAGAGTACCAAGAGCTTACTTGTTCATCAGTTTGGTGAGCTCCGAAAGCTCATCATCTGTCCACATGCCGGTGTTGTAGTTGCGCGATATACATTCCTGAGCATGGAAAACGTCAGTCTCATTAAAAAATAGCTCAATCACAAAGATTCACAATATAAATGTAAAAACTTCACACCAAGGACGAGATCCAGGTCAGCACTCCCCTTTCAGAATTTGCTAATACGCTAATTTGCTCTGCATGCCATGGTCACACGAATAAAGATATAACCGTACCCTTTAAAAGAGCTCATGAATCATTTGGGAAATAATTTTCAAATGACAACCTTGTCTGGTAACTCAAGTTGGAGATCTCAAAATCTACCATTAATGTAAGGTCTGCGGGCAAGTATTTTCTCTTGCACAAAAATTTCAATAAAATTGACTAGAAACCAAAGAGACTACAATGACTAGACTACCATGGTTTCAGCAGATTATCGCTTTGTTTTATTGATTTTAGACATGGCAGAGGAGTAACATTCTCAGTTACTCGAGTAACTGCAATCATCAAAAAGAATCCCACTGATTGAGAGCTCACATGGCACCAGTGTCGTCTGTCATGAGGTACGCTACTGCTATGCAACATTCACTATTGCGTTCAACCTCAACACTCTGACGTGTTAATACATGGACAGAAAAACTCAGCCATCAACAAGTTCTGCTTCAATCATTTGTTTCCATTACTCAACTAAGCGTCTACCCTGAAGAACGTTGCTAGTACTTGAACAAAAATTATCACAACATGCCAAATCAGCACTGATTTCAGCCAAGACGGTTCCACGCGAACAATGCATTCAAATGAAGTTAATCAATTCCAAACGTTTCACAAATCAAAAAATAACAAACTGTACAGACATCGTGCTTGCATCAGCACACGATCACCATAAATACACGTTTGGCAGCAGTAACAGCACAAAAAATTGAACCTCAAACCACAACTGATGCAGTGGACCGGACCATCTGACCTCGACAGGAACATCAGGCGAGTAGAGCACGCAGCCTCCGCCGCCGCCGCTGGTGTTCCTCAGTTGCTGCACCTCCAACGCCGCCTGCTTCCGCCGCTTCGTGACCGCTTGCTTCCGCGCTCGCCGGTCCTCCTCCTGGACACGACGGACACAGAGATAAACATTCTTTTTAAAAGAATGTTTCGTTAGCAATTATGATGGTCTACAGCGATTAAGAGCGAGCAATATTGAAGTTTTCTTGAGAAACAGGGTTTCCTCCGTAGTCTCTTGGTTGCCTTCTTAGTTTTTAACATCAGATAAGATTAGATTCGATGTTAGTTTGAGTCTCCTTCACGTCACGTCATCACCATTTAGTGTGGAGATGAGGGTATGTGGAATCTATGCACAAGGTTCATAGGAACAGCAAGTTGAGAAAGAAGTTCGTGAAACACGATAAAAGTTCAAGAAGAAAATAATAGGTACTGAAAAATAGGACAGCTTACATTTACAATAGCTGTCTTCACAGACAGCAGTGAACCAAAAAAAAGGTCCTTAATGTAACAAAAAACATTTAATAGCAACAAAAAGAAGGCCCACCTAAATCTCAGCTCAGGACCTCACTGTTTCCCTCTTGGAATGCTAACTCCCAAGAATACAATAGCTGTATCCCTCTGAGGAGAGGACGCACATAGGAAGAAACATTCATCTAAAAATAACGTTTCGGATGCAGCTGCGATGCTTTCCAGCAATTAAGAGCGAATAATATTGAAATTTCATTTAAAAACAGAGTTTTCTCAGCTGTCTCTTGGCAGCCTTCTTAGTTTTTTCCATCAGATGAAATAAGGAAACAAGAGTTTGAGCTGGCGCACGAAAGATAGTCTCGTTCTACAGTACAATTTTTTTAATTTCTTCAAGATCTCAAAATTCATTAATCTGATGAAAAGGAGACCCCAAATTAGTTTGGCACTCCAGACAACTTTAAAAACACTGCACAAAGACTTCCAAGCCACAGCTTAAGCACATCATTTTACTTCAAAGTTTATACCAAAACACAAAATTTCATTCTTCTCTGAGGGAGATTAGATTATAGGTTAGTTTAAGCCTCCCTAACCGCTGTAAAAAAGAGCGTATCGAAGAGAGGAAGGAGGAAGACACTATTTAGTTATTTAGTATGGAGATAAGGGAATGCGGAATCTATGCAAAAGAGGCATAGAAACAGTAAGTTGGGAAAGAAATTCATGAAACAAAATAAAATTTGAAGAAGAAAGTAGTAGGTGCTGAAAAACAGGACAGCAGTGAACCAAAAAAAGGTAGTCCTTAACGTAATAAAAATTATTTTATTCCAACAAAAAAAAAGCCTACCTAACTCTCAGCTCAGGCCCTCACACATTTTCTCCCTGGGAGTGCTAATTCCCATAGATACAATAGTTGTATCCCCCTGAGGGGTCTTCTCTGAAGGAACAAAGAGGAAATTAACGAGACATGACAACAGTTATAAATTGACTGCGAATAGAACAACGCATAGTGTAGAAATGAGATAGCACCAATAGTATACCTGCAAACGAATAAAGATAGAGTGAAAATGATTGATAGCACATATCATTTTCTAAACCAATCCTTAATTAAACTACATAGACTCTCCGAGAAAAAAATCAAAACATCCCAACTAGAAGTTTATGAGGTCACCTCCTTCAGTCTCAGCCTCTCTTCCTCTTCGAGGCGCCTCCTCTCTTCTTCAGCCTCCTCAATTTTCCTCTTGCGCTCAGCGCGATACTCGCGCACGATGGAGGGGCCGTGCACCACCGCGTGGTACAGGCCCCGGCACACCTGCAGCGGCAGGATGTTCTTCCAGCTGCATGGAAATATACACTCTTGAGCAGTAATTTCTAAAACACACGGCTTTAAAGTTGCATTGAATGAGCGCTATTCATTGAAGTAGGTTTTCATTAAGTCACTATTTTTTACACTGCCAGGGCGAAGATGATCACTACATTTCCTGCTTTTAACTTGTTCAGATGGAAAGAATTATAAGGCCTGATAACCAGTTGAGAATGAGAGCAGAGTCTCCAACGGATTGCTGCTGCTCAAAGCAATTTCGACAACAGTTCAGTTCAGAGCAACTGAATCATAAAAGTTCAGCTCAGTGAAAGCTACACGCGCACGGCTACCAAGAACCACTATTGACATGTCGCAGCTACTAGAAGACCGATACCGCTCACTGACGGAATCACTGTTGATGCGCGCACAGCTTCGGGGCAAGAAAATTGCAGTAAACCCCGATTAGTCAGCGCCGCAACAGAGCAATATGCGCACCACGATTTTGAAACAGCAGTGGTACAACACTGAATTTTATAATGTAACGAAAAAAAACAGATACGACTATTTGGCTTAATAACCTAGTGCACACTTCTCACAGAAAACGGGTTCTACCCGCCGACCAATGGACGTCAGTGTTGCCAAACATTTTGTTCAGTCTCCTGACGAGTCGCTTCACTTTCTACAGAATCATTTCATATTCTTAAGTTAAAGGAGACCTGAATGAAAAAAAAGTGCTCGCATACAAGTTACTCAATAGTTTATAATTTTTGCAACATGTTACAATAATGAAATAATTTATGTTGGTAGAGAGAAATGTTGAAAAGAACGCACCAAATTATCTATTGTTTCTACATTCTTCCTTGAAAGCAAAGCTTAGGATTGAAGCCTTAAAACTGCATGCAGTTAACATTCTTCCTTTCCACCGCTCCCATCAACTTTAGTATTCAGGCCAATTGAGTTGACCTCAGAAGTTAACATGAATCAGAAGATGGAAAGAATTATAAGACCTGATAACCAGTTGAGAATGAGAGCAGAGTCTCCAACGGAGACAGTTAACATGACTCAGAAATGAATGAGAGTTAACATGAATCAGAAAAGTTCATCAATACTTCCATGGTGCGGCAAGTTAATTAACACAGCTTAAGAGATGTCACTCTCATGTTGAAAATTTGAACACAACAGCCATAGAAAATGAGCAGTGCGATCAACCGACTTGACCAAGAATTAAATTTGTTCAACACATCTACAAAGTGGACAAGTATGTTTTTAACATAATACTCATACAATTTGAAAGCTAATAAAAATACACAATAAAACAATGCACTAAACGACACTTTTAGATTCTACCAACAGTTTATCTATTCCCATGTTTGAATAAATAAAACACTTAGTAGATGATTTTAATTAGAGGCTAATAATAAAACTGCAGTTTTTACTTCCTTCAATCCTTGACAGTTTAGTTTAGTTTATTAGTTAGTTTAAGCCTCCCTATCCGCTACAAAGGCGATCCAAAGAGAGGAAGGAGAAAGGCACCATTTAGTATGGAGTTTAGGGAACGTGGAATCTATGCAGAAAGGGCATAGAAACAGTAAGATGAGAAAGAAGTTTATGAAACAAGATCAAAGTTGAAGAAGAAAGTAGTAGGTGTTGAAAAAAACAGGGCAGCAGTGAACCGAAAAAAGATGGTCCGTAACAGAACAAAAACCTATTTTATTTCAACAAAAAGGAAGCCTACCTAACCCTTAGCTCGGGCCCTCACATAGTCTCCCTGGGAGCGCTAATTCCCATAGATACAACAGTTGTATCCCCCTGAGGGGTTCATTCCTTGACACCAGCACGCTCAATCTTAGTTATTTTACACCTGTGTAATCAAAGTATAAGATAACTTTTGAGTTAACAAGCAAATCCCATATTATCTTCAGGGATAGGCTCTTGGAAAGACCACCACTTATGGAGCTTTATCCAATTTTTCAACCACCACCAATATTTAACTTTAAAATATCAAAAGAAAATGTGTTTTTCAGTAGGATAAAGAAGAAAGAGGCACTAAGTGGGCTTACGAAGAGTAAACCAAGCGGGAGAGAACAAGATCACAGGAAGCTGGGAGTTCAGCTCACGTAATTCTTCATTTAGACCCAGGCTACAACATGAGGGCAATAGTTTTGCTAACCATAGCACAACGGATGTACGCAGCAAAAGGCAGAGTATCTTAACATGACTGAGAGCAACAAAAGGCGCCAAACGCAACACTGTACACCTAGCAAAGGCCCTGCTTCACTTCACATTTACAAAAAATAGGTCAAGGCAAATTGGGCTACATCAACATCACTATACCCCACCTCCATCCTTCCTGAACAAATTTTGTCTTGCGGCTGTTAATTTGTACAATGAATTTAATCATTATAACGTAACCTTTTCATTTTGCTTTTACTCTGGTCCTAACTGCTTTGACCAGAATCTAAAAATCAAAGAGAAAAAGTGATGCAAATGAGCTTACATATTTTATTTCAAAGCATCTAAGAGAACGCTTGACTAAATGACTTGCTACAGTTAATCCAATATCAATAGCATAATTAATTGGGTTAATAAACGCATGCACAGCAAACACTACAGCCAAACCGCGACTAAACACGCTCATGCAATCCCTAAAAAATGAACACTGCATTCGGTCATTCAACCGAATTCTAAAGTACAGAGAAGGAACATGTGCGAATACTTTACATAAAACTGAAATTCAATGCAACTATAACTGTAGTTTTACTTGCTTATTGTGTAACAGTCTTCAGATTTTAGTCACCTCATTCAAAGGACATTTTTTTGTTTAAAGTTGACTTTGGTGATGGAATACAGCCACAGCTACAGCTGGTGCACTTCTAATTTTACTGTTATGTTGAAAAGAAAGACTTTTTTTTCAGCAAATTGAAGCCATAGGCAATATCATTAACAAAGAATAAAATTCCTTTTTCCGAGTTGATGTCCCTTTCCACATTGAAAAATAATAAATAGCAATCAGCTACGCCCGTAAATTATCATAGTATCAGGATTCTGGCAATGGTTCTTAACTTTAGACTTTTCTCCAAACAATGAGACGAATGCAGAGTCCGGCATTATGATTAACCCATTTTTAAACAATTCATCCAGCAGTATAAATGATAGTTAACAGTTCACCATAATTCCCTATTTATATACACTAGCATATTCAGTTTTGGAATGGGTTTAGAAGACAATATTGTTCAAATGGTTACCTACGCGAGCGATGCACACTTGTAGTCGCAATGAAAAATCCGCATTACCCTTTGCGCCCATTTATGACGTTTGTTTGAACCTATGTGGTTCCAACAAAATGGAGTGACAGCTCATACAGTAGGAGTTTCCCTGTGAGTTCTAGGAACATTGTTTACAGGCCGTCACGTCTCATTTCATGTTGACTTTTTGTAGCCAGCTCGTTCACCCTAAATATCTCTGTAATTTTTTTCTTAAGGAACTCCTAAAGATTGAAGTCTTCCAAGAGAGACCACAGATGATACTGACATTGGAAGGCGTCACTCACAATGCAATTGCAGAAATACCTTTAGAAATGACCTGCCAAGTTCCTGTATGAGGAGCTTTCCGTCGCAGTTACACAAAAGCATTGTTTGTGAAGGTAAATAACTGAACAATATTATCTTCCAAGCCCATTCAGAAACTTAATATGCTGGTGTAAATGAATAGCAAACATAGTTTTGTAAAATGGCTGTATACATTGTTCAGTTTGGTACAAGTTTCACTATTAAATGCTACTTGAAAATGGATTGATCACCATGCCATACCCTATACTTTCAAATATTACAAGCTCCTGTGTAATTTCCCACAAATGGAATTCACCCAATGATTACTAATTCATAATTTGTCCCGATTGTATTTAATAAATTACCGTTCATATGAGGGCATCAAAAGCCATTCTGTGATCAAAAAATCTTGGCTTAGGAATTGAAGATCTCACCTTGGCTTGGGAATTTGAGAGAGAAATTCATCTTTAGGTGAAGGCCCAGCCTTTTTGATTTTGGCAGCTTTCTTGAATTTGCGATCAAAATTTTCGTCCTGCAAGCAAAATAACTTAAGTAAATATCATGTAGGGCAAATCCCGATTGTATAACACAACCAAACCAACCTCAAACAGAAGTTTTGAAAGAACTTCTTTGCAAGAAATTACTCGTTTGTGAAACAGACAAATAGAAATGAGTAAGAAATTTTCAACTTTGAAATTGGTGTAATAAGAATCCCTATCTTTTAGCACAAACTTTACTGAAGTAAAATACAAAATAGCATCAGACTCAAATTATCACTGTTTTCCTTGCATTCAACCTTCTCAATAAATCTGAATAAACTATGAGTTAGTTCAAAGTGTCTTTAACAATTTTTCAAAAAATTTCATGGTATTAAGAGTAATTTATTCCTTGCATACTAGTAAGCAGTGCTTTAAAAACAAATGCTAGTGATAACTCAATCTTTGATTGTACACAAAGTTTGTGGGATAATTACAGTACACACAAATGATTCCATCTCAATTGTTTGCAGAAAACTATTCTCAACTGACATGAATATTTAAAGTGAGCATACACACGTCTAATTGCATTAAGATTAGACGAGTTATTTACGCAAGGTTATATCAGAAAAAATTTTAATAATTCAAACCAACAGTAATATGAACAATTCATAATATTAGGGAACACAATGTGTGTAAAATATTTTTTTGCCCACAGCAGTTACATGTACGCTTATTTAGATTTCAAATAGTGACACATTGAAGAATTTTATGTTTCAAAAGAAGTTTATGAAAGTGGATTTTGAAATTCACTTCAAGAGTAAAGGGTTAACTTCAACTTACAAACGTCTTGTACTGATCCCAGTAGGAGCCCCAGGCCATGAGGTACTGGGCAATGCTGATGACCACCGTGAGAATGATGCTCATCTCCAAGATGGACATTTTGCGTGCCCTCCTGTAGTAGTAGACGGCAGAGCGCCAGTCGGGCAAGCCATTCACGAGTACCCGGTCATAGTGAGCTCTCCTCTCTGGGTCCTTGAGAACTTCATACACCGACACCATCTGGTGAATAAAGAATGATCACGTTGATGTTCATTAGAGCACGAGTATGGGCATAAGATGACCTGGCAATGATCTTTGCTGCAGTATCTCTATATGCTACAGAAAAACTGTATGTATATGTATACGGTAATGACACACTACTTTAATAAGTAGGGACTGTCAATAGGTACCAAGCTTAGATGTAAGCACTGTTTAGCTACATGATTTTGAGAAACCATGCAGAGATATATGAACACATGCAGAAATTTTAGCTATGACATTTTATTTAATTATGTACCTATACAATGAACACGAAATACTGAGGTATATCTATGGCATTTAGCATGGGTTAAACTTAATAATGGTTTAGATATAGCACACAAAACTGATTAGCATTTTTTAGCTAAACTATTTATTCAGAAATATAATGAAAGTGTGAAGAAGGTTGGACTGATTTTTCTCAAGTTTAACAGAAGTTTACCCGGAGTCCCCGGTTTAAGGCATTCAAACTTACAGCAACTTGCCACTACAAACAAGCGCCCATAAACCCTCTTCATTTATATTCCGCTTTACGGCGATCCGTTTGTAGCTACAAACAGGAGCACTAATTTTATCTTGAGCGGCTGAATACGTGGTAATACGGCGCACAAACGGGTTTTTGTATCTTTTCTTATCATTCGTTGGTATTATATTTACGTGTGTAAGGGCATCTTTCGGTAATGTACAGGCCTCGTAAAGACCTACATACCAAACTAGTTCATGAACCCCCGTAAGAAAGGAACTCGTTTGTAAAACTAGTCCCTTCTGTACTGCACTATGATGCCTTCCAAAACATTTAAAGGTGGCTTATAATGTGAGGTGCTTCTTCCTACAATCACTGGCATTGACCAAGAACTGCGATTTACCTTTTTAGACCTGATAATCAAGAAGACATGTCAAAACCGTGACATAAAAATCAAAAAGATATTTCACTCGTTATGATTCATATGAGCATCCTAAAAAAATTAGATTTCATACTCTGATAACCTGCACCTTCAGACATGAATTTTACCATCAACTGACCTGCCTGAATTTAATTTCAGCATCAGGATCATCACTCTTGTCAGGATGTATCTGTTTAGACAGGGTTCTGTATGCTCTCTTCACATCTGAAACTGTAGCTTCCTGTAAAAAATGTGAACATTAAAATGGGCATCCAACTATGTTTGAGCACAAGATGTACAGTACAAATAAGGTATTAAGTGTAATGATTAACCAACTATAAAAATTATCAAAATCCAGATTGTAATTACAAGACTGCCAAAAACTCAATCACAAGGCATTCAAGATATAGAAGTGTGTACATTTTTCCAGTCAAATTAATGCACAATATAGAATAAAAAATATCAACTCACCTGAGTTAGTCCCATGAGATCATAAAAATTCTGGTTGACCTCTTCAACAACATCAAACACTTCCAATTCAACAGAATCCCAGCCCCAAGCTGGGACAATCAGAATGAACAAAATACAAAGTAATTGCTTCATGTTTGCAAACTAGCAGGTAATTAGCCTTGAAGAACCAACTTTATTAGGCTCGAGATAGAAGTCAAATTACCATGTTTACAGTTATTTTATACTTTATTATCTTGACCATCTGGGGGAAAAAAGAAAGAGATATACTTTAATTTGATGAACAGATTTTTTGGAAAGAGCATTAAAAAACAATACATCTTGAATACAGCAGCTATTCAAAGCCAGATTTTTCAATAAGAGATTATGAAATGTTTATTAACCATGAGCTTGCAGGTACATCATTAAAAATAATACAAATGATTAACCTTGATGGCCAACATCCAGAAATACAAGGCATCCATGGAAACATATCAGGAAAGCAACAAATTTTGAAGGAAGGAAAATGACTTTGCCTATGGCTTTTACTTAGACTCAGTTAAGCAGATATGACAGGTATACCAAGTCTCAATATGTTGGCTTCAATGGGCAACCAAAAGGTTAAAAGGGCACTTAAAATAGAAAGATTCATATTTTTATATCCAAAAAGTTTTGAGCAAATTACAGTGATTAAATACAAAATATTCAGGGTGGGCCAGAAGTAACTGACCCTTTTAATTTGCTAATAAAAAAATTAAGAATGCTAGACAGTTGAAACAAGTGTTATTTGAAAAAAAAACATTTTTATGGTTTATCACCACTATGTTTTGAATACAGTATTATTTAGATGATCACCACAATTGTTTTGACAAATCAACGGGCCTAGGCTGCCCGTTGGGCTGCCCCCTACAATTGGTGACCCCAGCCACTCCAACAACTGGATATCCCGAGTACTTCAGCGAGTCCACCAATGGGCCATGGC
The DNA here is from genome assembly GCA_014220935.1 of Platorchestia sp. MABIK. NCBI lineage: Eukaryota > Metazoa > Arthropoda > Malacostraca > Amphipoda > Talitridae > Platorchestia > Platorchestia sp. MABIK. The sequence goes on from JACJUY010000054.1 coordinate 401,756, forward strand.
TTCAAATACGCCTTCTCCTTGCATCTGGTGAACCTTGCAGCTCTCCAGCGGTGTCACAGACAAGCCAAGGCTTCCACAATGCCTGCCCATTCCACCTGGTGACCCAGCAGCACTCATCGCTGCTCTACAGCGAAGTAACCTTTGTCGTAATTTCTCCTAGGTGTTCCTATCACTTCAAGGACATTTGACCAAGAACGAAAATACACAACCAAACCGCCAAAACGCCTACAGCTTGGCCTCATCGCTCGGCCTCAACGCCAGGCCACAACAGCAACTCTCTCACCATCTGAACACACGCAACAGTATCGCTCGAATTACTTTCTCTCTAGGGAGAGGGTACATTTAGTGTCCTACCTCAGTTACTCCTCAATTCTTATCCAGTCATATTAAGTGTTCAGTAACCCTAACATGTATCAATGTAAATTTATTCAATAAAAAGTTCCGACTTCTCCATCCTGTTTCACAGATACGCACTGCAGGAGAAGCTATGTAAAGCCACTACCTTGCTTGCCTCAATGGAACTCATTGTCCAAGGAAGCATCATTCGGGCCTTACAAGGGCTTTATTGTTTCCATAACGCTCCTTAGTGTATCAGACGAGAGTTGAGCTATTTCATAATAAATGCAGTTTTCAAGTTCTTGCAAATGTGTTGGATTTGTTTCATAAACTCGTGATTTATGGTACCCCTACAAGAAGTCGCATCAGGAAAAATCTGGAAAACGAGAAAACCAAGTAATGTTTTGCCAAATTGTGAATGGAGAGCTCGTTCGTCTGCTACAGCTTGTGAAAGACCAGTCACTGCAGCGTCAGATGACGCAGCAGACCCCTTCCTAACAACGACACAGTTACAAATGTTCAGCATGTAGACATTTGCTATACAGCTCATGGTTGAAATGCTTAACAAAAATGAAAGAAACATTCTAACGATTTGATTTTGCTTGATATGTATCACCTAAGACAGTTTTAAGATACAGGTGAATAAAACATCTTTATTCTGTCTGTTCACGCTAGCAGAAGGCTTAACTTGGATGTATCTAATAAGAATTGCGGGTGTCTGATGGCTCTGGAAGCAATTAGATCTGTGCCTGGTATGTGTTTACAAGCAAGAGCCAGAAGATAGATGAAAGTTTATGATGAACTCATAAAAGCAGAAACCACTGGCCTCATTTGCTTCAAATAGGCCACTGAAAAACTATGACTAATTTGGCATTGATCATAAATCAATTGGAGAGGAAACACCGCCTCTTGTTCCCTTTTGGCCTTTTGGGATTATCCTGGGCTTACCAGAAAAAGCTAGAGCTACAGCTCAATAATGTCCCACCCCTCAATCATGCAGAGCAAAATATCAATCAATCAAAGCAAAATATCAAATTCCCACTGCAATATATCTTTACATAAATATATTTACCTATCAGAAAATTATGTTGCTGGTTCTGTAACTTTAAAATTGAAGTTGAAGTAGCATTGTCTGTAATACCCATTTTTTTACTTTTTAAAAATATTTGAATAGAAATACAAAAAACTTTAGACAAAAAAGTTGTAGCATGATTTTACACCTAGGGTGAAGTTTTCAGTCATTTGGCAATTGGCATACTAGTTGATGTGTTAGAATGGGAAAAGTGTCCCAAGTCCCAACTGCCAACCTCATAGTCTTAAATGCAAAATAAATCAAATCTGCCCATTTTACTTTAAACATCAATCCCTCATATGACTAGTACCTGTGTTTGTGTGTTCATATTTTGATACAGGTGCGCACTAATGAAAGAATTTTTAATAATGCAGCACTAGGATTATGTTTTTTTAGTTGTATTTATTTGCATCGTCAAAATATCAACACACATAGAAGGGAACAAATTTTTTAGTGTTTCTCTCAAATTGTTTTTCTTCAGACATGTAACATGGGTACAAAAAGAAAATTAATTAAAGTTGGTCTATTTCCAACTTTATTGGAAATAAACTTTTTTCTATCTATCAAGTTTATGATCAATTTCTGCACTATTAACAGAAAATCCCATTATCGAATTATTATTGCAGGCTCATTTATATGCATTTGTTCTTAAGGTTGTGTAAGCTGTTTAATGAACATATTTTCAAGTTGCAAATAAATATAGATTCAAAGAGAAAGAAAACATATATTCAACCATTATTAAGTGTAAATTTTACTCATTATTACCCATTTATAAAATTTAAACGGTGCTAACAATCAATTAAGTGAAAGGATAGCAAGTACAAGACTACTGTATTCAGTTTATAATCTTTTACAATCTGCATACATGCGTTAAAAATACTAGTACAATTTTATAAAGCCAATTTTAATTTAGTCTGTACTTTAATATCACAATGGGCTAGCTTTAATCACAAAAGCTGTTGAAAAATTTGAAACTCAAGCAAAAATGAATCAATTAATACATGAAAAACGGGGAAAAAATAAAAATGACAAGCAACCTAACAACTTTACTAACTACCTATTTCAACTTGACGCTGATGATAGAATTTAAGCGTAGTTTAAAAAGAAAATTAGTTCTAGAACGTCAAAATGTATTATTAAAGAACTTAAACTATGTTGTTTTTTAACATTACTCAATTCTTTCTCCAGTGCGTGTCTCGCCATAGTGGCACTGACCGAACACGTGTGAGATAATTTTTTTTCATGGGTCGTTTAGAGTCGCTAGCTCAGCTTATGTGGAAGAAAGTGAGCCGCATACGATTCTGCCTCAATTTCAGCCGTTCCGTTTCTTTGCGAATCATATATACTGTGCATTTTGTAACTTTTTTGATTTGTATCAGTTCCTTTTGTTTTGTTGTCTGACGCGCTACATGAGAGTCATAAGATATTCGAAAATTAGGTGTTTTTGCTTGATACTCTACAATTCTTTCTTTTTTTTTGACTTGCACTTAATATGCAACACAGAGCTTGAAGAAAATTAAAATAAACAAAAAAGTTCATTTTCCACAAAATTTGGTTAATAAAATGCTAAAAAAAACTTCCCTGATTTTAATTATTTGCTAACATAAAAGTTATTAGCCGAAATCTGACGGTTTCGTAGCGCTAGCCAGACCAAATGGTACCGCTACGTAGACGATTATGACGAAACGTTACCATTTGGTCTCCGTGTGACACCGGCTTAACACGTTCCCAGCGTGCTGTGAACGTATTAATAACCTTTAGGCCAGGGTAACTGGTATTAAAGGAGTGTGGATAAACCTAATTCTTTCCCTAAATTGATTTCAGACTATTATAATATAAGTAGAAATAATAAATTTGAGGTACTATCTACCAACACAAGTAGTGACTGTGAGATACCCTTCTTATCAATCAATGATCGATATTCCGATTCACACTCAAAAACAGGGATATTGACAAGAAAAATGAAATTACCTAATCAAAATCATTCTGAAAAAATCACTTGATTAATATAAACCCATCGCTTGTCGAGCCTCAATCCAAAATCAAAATCCAGCGCAAAATCTCGTGGAAAGTCAATGCAATGGGAAACGACCCGGAAAAAAATATGTAGCCTCCACAGAGTACTCTATTTACGATCAAATTCATACCGAAAAATCAGCATCAAACCCAATTTGAACACGCTTTGCAAACTCATTAGATTTTAAAAAATCACTTAAGATAAAGACTACATTCACTTAATCAAACGGACGCTGTTTCCTCCATGTGGTTATATCTCACAATGAAACTGTCTATCTCTAAAACAAGTCATCAAGACGGAAAGCACTAGAAACAAAAACCAATACGAAAAATTCATTGACAAGAACAGTGGCAACCTCAAACTACTTATTAATTAATACATAGATGAAAAAGACTTCAATCATTCTGTTTAGGACCTCATTTCTCAAATAATTTTCAATATAAAACGAATGAAAATTAATATTTTCAATGAAAAAGAAAATGGTACTTGGAAAACAACAGTTTTCCCTACATCGCATGCCTCGATAAATTGTCCTCCGTTGAGCATTCAACGAAAACATGATCATTTCAGTGCCCTTGTAAAAATTCGTAATGAAAATGGTGATGGTCTCACCTCATCTTTGGGACTAAATAGCATTCGCCAAATGGAATTTTCACAAATAACCGACATCACAACCAGGGAACTTAGCAACATTGAACAGAAGGGTTACACGAAATGCTTCGATAAACTTCGCAAATGCACTACATCAAATAAACACCTGCCTTTAAAGATAAATAATTTCAAAATGAAACATACAAATGATCGCAGCCTCAATGATAAATTGGATGATATAAGGGTGATGTTGATCACTAGTGACATAGAAATTTTTTGCGTATCTAAAACATGGTTTGATTCATGAGTCGAAAGTTCATATTTCAACATCAGCGGGTACATGTAACGTTATTACAGAAGCAAGAATAAAAGAAGTTGCGGTCTAAGCATTTTCATCAAAAATGTCTACTCAACAATCCTGTTTCCAATCAGAAAAAAATGTGGAGGCATAAAAATGATCGGGCTTAATGTTCAAGTAAATAAACACAAGTCTTTCATTATCGGCAGTATTTACAGACACCCATCAGCAGCTCTATGTGTACCATTTGAGTTCATTGAAAATACGCTTAAATTGATCTAAGCAGTCAAAAAGTCTTTGCATGTTTTTGTGGATTTTAACGTAGATCTGACAAATAAAAACTACCAGCTGAGTAAAATATTGTACTGACTTAATTATTAAAAGTAGTTTAAAAGCCATCGCGCATTACTGACACTTCCAAAACTCTTCTAGATCTAAATTTATTTTTGAGTACTACAACGAACTAAATTTGAACGCACGTACTGATATCTTCTGACACTAATAACAGAGTAAAACTTACGGGTATGTTTTTGTGACACCGTACTCAGTTACTCGAAATTATTGAGAGATTTGTGATTTACGGCTTTTTTTCAGATTAGATTGTAAGAGAATATTCTCCCATATTACTAGGCAGAGTAATGAATAAAAGAATGATTGATTTAATATAGTGTTTTGGATTCTGAGCTACTGGTGCGGCAGCAGTCAAACGCAGCAATCTTGCGCCACCAAGCTATATTAGGATTGCCCAATACCGTGGAGTCAGCTACAGTAGCGGAAGACCTCTGACCCAACCGCCTCATTCATCTATACGCCTTAATAGCGATCAGTGTTGTGACCGAATAGCAGAGGAAAATTTGTCTATTGTACGCACATCATTTAATGATTTAGATTTATGTATTTTAGAATCTCTTTTTATCTCTAAAAAAAATAGAGCTCAATAGTGCCAATAGTTTTTATCCATTACAAATTTACTTGCATCTTTTATTATGCCCATGTATTTTGTATAGAAAAGACTGATTCTGTTCTTTATTTTCAACTTTGCAGACCGTTAACTGAAGATGGAGCTGGTCTCCGAAGCGTTGTATAGAACTGACTTAGTTTTTAAAGTTTTAGTTCGTGAGAAATCTTAATTAAATATGATTTCAATACGTGGTGCTTTCTTCGTTTTTAAATTTCTACTTTGGAAATGCACCAGAATTTCTTTCTGTGTAGATAAAAGCAAAACCAAAAATAAGACAGAGCAGAAGAATGCGCAAAAGTTCAAAAAGTATAACATGGGTATGCAACTATACCTCGAAATAAATAAAAAAAAATATGTTTGACATGAAACACCCTATTGAAAATTCAAATCTAAATGAAAAGCGGAACATTTCATTACGAGAAACAAACTAAGAGCTTGAATGATTTCTTCAAATTTCAGTCGTGATGAGATAAAAGCGGAACATTTCATTGCAAGAAATAAACAAAGAACTTGAATGTTGTCTTTACACTTCATTCGTGATGAGACTTCAACCTCGTCCTAGTACCTCATCTGACACACAAAGAATAAAATTGGAACCTAACATAGGATACAGATCTATTAACGTAAGTGGCGTTTTCGTACGTGCATGCCCATAGTATATAGGGTTGTGATTGTTGGCTAACACGACAGTACAGGCTGTGTAAAACAACGTATACCGTGGTTATCAGCGAATGCGTTGAAAGTAAGATAGCGGTCAAGTTAATTTTAGCATGAATTTGAGTGTTAGTCGTGATGAGCTGAATTTAGCTAGATTTGTTTCGCAACATAAACGATTTTCGGTACTTGTGGGTTATTATTCACCACTTCTTTAAAGAAAAGTGTTTTTTTGGGAAAAAGTGAAAATATAATTGTCTTATGAAAATTGAATTGGTGTTCTGTAGAATATGAACGGATTTTTCATGTGAGAAGGTATTGTTGTTAATTTATAATTATTTCGGGACTTAATTGTGGGGTATCTGTCACCACTTTTTCGGGTTTACTAAAGGGTAAAAAATAAAGCTTTTGCTTCTGAAATGTTCTGTCCCAGAGATTCATTTTGGCCTGAAACAAAACAAAAATAAAAATCAATAAAAAATAGCAATCATTTCATAAGCTAACTTAACTTAACCTAACCTTAACATCAAAAGGAAACCATAAATTAAAAGAAGTGAAAGATAGCCCACGAGTACCTGATTTTCTCTGAGCGTACTCATAATTCGTTTCAATGCCTGATTCAACTACATAACACTCGTTGAACTCGTACAACACGGCCCGAAGTGTGATGGGTCAATGCTCCTTAATACTTAGATGCAAAATTGCCTTAGGCTGAACAGAGACTTAAATCAATAGCTAAAGTTGGTTCGTTCCAATATAAACGAAGTTAATACTGTAATTAATGTGTCATCTGATTTAAATTGGGTAACGTAATGAACTTTTTTAAAAAGATGAGGTAACACTGAAGTATTCCAACTCAGACAGAGCTTCGGGCTTTAACTTAGCTTGACAGTTTCCTTAAATAATCAGTAAAGACAAAGTTAATTCAATTATTGGGAATTAACTACCGTACATATTAGTATAGAAGTGAAACTTTGGCATTAATAATGGAAATCTTTTTTCAATGCACCTTAAATTATGTACTTGGTACTGTGCTGAAATTCTGTGTCAATCGGGATAAAATTTTTCTCGTTTAAAATAACACAGTGGTTTGATTTCGATATAACTATTCAATAATACAGAGAAGATGTAAGCACTGCGACACTATGAAATCGAAGGTATCTACACTACTAAAAACAAGCCTAATTTGATCATCCCAATCAACTTATCTTCACCGTGATAGAACCTCGCACCTCACCTCGCGACACACAGCAATTTAGGCTTCAAGCGGTACTTGATTCCGATGAACTGTGAAAGATTGTTTTTGTTTGACTAACAATTGTTAGTCGTTAACTACTCCCGCCAGGGCTTCGTTTGGTGTTCCCGCCGTTGTTCAGACGCAGGAGTAAAGTTACTCTGGAAGGAATTTGGATTTGAATGCGCCGATATAAAACTTATTTACAAACAGTTCAGCTGAAATTGGAGAAAACTTTGTATAAGCTGAGAAAGCTAAAGGAATATAATCACTTTTTTTAATGCTTAGGTTGGCACTCTTGAATGAGCCTTCTTATGTAGGCTTCCTAACCATGTGGAAAATGTAGTGAAACGAAAATCTCTCCAAAGAAACTGTTGTGTGGCTGTGTACTGGGGGCCGAATGATCAAAAGTAACATGACTGTTTAAAGTGGTGGTTTGATTGCACAGCATTTATTTCGTACCATGTATATAATCAGTAAATTCGTACACGTTGATTTCTTTAAATTAGCATTGATTATTCTGGTAGTTGCATGCTATTTCAATAGGCAATAATCAAGGGCATTTTTTCAAAGACAATTCTATCGCGATTTCATTTACCCACGCCACCTGATGCCGTTGTGCTCAAGTAAAAATTTTGAAGAGTTTAATTTTTTTGAATTTTAGATTCTCTGTGATTCTTTAAATTTGTTAAGCCTGCCGTTGGATTAGATTTCAGCCGTTAGCCTGATGTAGCGTATGTTTCCCGGATGTAAACGCGAAATTCAATACGTACATCTCGGGCTCAAGTGCGGAACCGCAACACACCTATGATGTGGCAGCTGAAATGTCAGCTCTAAAACAGCAGCATAATATTTTTGCTGTGTTTGGAGTGCACGTGTTAGTTATTTTCCAGAAAAATGGGATCTTTTCCAGGTAAGCCCGGCAACTAATGCAACACCAAAAGTTCACCCACTTGTAACTTTCGAAACAATGCACCTATGGAGTTCAAATTACTCTCAAACGAAAGAATGCTTTAATCTTTCGTTTCAGAGTAATTGAAGTCAATAGGTGCATTATTTCGAAAGTTACAAGGGGTGAATTTATGTGTTGCACTAGTGGCGGGGCTTATAAGGAAAAGATCCAAAAATGTATTTTATCAATAGTATTTGAAAATCTTCTATGATGTCACTGGGAAAAAGAAAAAGAGTTATAATAGCAATAGTAAAATTTTGTAACCAGTCTGTCACGGATATTTAGATATTGAAAGCTTGATGAAAGACTTGTCTTTTATACTTGAGTATTTGAATAATAAAATTATACTAGTAATAATAGGAAAAGGCATGAACAAGTAGTCGATCATAGTCTAACGTTGGAAACAAGACGAAAGATCTGTTTCTTATACGAGAGAGTTTATAGGCGGGATTGTGTAAACCAAACATTACTAAAAAGGGTAAAAAGTTTGATTCTTATTCTTCGATTCTAGAAGTGAAAAGTTTCTTAAAAATATTTTTCGCTAATAAAGAGCTTGAATTTTTAGAACCGTTAAGAATCTGTCTAACAGCAAATGGTAGCTATGAAAGTAAATGGTAGCTATTGTATCGGTTACATCCATTAGGATAAATTTTTTTCTTCGCTTTTCATTTCCACGTAAAAAACGAACTGTTTAGCCAACTCAAAAGAAATTTTTTCTTCAACTTTAGTGTTTCTTAAAGCTTCCCACCTACCTTAACGTTTCCATGCTCCTCGAATCTTGTGTGGAAACACACCTTATACAAAGATGCCTCGTTCCTGTTATTGCTTAAAATGATGGCTGTATTTCTCCTTCCTGTATTAGAAACACCTTCGTTACGGTTAAGGAGGATTACATTTAATCTTATCAAGGAGTATGCCCCAGTTTATGTCCTTGTTATAGCAGTAACTGCTTCTCAGAAGTAACCCAGGCTGCCCTCTACAATATCGGTAACCTTGTTACAGAAGTATATACGGGCTTTCGATTTTGGTTAAGAGGGTCATACATTCGCATTCTATACTTCTCTTTCACTCTCGTGCGGAAGAATGCCTGGCTGTGCAGTCGATCTCCTGTACGAGTTTCTTCGTCTTTAATTTCAAATTCTCATTTCACCTTTGTTGCTTCGAGAAGAGAGCTCCTTCTTTTGCCAGTACAGTGAGTCGTGCCTACAATGATACAAAAATAAGTAGCCGAGTGGTATTGCTTTAATTTTAGCTTCACTGAGACCTTTACAGCAATCGTTGTAAATGAGCGTAAAACGTCAAACCTTGAAAATTAAAATAAATTCAATTTATTGGTCCCCAACGTTGCGAACGCAAAAAACAACTTCTATTTCTTGAGTGTAAGCTTTTTTGATTTTATAATCTAGATGAATATTCGTCTTTTCAGCTATCCTAATTTAATTTCATTTTAAAATTAACACGTTGACTATGTGTTGGTACCCGAGTACCACTAGGTAAATTTCTCACGTACTAATTTCAATGAATAACATTTCAATTATTTTACAACCTATATTCCAATTAAACTGTAGCGTACAGGTTTAAATGATGTCGTGTAATTATATTTTTCCTACTTCTTAGAAAGGATAAAAATGTTATCAAGCAGTAAAGATGACGTTTCAGTTCTGCTTATTCCAACCTAACAGAGTCGATCGTAGCAACAGCGCAAACGCAGTTAACGTGTTAAGTTTGTATGACCAACGGCAGGTTTAACACTTCTACTGCGACGTGACCCACCAGTGGTCCCTTTGGGGATTTTCGAAATGCTGGCCGACCAGCAGTAACTAACTCAACTTCCAAATCACTTTATGAAAACTAAATGGAGGCATTATCTATTTAATATCAGTTATTTTAAAAATTAATCTCTAAATTAACCTATTTGAATTGAATGTTGAACATCAGTTTAACCCGCAGCAGTTAACATTTTGAAATTAGTGTGATAGGTCACGACACAACCTATTTTCAAAGGGAATAACTTGGGATTTTTACCTTTGTTTTTTATGAAGAATACTAAGAAATTACTCATTTGTACCAGGCTACTAAAAGTATCAGGGAGTGGAGATTAGCTAATAACATAAAACAAGACATTAAAAGGCAAGATTGTCCTTGGACAAACATGTCTCCTTCACTTTAGCGTCAGAGGACCTGCGTTCTAAAATCAATCTACGTTTTCGTATTTTTTCCAAATATTTTAATGTGCCTCACCGCTTGTCTCTTACAGATTTTTACTTAAATTAATTGCATGCTGATTTTATTGACTGGTATTTCAAGCGTCATCAATAAATATCATAATCCAGAACAAGGCAGTGACTAAGCCCAAGTAGTACTCCATACATTGTGGAAGCTCTAAAGTCATTTTCTGCGAGTAATTTTGACTAAAAGGAATGGCATTGATCGTACCGACACTCCAGGTGGTCAATCGACTCAGTTCTCTAGAACGCTTGGATGTGCGAGAGGTCAATTTGAGAATTCTACATGAAGCTCTGCGCGACCTGGAAGCAGATTTTCACCGAGTAGAAGAATCGTATCGATATATTTTGTCTGTGATCAAAGAATTCAAAGCTTGGCAGTGCAAGAATTTTGATGATTTAAAATGTAGTGTTGAAAGAGATCCCAAATATGCTTCACTAGGGAAAACACATTCAGGTCCAACATACGTGCTCATGTTCAATCAAATCCTAAAGCATCCTGGCGATCCTCCTGTCAAGGTTTTCAACGAGGAGTTTTTTCGTATTCTTGCAAGAAATATAATAAAAACGGAAAAAAAGCTTGGAAATACGGGAGTTGATATAGGTATTCTAATGGATGACATCGACATCCTACGTAAGGTTATTGAGCTCAATGAAAGAAATGCGTCTAGAGAAATGTTCATTGCCGAGATGAAACTCCTTGACGTTGACCTTGCATAGACAAATAGAATTAAAGTGTGTTTGAGCTTCGTCATTTATGGTAGCTTCCAACTCCGAAGATAACGCGTCAGAGCATGCGAAACTAAATTTTCTTACTACAATAAAGCTTTATTTGTAACGTTTTTCTTTTTGAAAGCAGTTTTCTTTAATTAAACAAATTATTTCCTTAAGAGAAATCAGTTTATGGTTTATTTATGCTATACTACGTTGATTTATAATGTCATGTTAACTTTGTATCGTTCTACGAGAAATGTTGGTATAAACTGAAAGACACGGCCTACAGTGCTAACATATCTTAACCAAAAAGCGTTATTACACTTACTTCAAAACCAATGGTAGAGAACAGCATTTAATGTTTTTTTGTTTATAATGTGCTGTCTTGTGTCGTAACTTACTGGAGAGTATAGCCGTTGCGAGGTGGTCTCAAATTGATGTAATATGCGCGTGAAGCTCTTTGGAAAAGATTAATTTAAAGGTACATGACGTTAGCTTCTGGAAGTTAGGCTTGAAATCATACGTTAGTGATTACTCAACGCAGTGGTAAAAATTTTGTGGACTATTCTTACAAAATTTTAACGAAGATGTCTTTTCACTTCAGTAATGGATTTTAAAATAATGTAGGATTGGTGTCAAAAGATGAAGATCCTTGAACGATTCAGTAAGGTATCGATTTTCCAAGTTTATATATTTAGGTTCATCATCCATTGTATACATGGGAAATATCGCGAACGATTCAACTTAATTTAGTACTAGAAAGGAGCATCTTACTGAAAGAACTTGTAAACTAAGTTTCTCCAAAGTAAATTGTTAAAACGAATGTTTTTCAACTTTCATCCCATGAACGAAATTGACGCGCGGAAGTCGTAACGGTAACCATTTTGCACCCACCCGTCAGGGACAATAGTTCCTGATTGTAAAACCAAATGGGGATTCAATCGATTAAAACTTCTCTTCCACGGAAATGTGCAGAAGGAAATAGTCATCCAGTTTACGTCATTCCGAAAAATTGACACTCCTCTCTTGAATTTTTATAATTCCTGTGTTCTAGCAGATGGAGCATCTCGATAGTGCATTTCCCTATCGGTGATGGTACCTATTCAAATCGATGGTGGCACCTATTCAAATCGATGGTGGCACCTATCCAAATCGATGGTGGCACCTATCCAAATCGATGGTGGCACCTATCCAAATCGATGGTGGCACCTATCCAAGTCGATGGTGGCACCTATCCAAGTCGATGGTGGCACCTATCCAAATCGATG
>JACJUY010000055.1:0-59593 GCA_014220935.1 Platorchestia sp. MABIK
TTTAGGATGAAAAGATTGCAGTTTAATTGAGTTATGGTGGAATTTATTTTACCTTTTTTATAGGTTGGCGTACCGTTGTAACATAATATGAAAAAATCTTCGATATTTACCGACAATATTGCAATAAATTTTGAAATATTTACGTTGTAAAAGTTTTAGAATAATTTAGATTTGTAGGTGAAGTAAAGAAATTGTTGACATCTAGGACAACTTAATTAAGTAATTACATCACACAGATCAGTTATTTCACTAAACCAAAATGCTCAATGGTTCGAAAATAAGTAAACAACTTGAAAGGAGAAAATAAAATGAAACAATTATAATTCAAATTTAATTTTTGAAATGAATTTCACTCCAAAAAAGAGACAACAAAACACACTCCCGTAAAACATTGAGCCTAAATCAAGCTCTAAGAACGATGACTTCGCCGCAACCGCTCCATGAGCGATGGCATTCAAATTCACAATTCTTTCAGTCCCAAGCTAAATGAGCACTTCCGTCAAACAATTAAAAACATCGAAGACTAAGAAAAGAAGTGAAAAATTTATGTTGTGAAATATATCATCGCTTGTCCCGAGGATCTAACTGTACAAACAAAATCATGTAACCAGAATTTAGTGCACTAACCAAATACGAGCAACATTGCTATGAAAGTTATTTTCCTAGAAGTTATCGCAAAGGTTCTTTTCCTAGAACTTATAGCCGAGTTATAGCGGTAACAAATGACGGTGAAGCAGTTGAAATGGTAGTCGAAAATCAACGATTTTCTATTTAACATTTTCCCGAAGTCCTTAAAAACGAAATTTTATTTGCAACCGAGGAGGAGGTGTAGCATTTAATCGAAGTGCGCAGCATTTTTACCAGTTAAGTTTAACTCGAGTAAATGATTTTAGTTCTTTAACTTTTTTTTTCTCGTAAAACGAAACTTGAGCAATAGGTTTAAGACGTTTTCAATTTCTATGAGAAGTCCATTAAGGAAACATCCATCATTACAGACCTATCGGCCTGCAAGAGCACACCTCTGAAGGCCAGTTTGGGACGTCACGTCTTCGAAAGTATCCCAGTTTGGGACACGATTCTTCCAATATATCCCCGCTTGGGGCTCTGGCTGGAAAGTTTTAATGCGTAACACCATCACAAGGTTCTTATCTCCGAGGAAAATGGCTCGATAAGCTCTTTTTCTGAATGGTCCTCAAACCCACCCGCCCGAATTCAGCTCTCGCGCTGCTGCACAAATCCGTCCCGAGAGCCTGTCGATCACCTCCAAATGCAACCTCTTCCGGAATACCAGGCATATTTCAGGAATCTAATGGATGAGTCACGAGCCCTTATTCTCCCATCTTTCTCGCGGCTTCAGAATTCTTTTCCTCCTTCTCGGATTCTGATGTTTTGATGGCACAGAAAGAGCTTTTGAAAGTGATTGGTTTTATTTCATGTTTGAGTCGAATAAAAACCATGTCTTTCATTTTAGAATAGAATAAAATAAAACTTTCAGAAAATTGTAGAGGAAATTTTGCTTTCACTAGAAAAAACTAAAGTCAGAGAGGTTGACAAGGGGAAAAATTTCAAAAGTAGTTTTGCAATGACATTGAATCGGAAATTTTACCTCATGCAAACGGATTATCTAAAAATTTAAGGAATGCCACAATACCTCGCATCGAGGCTTCAACCCTGTTGAAAAATGTGGTAGAGCAGCTTCAACTGAGGTGCATTCAGTTGTTCAGTGTTTAGAAATTATTTTTTAGTGGCGGTTGCTCGGCTTTTGCTTCTTTATTCATTTGAAACGTTGAAAAATCAGAATCTTGAAATATTCTGCATCTCTTCAAATTCATCATAGCGAAATTTAAGGTAAGGTTATGATCACACAGAAACAAGAGCGCGATTGCATGGAAGCAAGCGTTTGGAAATGGTCGCTTTTGGAAATTTTAAGCTTCAAACTTTGCCGCTGCTGTAAGGCAGTTTTCTTGCATCATTTTCTAAATTTATCGACGAGCTTTCAATGCAAGTCATCGTCTCTACTGACGCACATGCGAACTATTAATTGCCGAGCATTGCTCGACATGCACCTTCATTTGGGCAAGAAAGACTACCTTGATCGCCGCACGACTCAACTTTGGGACCACGCAAGACTTGGCGCATCTCGCGGCCCATTAACACTTGGCAATGATGGCGTCTAAGTCCTTCCCTCGAGTTTGACTTGGCGAGAATGGCAGCATGCAAATGTCGCTCCTCTCTTTTATCGGCTTTTGGGACAAGCTCTGGAATTACTCAGGATCCCGCGGTTGAGATTTGGCCACAACTATTATAGAGGAGCTCGAAAATTTCAAAACGAAGCTGAACTTTGCGAAGTTGTTACGAGGGATGAGCTGCGTACTTACCGACTAGTTCGATCCTTTGCGCAACTTCTTGCGCCTACCAGTCGGAGCGCCTCTATTCGGATCATTCACAGCAGGTCATCAGTCGACGTTGAGTGAAGGCTTAGTAAACATAATGCAAGTGCCTACGCATCTAGATCTGAGATTAATTTTTTTAAGTTTACGTGTCGTTTGGACATTCGATTCGGTAATTTAGCTCAACGAAAAATGTCAACGTTGAATGGTGTGGTAATGGATTCTTTATCTCTGTAATTAGTGGGGCTGACCAAACCTCAGATGTCATCATCAGTGATGGCTCTCCGTCAGGGGACTAGTTTAGGTCGCTCACTAGGTTCTCTGCCTCAACCACGCTTTCTGGCGCACATATTCGCTACTTCAACGACTGCCAATAAAATGGAATGAAATAAAATCCCTCAACGAGAAACTACCGCAGGTTCATCATAGGGCTGCTTCATAAACGTCATGCCGTCAGACTCTATGATTACCAGAGTTGACAAAGAAGCAGACGAAGAAAAGTAAAAAGTAAAATTCACAATAATTTGTGTTCACATTCCAACATCAGTACATTCACAATCCCATCTGCAAGTTACTGTTTCACTGTTGAGCTGTCCTATGCGCTTTGTTCCCGTTGCGTTTTTTTTCTTTCGTGGGACGTTCACGCCATTTCGGGGAGTTGTTTTAGAAATGAAAGGACTCCTAAATTAACTAGTAATTCACGCATGAGTTTTCCCATTGTTCTGAAATATCAGTCAACACTCGGTTAAACACTGTAGAATATCGGGGAATTTTTGACTCATTGGTCATGACGAGTTATGAACGTATTCACTGTGCCAGCAGAGACGATACCCTCAGGTAACTGGTACTTGATTCTAATTATTTTAACAGGAAAAAATTTGAGGGCCTGGAGCATCATCGAATGTTTTCTTGTTAATTTAGGGTCTGGGGCCGGAGAAGTCTCGGTGGGTTACGAAAAGTTTCTAAAGGCTCGAAGAGTCCCACTCGGCAGTAGAAACTGACGACCGTCAGCAGCATGGGGATAACTTCCAGAAGCATGCTGACGAAATTCACTCATCTCTGGGAACTCTTCATTTAAAAAACTGCTGGGACATTGTTGCAGTTTAAGCAAAGTAGGTTAATCTTTTATTGACAATAATTGCTTTCACATTTAAAATTGACTTGTAAATGAAAAGTTTACAGTACACAATGTTTTCAGTTCTGGGACTAGCTGTAGAGTTGTTTATGTGTCATTTTAAAAATTTCCTCAGTTTTATATCTTATTGAGTTCTGAAATCACTTCACATGGATTTAAATGCCTTCTATACATTCCACCATGAAAAATTTTGTGATTCTGGGACGAGTTCACTGGACGACGAGAAGAGAGGGATGCACTGAATGCGAAATCAGATTATTTTTTGTTAATAACAAAAGACATGACTTGATAATTGTTTCTAATCTTCCATGGTCATGTTGAACGCCATGGTGATACCTTTTGAACGAACGAATGTGGTTTTCTACCTAAGTCAGGCGAATGTTTTACCCCAGACTCCGGAACAACAAAAAATTAAATAAACTTTATCAATTAATCGTAGTATTTTTCTGGATTAAACTGGAAATTCCCCACTCTGAAACTATTTTTTTTGCACGCACGTGGTAGGAGGCGGATTTACTTAACGTATTGTAGAATTTTTCCCCGATCCATACGTTGTGAAGATCTAGATGCCTAAATTTCATTTTAAATTTATCGTACAAAAACATCTAATTAAAAACATTTGCTTAATTGTTTTTATTACCATCTATCACAATAGATTTTTTATAAATACTTTCCTTATCATTCTTTGGGCATCAACTGAAGTCCGCATTCTTTTTGTGTAAGTCGTCGCAGTTTTTTTAATCATACTAAAAATATTTTATTTAGGTTTGCGTTTTTTTATTCCCTTTTTAGAGAGCGAAGTTGTGGAGCGTTAAAATAAGCTGTCCGCAGAGTGTCTGAGTGTCGCCGCTGCCGCGCCCGAAACTTGAGGCACACATTACGCGGCGCTCGCACAAGAAGTTTAGAAACTGTCAGTAGTATTCAAATTGCGGCCTATAACGACCTGCACGCATTAGCGAGGGCAAATGACGCACTGAGGTAATTGGCTCGACTCTTTCTTTCCACGTGGCATTTTGCTTGTTGGCGCTTCTCTGGCGTACTGGCAAAATTGACCTGATACTGATGCTGCATTTCGGACAAATGTTGGAATTTGTCAAATAACTCAATTTTCTAACTTCGCTTCCTAAAATACATTCGTTGATTTTAGATTTTGATGATTGCAGTTATAGAGAACTATCATGAATGGCTTCAGTAAAATGTTGGAATTTTTAAAATGGCTTAATTGTCTTCACCTTCTAAACTACGTTCGTTGATTTTAAATTTTGATGATTGCAGTTATAGGGAACGATCATTTATGGTAGCATGGTCTCCAAAAAATTTTCAAGATTGAAACTGTACAGACCATGAATGTTATACAAAATTGTACGTACCAGTACAAGGGTCGAGGGTACGTGAATCAAATATTTGATTAACTTAAAAAATATTGAAAAATTCTTTTGATTGGCATAATAAAGAGTAAAATTTTTTCATTCGATTCGTCTACAATTGCGACACGTGAAAAAATGTATAATTTACCATTCAAATGCGTTTTTTCTTACATTTAACTCACTGCCAGATTCGTAATTCTAGCAGCTCAAAATGTTAAATGTCCAGACCTTCATGCTCAAAATCAAGTGCCTCGCACATTTCGTTAAGAACGAAGCACGCAATCGTTTCGTTATGTTCCATGGGCACAGAAGTATCCAAAAACATTTCACTGGTTCAGCCTCGTTTTAACCTGCGCCAATTTACCTTCTTTTGCGGCGCCACTCCAACTCAATCCGAGCTTTTGCTTTGATGCGTCCGTTCATTCACCCAAGACCGTCCTCCCCCTCCATGGAAGCGACTAACGAGACCGCTGTCGGGTCGCCTCAACTTATGCAACTCTGTTGTATCAGGCAGGCTTAAAGGATTACAGAGCTCGCTCTCAAGTTTAAATTGCTTTTTATGGAGCCCTACAATGTTAAAAAGAATGTGATCTTCTTTGTGAATGGAAGCTTACGCGGGAATATGACAGAATTTTTGCGTGTTTACGATCGCTCCTTGTTATTTAGATGTCTTGTTTTCGAGAACTGAATAACGACTTATGATACTCTTTTCTCACATGTTATTAGTTAGTGTTCTTTTTCCCGTCCACAAATTATTCCCTTTAAATGCATGCTATTTTATAAGATATTGAGAAAAATTCTCGTTTATACAATTAAATTTCATGTCGGCGAGTCTCATTCCATGAATTGCGTTTGACATCCAGAACGCGGAGCTGATCTCACTCAACCAGCCAGACATTTCAGAAAAAATTCACCTAATGGATGGAAAATCAGAAATGTTCCGCTAGTTACTGCACACAATCTAAGCAATTAGAAACAATAGAATTTGTCAGTAAACCGAGTTGATACATCAAATGAGACTGTACGTCGTCGTACTGGTATTTTTCACAGTAAATGAAGAAAGCAATAATTTTCAATTGTGAGTGATGATTATTTAGCCCGCGGATGATGGGTGAGTGTAGTGGAAATGCTTCGTTAATAAAATGATTAATATGAGTGTTGATTAGAAAATATCACATTTTGAATTAAATACTTTATATTCGAAAAGATAAATACTACAGGTGGCAGAGGGTATTCAATTATAAAAAGACCTAATCTTCAAATCTATAGTGAAGAGGCCAACAATTTTCGTTCTGCAGAAAAACTGTACGCCGAATGACTCTCCATCTCAATTTTTGGAGCATAGACGGCAGCAAAGTCTGCTAGATTGCAGTAATAAACATACTCGTACGTTTCGTTCGGGCGCGTGCGGCCTCTCTTCGGCTGCTGTCACGTCTACAACGAAAAAATTGCCTTTCGAAATGGAATTGATTTCCCAACTTGGATTTGAACTTCATTTCGTTGGTATTCAAATTTGTCACAAAAGAAAATTACATGCTCGTTCCCCACCTGGGACAGGAACTAGAATTATGTTTTGAGCAAAAGTCACACTGAAAGTGAAGCAAAATCTTCCAGAATTCCGGGATTTTCCAATTGGATAAGGAAATGAATTTAGTTTCTGATTCTGTCAGGACACGTTCTGGAAAACGTTCGAAAAATGTTTTGAAAATGACTTGAATTCTCACGCTCAAACCCCGCTACAGCTAAATTTTTTGTGAATTCCACCAGTGTATCTCCAATCCAAAAATTTACATGAACAATGACAAATCAATTGCTTAGCAAAATTGATTAAATGAAAGAGTATTTAAAAACAGCCGATATTTAAGCAAGTGTAATTTTACTTTTTCACAAAACCTCTCAATTTCGCCTTGGATTGAGGCCAAATGTTTTCGAAAAGAAGAATTAAATATGTCGATTGTTCATAATGACAAGGAAGAAATACTACTGATGAACTAACTGTGTTTTTCTAATCACATTATCTGTCATTTCTCGGATCATAAGTCCATGAGGTTCAGTTGGTACAAGTCAAGAAAGAAAATAGACTTAGATCAAAGTGTTCTAAAAACCTTTATCATTGAGTAAAACTTCTTGAGAAAGACATCCTCTTTTCTAAAGACCCGCTTTTTTATGAAGCGAACTAACTCGCTCACAATTTTCGATCAATACAACTTACTTTGTTCTACACTTTAGAAAATTCTTTTGTGCTATTCTCTTTAGTTTCACGGGCTGAATTTCTTCATTATGCATGACTTTTCTTGGCGCTGTTGGGTTGCCAGGTGCAATCTGAAGCACAATCGTCAATCGGTGTAGCGGAAAACGTCAGTAAAATCAATATATCCAGAGGGTGATTCCTGATGTCAGAACATTTTTTTGAAAACAAATCGCCTAGAATGAAACAAATTACTAGAATGTAACAAATTGTAAAATTTTCAGCTGACATTTTATTTGCAGCTTTAAGCATGATGAATTTCCCTTTGTCTTCAATGTCATTCGAAGGAAAGCTCGAGCATCCAAAGACATTTCCATCACTTGAATTTAAAAATTCATAACTCTTTCCAAAGTTACCGATTTCCTTCTTGCAAGTTTGTGGTGGCCGCTAAAGAGAAGACATCCTAGTCGAGCAAAGCTTACCGAGGTCCTGCTCGAGGGAGTCTTGTGTCCATCACCAATCCATCTTAGCGAGTCCGCCGCCATTTGTAAAGCAAATAAGGCTTGCGTGGTTCCCAGGCTGGGGTGTTTACGCGTCTCTTGTTTCTGCGGCTCCCAGACCTCCTCCGGCGGTCGCCGTGAGGTGCTACAGCTGTCAGGGCCCGTCTCGGCTAATGAGTTATGCCGCTCCCGCTCAAGATTTTACCGCTCATGTCCTTTCCCGACTACTGTTGCGGGAAAACTTAGGGAATTTTGGTGTTTTTCTTACCCTGCTGCAGTCACGTGCGTTGGCTGGTTGCTGTTTTGGCTTTGACTGTTTTGTTTAACTTGCTTTTGAGGAATTAATTTAGCTTTCGAATGTTGGATTCTGTCATAAATAACTTTTTCGACCAAGTATTCTTTCTTAAACGTTATGAATGTCTCTTCTTAGCACGCGATACTAGAAAGTTCATATTTTAAACTTAACACGAACCTAATATTTAAGATCCAATCATATTTCTTCCTAATTTTTCAAACCATAATGTTTTATTGCGTTTCAACCATTCCTTTAAATATTGTGAACCAAGTGTAAAATTACTCATACTCGACGTTGCTTGCGTCACTACATCTCTAAGATTTATCAATCCATATTGTCACCAAAAGGTCTAAGGAATAAATGTGTTATTGCTCCTTCAGTACAAGAACTTCAAAAGATTTGCTCACAAGAGACGTCTACTTAGGCACCTCTTCTGTAACTGAGGACGAGGGCGAATATGAACAAGGATTTCGTCTGATGTCTGATGCAGTTACAGGAGCTGCAAAACGAGAGTGTGCAGGTGTGTATAAAAATATCCGATTGTAAAAAAGAACGTTTATTTATCTTTTGACACTTTGACTGCGGCTGGTGAAACGGAAGTTTAATGTTCAACTCAAATTTATCGCAATTATATTAAGCAATGTTGAAAATGGCAAACATTAACTGGATCGTGCACTCATTTAGTTTTGATGTAGTATTTATGAGAAATGAGTTTGTGACTACTGGTCGGTCAGCAGCATTATGGAAGCTACCCCAGCGACCCACTGTTATGGAGGGACTGTAATGAAACGTGACTGAAAAACCATCCCTGTCGTTGCTCGTGCTCATCACTTCCGAGTCTAAGCTGAAGTCACTTTAATTTAGAACCGGAGCATTCTATTAAGCATGCACGTTTGTAAATATTTACAAATTTGGCATTGCTTAAGAATTCATGACATAAATCACCGGCGAGACGAGGTTTAAAATTCCAACTCATCAAAAGTTAATTTCGGTGTATAAAAATAGGAGCTTCTTTTGTTTCGTTCATTGAATTGAAGTTTTATGACTTACAAACAAGTGACAACTCTGGGTTTTATTTGAAATCAATTTTTGAGTCAATGAAATTGGAAATTTGCTCCCGGGTTTTTTGTCTCATGGATGAAAGTTCTGTAAAACTCAAGAAGAAAAGTGTGTTTTTCATAATCTGCGGGGGTATACATGAGTGTTCATGAAGGTTCATGGAATTCAGTGTCATCGTATGAAAACTTGAAAAATATCTTAGAAACAATTACCAAAACGTCTCGTGTTTGATTCAATGAAATAAATATTTGTGATTATACTTTTACGCAACAAAATTAATCTAAGGAAGCAAACAAGTAGTTCATGTAAGTTTTTGGTTAAATCCGAATTTCAGGAATGTGTTTTTGAAAAATTGAATATTTTAGTATTGAAAACTTAAAATTTCCTTAATTTTATATTTTTCCTGGTGCAAACATTTATTTTTCGAAAATTCGGAGTCCTGGAAAGCGTCAAACTATCGAAATAAAATACAAAAAGATGTGAAAAGGACGTACTCTTTCGTTTCAATGTAAAGAAATTCCGAGAAATTAGCTTTTCATGAATTAGAAAATAATAATTGGCGTTGAGCAAAATCTTATAGTCAGAAGTGGTACAAGTTTCAAGGTGCGCATTTTTCGCCCATACGGAAATTCTGTACATCCGTAAAAACTTGTTTCCTGCAAAGGAATTGTAGAGGTATATATATATAAATATATGTTCATTTGATATTCATTCAATTTTGAACCAACTAATGAATATTTCAATCGCCTTATGGCAGACAATCATGAAAAAGTTGCATGTGGAGGTAAACAGACTGTTGTCAGTATTGTAGTCATTTTCGGCCCATGACTCCGTTATAGATGCATAAAGCTCTTTTAACTTGACAAAATATCTTACGTCTTCATGATCAGAAATCTTACGTCATTTCCTTTCGATTGCACGCTTTGTGCGAACGAAAGTCGAACTTGTTTTTAAATCACTGGTGAACTTTTTTGGAATTAATATTTTTTTTCTTTGACTTTAAACCAGGAGAAAAGTTTCAGTTTTTACCTGATGTTCAATAGACGACGTTCCAAAAATTTTTGACATAAATTCCTGCTTCCGACGTGCATTTCCAATCCTCGAAATTTCTTGGATATGAACCATCCGCACTCAGAGGCGCCACAACCGGAAAATAAGCACGAGTGTAAAATCTTAAATGTTGTCTTTATTACAGGCAACAGAGCAGACAAATCATCAGTTGGGAAACGGAAAAAGTTGACTGGCTGTTGATTGAGCTGAATTCTGAAATGAATCAGAGTAAAAACATACTAGTGTGCATATATGTTGTTGTTTATGTCAAGGATGATATTGTTCAATTCATGTGAATTCGGATAATTTCAGCTTTGATTCGATGTTACTCTTAGTTCACAGAATTTTTCTGCAGACATGTTTATTGAAGAAATAAACGTTTATTCTCTAGGTGCACAGGTTGATAATTAAAATGTTTCTGTGTTTTTGCTCTAGAATTTTGGGTTTTCACCCCAGGAAAAGAAAATGCTTGCAAAAGTTGTAGATGAATCTTGAGAGGCTGCAAAATCTTGTCCCACCTTGCATGAAAAATAGGCTTCATAACGCCTTAATTTCGTTTTCCCGTGTTTTCCGTGTCTCACGACCACTTCCCAAATCACAATTGGACTAAAAGGACATATTGTCATGGCGGGAGCGACTCCGCATTATTACACTCCGCTCCATCACGGCAGCTCCCGCGGCCGCTGACTCAGCGCTTTGCCCAGCGTGATGGCTGACCTGCCACAAGAGGGCGCTGCACCCGCGCCGTAACCTGTGACTTCCTCAAATTTGTGATCACTGTAAAAATGTGACGTGCTAAGACTTGCTACAAGCTGGGTTTTGTTTCGCTTTGGAAACGAGTTTTCAGCGTTGACTTCTTGTGGGATCTGCGAATAAATTAAAAATAAAAATATGAAGCTGTAACTCTGTTAGTGTCACGAGATGGTTGTAACTGGCTAAATAAACTGTTTATTTTTCAATTCAATTGAGCATTGATTTCGGTGAAATAATTCAAGGGTACTAGTAATTTCAAAAAAGTAAGAAGCGTTGAAATGTAATTTACTGAAACGAATTTTCTGCACCTAATTTTTATTATAAATGCACGAAAAGTAACATTTGTGACATGTCTCACGCTTGAAATTATCCAGCAGAGTTTTGCCTTTTATTCCAACCTGGTAGTTTGAGGCTCTCCAGTGCCAAAATATTCTCGCAACTAATCTTGGCAAGCGACGCCCCAACGCAATTGTGGTCCGCCGAAAGCTGTTACGAAGCGCGGGCTCCGGTTCCCATTATTAATTGAGGCCATATTCGACAAGCGCAGGATTTAGAATATGGAGAGATTAAAAAATTGTAGCTCTGTGTTGAAGAAAATTGAATTCTGCGTATTTCGGACTGACCAAGAGGTAATTTTTTCAGTGAGTTTTTTATTCGAGCAAAATTATTTCCTTTTATATTCGTTACTTTCATTTCATGTTTAGTTTTCATCAAGATGGTCTAGCAAATGGTGTTCGAGCCTATGTTGATGGCTTAAAAAATTGTGTGACTTTTGAAAATGCCATCTCAAGCCTATGAGTGGCTCAGGAGTTTCATTTTGCAGTACGTATACTCAAAGCTGCGGTCAAATTCTGGAATAACCTCGTCGAAGGTCTCTGCTGACAGAAAAATCTGAATTTTTTCTTGTCTGTGGTCGGAAGATTTTTCATTTTATTTCTTGCTGGGCAAGATGCGACACTGGGGCACGGGCTGTAACGAGATTGAATCGTTTGTCTTTCAAGATATTGGTGCTTCTGAAAAGACTGCGTGAAATTTCATCCCAAAGTATGGTCTCCACTGCGGGTTGCCTGCGCCTAAAGCCTTTTCTTATTCCTCTTCCCATTCAGAAGGTAACGATTTCCCAATTTAATAGAATAAATTGTTCTATAAAACTGTTCCTCCGAATTCAAAGGCCCAAACGATAACCAAACGAGACACAAGAACTCTCGAAAGCGTTGTTTCGAGAACAAGTTTGAGTTCAGCGCTTAGAATCTTTCAACAGAACTGCTCAAAATTAAATTTTCTTTCAGGTCCTCACAAACATCATAAAAATTCAGATGAAAGTTTAGTTTAACTTCTGACTTTGATAATCTCTCGGTGGCTACATTTAAACATCGGCTCACGTAGCAGAATTTGCCCTGCCTGCTCTTGTTCGAGTACGATATTTATATTCTGTCATTCACTGTCGAGCAAATCAATCCTACATAAAAAGAACCAAACATTTATTATCTCCTCTTTAAAAATATTCTTGCTTTGTACTCCACATTTTTCATTTTTTGTTTAAAATTAGTACATTTGCTTCCGGAAAAATCCGGCGATTATCAGACCTTCATCTAGATGGAAGCATGACGCGAGTGAACAAGGAATTGTGTCACTGTAATGCCGTGTCTGCTGTGCCTCAACACTGTAGACCTGTCAGAAGAGTTGAGTGTGTCGACAACCGTCTCATGTAGCGTATTTTGTTCGCAAATATTGGTGTGTTAGAGACGCTACAATTGTCCTCGCAGATATAAGCTTTGAATCCCTGAAAGCGGCCTCGGTGGAGCAAATTGATTTACTTATCTTTTTGATATCATGTATCTATGACGCAAAGGGAACATATTTTCTCCGAAAGCATTATTCTCAACAGTTTTCCGACGATGTCAAGATTTAATTACGATCTGGATATTTCATAGCTGATCCCCTTAGCATTTGCTTCTACTTCAGATGAAAAGTCAGCGGAAATTTTAATTTCATTTATTTTACAACTAACATGTGTATTTGTTTGCATATAATTTGAGACAGTTGTAATTAATTTGAATTTGATCTGTGAGCCTACCTGGACTTTAAAGCGCCTTGTATCTGTTGCATTCCCTGCTCAGTTACTCTGAAATTACACGGCTAGCTGTGATGAAATGAGTTGATTGCCTTAGTTCAGTCTTGCAGAAGCAATTATGTAACGTAGCTCATGTTAATTTCAAGATTCTGAGATTGGACGTGATAACTTCTGATGTTATGCTGTTGAAAACGGAATAAATTTCACTTTAACGAGGGGAAATCGAAGTTTTAAGTCAACCTAGAAAATTTGGGCGATGTCCTCTCACTTACATTTGTTCGGAGGATCCGCATTTTGTTTATAGGTGTTGGATTAGAGTAAAATCTAAACTTTACACAAATTAAAAATATCCACCGTAAAACGTTAGGACCCTGATTTCCTTAAAGTTTCTCACTAGCATCAGATACAGTTTATGTTAAGAAATTAGCGGCATTTCAGGAAAGGGTTAAATTAATACATTATGAATTGCAGTTCTCTAAAAGTACAGGCGAGTCACCAACACCGAGAATATGAAGGCATTTAGTGTTGAATGTGTGTTTTGTGTTACAAACATTTAATTTTTGTAGATTGTGGATCTCATACAATATTCACGATTTCGCTCATTGACTATAATCGAGAGGACGTGTATTTTATTTACGAAAAGATTTTCTTTCGATCACATAGTCAAGAGGAACAGAGAACCACCTCTTACCCTCGAGTTGTTCATGAGATATAATGAGTAGGACGAATGGAGGAACTCGAGTTCCGAAACATTTATCTCGCTCCTGTGAAGCCAGCAGTTAGCCCTGCAATGTTGTATTGAATCTGCTAATCAACGGACATTATCTTTTTAAATTTTTTCCAACTAAACCACATCAGACACTGAAACTTTTTCTTATTCACTGAAATTTGATTTATTAAATTATTATATTTACGTTGAACAGGTGGTGCCCTAGTACTTGTAACACTTAGTTCAGAAATATAATGTGTACAAATGTTACTTTCCTTAGGCTGAAGCACCACGGCGCGCCGCAATTTTCGTCCTTATTTTCGTGTTTCCCTTTTTGGGCAAATTGCTTGAGGAAACTATTTGTCCAGGCCAAACTGATGACCTGGTGCGAGCGTATGAAGAGAGATGTTGATATGACCGCAAAATTTCCATTGAAATTGTTTTATTTAAAATGGTTTAGGGCAAAAATAAAGCGTGAGAATCTTCAGATGAACGAAAGTTTTCCTTTGCAGGGTGGCCCAGATGTAAGTGACCCTTTTAATTTGTGAAGAAAAAGAAAACTACGAACGCTAGAAAGTTGAAACTTGTTTAATTTGTAGGAATAACATTTTCATAGTTTATAATATGGTATCCTATTTACTCAGCTAGCATATAAACTGAAGAAATTTTGCTTCATTTCATAACCTCAAATTTTCATAATGGTTCGCTACAGCAAAGAAAAATCAGAATTCTGCAATCCTACATTTAGACGACGTCAATAACAGAAGTGCAACGTGACTACAGAATCCATTTTCAAACAAGAATCAGTCCTTCTAAAAACACAATTACACAAGAAGAAAAACACAAGAAGAGAATAACATTGTTAAGAGATTGCTTTCCAAATCATTTAGCTTCACGATTTGGAAACATCCAGTGGCCCCCTCGTTCTCCAGATTTTACCCCATGCGACTTCTTCTTGTGAGGCTACCTCAAGTCACGAGTTTATGGAACAAATCCAACAAATTTACAAGAACTTAAAAACAACATTTCTTCTGAAATAGCTCAATTCTCGCCAGATACATTAAGGAGCGTTATGGAAGCAACAAGGAAAAGAGCCCTAATTTGTCAAAATAACCGTGGAGGCCATTTGAAGGATATTATATTCAGAACATATTGTTAATAAACTATAAAATTGTAATTCTTTCCAATAAAACAAGTTTCAATTTTCTTGCGTTCATAGTTTTCTTCTTATTAGCAAATTAAAAGAATCAGTTACTTCTGGGCCACCCTGTGTATTATTTACCGAGTTTTGGTGAATTGTAACCTCTTTGGTTTGAAATCTCAGACCATTTTAGTCACTGGAAGATCTAGAACTTCGCCAGAAATTTTCAGGTATTTGGTTTTCTTGACTATCTGGTAAAATAAGAATACCCACACAAATTTAATTCGAAGAAATAATGAACAATCTATCAAGATATTCTCAATAACGTTGCTCATGACTGTGTATAAGTAAGTTCTGATAATTTTGATCGAGATTGTTTCTAAAATTTGAGAATGAATTAGAAATGAAGACAAAACATTAGCTTAGTGAAATATAAGATGAAAGAGAAAGCTGCGCATTTTTTGTACAAGTGTTGGATCGGAGAAGAGTGTTGGATCGCAATAGTAATAGTGTACTATTGCGAAAAATTTCACAAAATCAAAATGTCAGATATACCCTGAATTTTCACTAGAAGTGTTGAGAGAATAGGAAAACGCGGTTTAAAAGTATTCGCATCTTGATTCGCTTTAAGAAAACTCGAAATTCAAATTGTCTTTTCCCAAAAGAAATTCTTGATAAGACTTTTGTGAGATATTTATAAGGATTCCTGGTCAAATGAGTAGTTTTTACTAGAGTACAATCGAGTAATTGAGATGTC
Organism: Platorchestia sp. MABIK; assembly: GCA_014220935.1. Lineage (NCBI taxonomy): Eukaryota > Metazoa > Arthropoda > Malacostraca > Amphipoda > Talitridae > Platorchestia > Platorchestia sp. MABIK. The sequence continues at coordinate 15,419 of JACJUY010000055.1, forward strand.
AAAAGTTTCATGGATTTTTGAAACATTGAATGAAAAAGTTTAAAAATATCGTAAGGGTATATTCTAACAGAAATTCTTTATAAGACGTTTATGAGATATTTATAATTATTCCTGGTGAAATAAATAGTTTTTACTAGTGTACAGTCGAGACATATGATAAGGGTACGTTCGGTTGGCATAGGTTAGGACAAGATAGGTTAGAATATGTTAGGTTAGGATAGGTTTGGTTAGAATTTATTGTGTTAGATATTTTCAGGGAATGGTGACCGAATTTTTTCTCGTGTCCACCTAGTTCGACGATGACATTGTCTGTGAAATTTTCGTTGGTTACATTAATTTGACAAAAACATCAAACTATTTCATACACAAGAATTTAAGAATTGAGGTAAAAAATGAAACGTAGATGAAATTTCATGTTTATGTAGAAATAATCATTTCACTGTCATAGTCTGGCTCTACAAAGATTTTCATACAAGCTATAAACACGCAAATAATTTCATGGACAACAACCCTTACATATCATTGTAAAATATTATCAACCTTCTCCGGAGAGAATTGTCGAGGTTCATCCTCAAGTAGCTCATCAGCACTTTTCTAATGAAGCTAAACGAAGGCAAGTTAAAAAGATTCCACACAGCGGCAAACCGCGCACCCAACGCACAACGAATCACAGAATGCGGCAAGCGTTGAGCGGAAGTCGCGACTGCCAGATTTGGTGACGATGTGTCGCTCAGCCAGTTTGCTTAATTCTATGGTACGCATTGACGAGCTCAGCAACCTGCCAAGTCAATCGAGTTACCGCTCAAACTGATCTAATAAACAGTGAATTACACCCATCAGTAGTTTAATAATTTTGGCTTGTCAGTTTATCCGAATTGTGAAAGCGCTGTCACAATAGAACTTGGCATCGCAGTGAACAGCAGAAGTTTTCACTGTCACGCACCGCGAGTAGCGTCGGTGGTCAGTCGCAGTTCCCTGATCATCACAGAATGAGGGGCGCTAAACGAAATAGGTAAACCTAAAATGGACATCCTGCTCACACCAAAGTTGCTGTTACCAATTGAGACACAAAGTAATACGTCATCCTACGGAGATAAAATACTTTAAGTACCAAATAGTTAGTTACCGTGTTCGACGTGCGATTATTCTCGATAGTGACGTTACTTTTACAGAACGTAACTGGCAATGAGCAATTATACATTCTGATTTATGTCTACTTAGAACCCACGTTACACCGGATATCAAAAATCTAAATCTCCCCTCAACCCACACACAAAAATAAAACACACAGCAATGCATGTCTACTTAGAATTTAGACCTGCGCCTCATAAGTTGACCACGAGAATTTTCACCATTAGAAGACAGTCGGCATGAAAGTCAAGCGCTGCAGCTCAGCATACCGAACACCGCACACCCCGAAATCATATTACTTGAGACTGGGGATATTGCAGAGCTCTTTGGAAAATGTATTTATACACAATTGAACCTTTTTTCCAGCTATCGGCACAACGTCTACTAATTCTGCCTCATTTAGCGAGACAACAATTGCTATGTGGCCGGCGAGGCCCTACTACGTTCGCAAGATCGCTACAGCCACAACTTACTTCGACCTCTAGAGAGACATGAACTACTACTGCTCAAAGAAGCGTCATGACACTGTTCCCTCCTATATAATTAACACAATTGCTTTTAAACTCCACGAAAAAATTAAATCCGTATATTTTGACTAACATGAAAAGAACCGAAATGCGAGTACACCCGCTAATATGTATGTCAAAGTAAAGTGCGAATCATACGGGTTTGATTAATTTTGAAATTAAAAGATCGAATGACTCCCATGCTTCACCGATGTTGGTAAAATTAAAGTTCGATCCTAAAGAATAAACATGTACTTAAAAGCAAGACTCAGGAACAGCGTCATGAGGTTTTTCACGAGTAGCTCAACTAACCTGGAACATGTCAACATGATTTATGTACAGGAAGACTTTTATAACGCATCGATCGCTCAGAGGCTCTACATCAACAGTGAACAACTCGCCCTGCACTTTATCTCTGAGCGGCAAGCATGCTGAGCTCTTCAGGGTCATTTGAAACTCGCTTTTCCTGCTTATATTAAATATGTACTCATCAACTTCGGGGATTCAACTTGCTACAAACCCACACTCATGCTTCAAAAGTGAAATGCGTTGTTTGTTTCAAGATTAGGTAGAGCTGTTTGTCCAACATAACATTATTTGAACTCATCTTTAAAAGTTATCTTGCAATATTTTTAAGTAAAGGGAAAATGAAGCTCAGATTGAGATCGTTTCCAGCAGCTGAGCTTGAAGGCAGCTGCTCGAAAGCTGCACACGCCCGCCACCTCTGCCCATTTAGCAAAGGGCGGTCGTGCTCCAGAACTGAGGCACGAATACAAAGTAGAATCAAGGGTTCGGAGTCGAGCCAAGAACTGTGGATTGCCAAATATGGCACTAATTCAAGCCCAGCAAAGTTTTTCGAACAGAAACCTTGAACATAGAACTAGAATCCAGCGAGTACATTAAATCGCTAAGTTTCAACCCTCACATTTAACCCCTATTACATTGGTGGTGCATGCACACCTCAACACAACAGCGACTCGGATTGTTTCGCTAGGCGCCACCATTATTGGAACGACACTCGTTCGAACAGAGAAAACAGCACGCGCGGCACCAGACTAGGCACTGACACAGCTGCATGTTTCATGTAGTGAAAGCAAAGTCGTTCTTGTATTTTTACCTCCGTCCTGTAGATGTTGGTCGATGGGAGCTCTAATATTATCTCCTAGCGACAATGTCATGGCGTATCACAATTGCAAATAAAGTTGTCCAAAAAGCATTTAAAGGAATTTTCCTCTTGTTCCTTCCGAGACCATAGTACACTTTCAAAAATTTTCTGTTCTGCTATAACCGTTGCGACCAAATACAATTGACTAAAAAAGATAGATGGAAGCTCTTAGTAAAGCTGGTGAGAACTTCTTCTCTCATGAAAAAGCAGATTCAAGACATACGTTGAATAGGAAAATATACGTTGAAATGGAAAAAAGACATACGTTGAATAGGAAAACATACGTTGGAAAGGAAAAAAGACATACGTTGAATAGGAAAACATACGTTGAAAAGGAAAAAAGACGTTGATATCTAACATCATCAGCTCAAAAACTAGGATAGCCAGCTTTAGAATAACAAGGCAACGTATCACAATGCGTTCACTTTGAATAAATCGAGAGAGAGAGAGAGGAAGGGAAACTGCGAGTATGAAGACAACCACCAAAATGACTGGAATTTAATACGCACTAAGTCCTAAATATTGGATAAAATCTGAGACACCTCTACCATCCTGCTGCTCGGATCACACGAGCAGAAGACGCGGCCTCAGCTGCTGACTGGGCAGCGAGGCTCGTCACTCTCTCCTTACTATATGTACAACTCGCTCATTCAAACTCATGCTTATAAAAATATATATAAGGCAAGCATACAAACTATCACGATTAAGAAAGCACCGCAGAAACACAAGTCAAGAAAGGAGTACAGTGTGTCGGCGCAGCTTCTTCACCACCGAAAATATCACCAAAGTGATATCTTGAGGGGACAAGTTCAATAGCGCTTTAATTGTGGGCTAGAAAATGAATTCACTCTCCTCGCTCTCTTCAAATTTGTTGCTATCGCAATAATAACAGTGTAATTATTTGTACCTATACGTTGTCACATTATCATTAATAACTATCACTAATAAACTGATTACCTAACAATCATTATTATCAACAAATATTAGTAATTATTATTGGCAATAAATTGAAGTAAAAGTTACGAAACCCATGTTTTAATTTTAATCCATGAGGAATGGATGCCAAAAGAAACAAAGGATGTAGCCGGAATCACTGAACATGAGATGTCAGACTCGCCATTAGAAACTGCGTCACAAGCATTGACCAGAGCGTGGCACAGTCATTGCTCGTGGCAACTAAATTCAAACATTAGGCACTTTGCGATGCAAGGGAAATGCCGAAAAACAGAACCACTTCTTCACAACCGCATCTATTAGCTGTAAAATTGAAGAGGTTTGCATCCCTTAAACCTTGTACATTAAAGACAAAGAAAAATAAAATTAGAGACCAAGTCTGATTAGATGAATTATATCAGCTATACAAGTTACGGAAGATGGTTGACACAAGAGAGCACAAAATGTCACGTAGAAGTCTATGAAGTTTACTACCAGCATTTAAATAGGACGGCAACTTAATCCCATGGTTTTTAGAATCAAGTCGCACTCGAAAGTCGCCATGTACTGTAATGTGGTCCTAGGTTTCAGGAAAATTAGTCATTCTTATTTCGGTCATTTTGACATATTTAAGATAAGTTTCCTTGTGAGCATTCATTCTGTTATTTTCGGGATAAAGGTTGTAGATTAATAATTATTCCCTGACATACAGTGAAGACAGTGCAGGGCAGCAGCCCGGCTCCGGTGAACTGCTCAGTCACGTTGAAGCTCCTCAAAATTCTTCCTTAAAAAAGGATACAAAATTGATTTACGATAACCATAGGTCTTGAGTATGAGTAAATAAAATCAAAATAAACTAATTTAAACAACATATAAAATGAACACCAAAAATTTATAAACAACTTCAAAACATAGTATAAATTTGTGGATCATAAATAAAATTCTCGAAAATAAAACAACTAAACAAACACACAAACAAAACTATGCAAGTCAGCGTAGAAGCAAACAAACAACAGCACACAACAATGGAGTTACGTGGTGTGCCGCGTTCTATTTAGATCGTTTTGGATAAAAAGTCCGACTTAAAAATTCATTGAAGGGGCGCCGAGGAGACGAGGGAAATCCAGCGACTTATGGCGAGTTCAAAGGCGTTTCCCAACACTGCTGCCACGGTGCTGATGAGATGTATATCACACTCAGTCTTCAGATGCCTCAACAAGCACGACTACTCATTTATCCCTTAGAAACCATCCAACGTAAAATTAAAATAAAATCTGCATGGAAGCTCGAAAATGAAGCCATCTGATGTTAACAAGCAATGGATGAACCTAAGTTTTTCAGCATCTAACATCTCTTTTGGACAAGCGAGTAAAATTGAATGGTGAGTTACTTAAATTCAGGAAATATGAGACTGTTTTCGCTGAGTTAAATCCTAATTCTAAACAACTGCCCACGGTAGCCCACGGAACTGCTGGTAGTGCTAATCAAACTCGTACCGGCTGTCATGGAGTTGTGCTGCAGTTGTGAGCTGTGTTGGGCTCTGTTGCACTGTTGCAGGCCTTTTTCATGTCAATGTGAAAAATTGCACCCAAAAACCATTTGGCAACTCCTTTCGGACCGCGAGAGAAACTTATAACAACGCAGATTCTACAGTCGAAGGCTTTTCATATTAGACTTCATTTAGGCATATTACATAGTTCTTCCCAATGCAAGGTGCATCATACCGCGGAAGTTATGTTGGGCTCTAAGAGTTGTGAATGTAGGATCAGTGGAAATCGTCCACGACGACCGTAGAAGGATCTTCAGCCTTTTCTACGCAGAGTCTGACAGCCTGGAGGACGAGGGCTAGCCTCCTGTCAACCGCCTCGAGATGAGGCTCCCACAGCACTGGGGTCAACGGGTCTGAACTCAGGCTGCGCCTCAGCGAATTGCTCAGTGAGTCGGCGGAGCCGCTGTGAATTTGGTACCTGAAACAAAAATATCAAGTTCTTTTAAACTGCGGTTAGAGTGAATGTAGCAGGTCTAAGGCAAACGGGGAACAGTAGTCACGGTTATGATAAAGTAATATTAATTTGAAATAAATTTATGGTTTCCTGCTCTTTACTAAAACTAAGTGAAATGCTGAATGTCTAAATGTTTCTGGGCGAAGGAAATAACTGAATTTTAATGAATGAAACCTGAGATAAATTACAAGATGTGCTGAATATAAGTTCTTGGTCTGTATTTTAAGACGTGTATTATAGTATACACTTTATAGCACTATCACTCGTATAGGCTAGCACATCAAGAATCTGGGTCGGAGCTGTCACACAGGCTTCCTGAAGCGAGAGCGGTCGTTTATTCGAGCACTTTGTATTTCTGTGCCAGAGCCTATTCGCTATGTCTGCATCTGCATTCTATTTTATCACCGGCTTTCGATCGGCATTTAGTCATTTACAAAGAAAGCAAAAAAAAAAGTCATTTGTTTTGAATTTTTTTGACAACGTTGGCTAAGCTGTCGTAGTTACTTTAGCGTGTAATTGCCATTCTTCGAATCTAATTTAACCTCCAGTTCTTGTACAGACAGCTGTCATCGATGGAATATACAGACTGGTTGGCTAAGGCAGAATGAAGAAAAACTAACCGTCTCCTTGCGCGTAATGCCCATCTAAGCTTTCAAAATTATCACCATGAATCTCAAAATATGCTCTGTTCATTATATACAGCATTGTCTGTCTGCAAGCATAAACAAACATTTACACCCACGATATGCTCATAATTTGCGTAAACCAACACTTCAAAATTAAGTTTATTTCTGGGAAGCTGTGACGACTATCTCCTCTAATTGTGTGTGGTGCTAATATTCGAGCAAAAGAGTGAAGAACGTGTAAATTTTCCACTCAGAAATTACATATCAGTAATTAGATCAATCATACACCGTTTTTAGTGCGGACTTCACGCTCACTGCGCATATAAATAATGGCTAAAGTTTAAAATGGAGGCCGTTAGTAAGCAGGGAGGCGCCTAGAATGATAAAAGGAAGGCACGACACCCCTCTGGCTGGCAACGAGAGCCGGGCCTCGCCCTAACTTTGCCCGTGGTGGCAAACTTCCAGTGCGTCGTCAAGTCTCGAATCTCCAACTTTTGCAAGAGTAAGCGAACGCACCCGACATCCTCTCAAGGATTTCAGAAAAGAAATGGACAATGCATACATGGCTGCGAATATGAGGAGGAAGTGGGGGGAGGATTTGAAGCTCATGTCTTGTCAAACAAATCGTTCGTAATGATTGCTTTTCATTTCATATCAAATCAATCGTTCGGAATGATTGCTGTTTCATTTCAAATCAATCGTTCGGAATGATTGCTTTTCATTTGATGTCAAATCAATCGTTCGTAATGATTGTTATTTCATTTCAAATCAATCGTTCGGAATGATTGCTTTTGATAAAATTAGATTAAATAAAAACTTTTAATAACAAATGGGTTTAAGACTTTATATACTGAGATGGGAAAATTTATCCAGCTTGCAATGACGGAGGTGAACTATAACTTTTAAAAAGTGGCACAAGTGTCATGGAAGTACCAAAACTGGTGACATGGAGGATTTTTGACCATAAACTGGGTAAAGTATGTAATTCTGTCTAAATTAAGAAGTAGTTCGTTGGTAAACAATAAGCTACGTGATCTCTCCTACGCTATGTCATCACTATCTCTTACACTTTAATAATCGAGAATGAAAAGGAATTCTGATTGTAATTTAGCTTTAATAGATTTCTTTACGTGGAAAAGTGTAAGTATTTTTGCGGGCACTGTAAAGTGGAGCTCAAAACGTTTTTTCAATATTGATGGTGAAAGAAAATCTTCCTGGTCACATAATAGAGTGATTTCCCGAGGGTTAAAGACTGTTTTCACTGAGGCTCTTTGATGAAAATGAAATGACGTCGCGTAAAAATAACAATCGGAAAAGAACACAGAATCGAAAATGTTAAGTGAAAGCTAGAGCTTCTCGGTGTGCTGTCTTTCAAGGTGAAATCTTTTACTATGAGATGAAGTTATGTGATATTAAAGAGTCAATCTATGGATCGCACGAGTGAGTGCTAGGAGGACCATTTGCTCACGTCTGAATTACACAACAAATTAGAAAGAGAATAGCTCTGAAATAGTCCACGGAAAATACAACCAGCATTTAAGTATCTATTCAAACCATTTCTAAGTCTACGGAAAATACTACCAGGATTAAAGTATCTTCACTGACAATTTTTGCAGTTCAATAGCAATCTACGTACTATATCAGTGCACTTTATGGAATGCTTGAAACTAGAATTAACTTCATACTTCTAGCTGTGTGATTGCACTACACTAGTGCCAAACCCTCGTATTTAATCTCGTGAATTAAGAGCACGGAGGCACTAAGTGATCTCTCATTAATAATAGGAAAAAATCGCTATAAATTTTATTTTCAATTCGGCTTTTGGCGATCGTCTCTTCTCTTGTGAAGTCGAACAATAATGCATTTTTTTGTCTACTTTCAGAAAAAATGGACAGGGTGGCCTTTAGATATTACCCAGGTGGCCTGTGACTTTGCAATTTAATCGTTTGAATTTAATGTGAGAATAGAGCTTTGTGAACAATTTCTACCTTCCACAAGCCCCGTAAAACGCCATTTTCAGTAAAGGTGTTGACTTTTATAAACTAAATTCCGTATACTTTCATTGTAAATTCGACTTTTAAATCATAAACTACTTGAAATTTAGACGAATACAATACCAGTGAAAAAAATGAAGTCGGAAATTTACAAAAACACCTCAACTGTTACTTCCCTTTTCAATAACGTTCAGCGCAATCATTGTGAGCACCAAAGGAATAAAATAAGATCAGCGCAGATGAAAGTTCTTGGCAAATCTGACACTCCGAAACGCGCAGTCAAAATTGATCGCGTTCTCAAAAAAGTTTATTAAAAAAAGAGTCTGGGAGCTCAAGTTTGAGTGGAGTTAGGGCAACTTGACAATTCTTTACCTCAAACAGATTCTTCTCTTAAGCCGCATTTGTTTTTCTAGAGACGACAAAGCATTTAATTTCGCGAAGTTTTGTGTGGCGGCCGTAAATCTCTTGAGACCGAGCGCACAGAACAGAGCTGGCGAACGAAAGCAAGCCATCGAGACCTGATACGGGAGGTCTAGAGGCTTGCAAGACTAAATTCTTCATTTGAGCCAGCACACAGAAAATTCAATATAAGAAATTTACAAACATTTATGCTTTATTTCACTTGTACATTGAATATTTCTTCGTTTCAGGCAGCAAACAAAAGTCTAGTTGAAGATATTTCAGAACATTCATTATAGAGGCTTTACTTCACAAGCACACTGAAAATTTTCATCCAGGATGTCCCAATAAAATGTTCTCGAACTTTAATTGACGCTAACTTTTTTTTGTTTTGTTTTGCTTTAGATGCAGCTAAGTTTTCTTCCATGACATTTACCTTCCTTAAATTTTAATCTTTTCTGTTGATCTAATTCTTTAGCTCGGTCTCTATGTCAACAAACACCTTCATCAAAACAAAATACATGAGTACTACAAAAAATGAACCAAAAAGATTCGTCCTTTTCCAGCCAAAATAATTCTACATTTCATCAATGTCGAGAGCATTTGTTCAGTAAATGTGAAGTCTCGTTTATTGAAAATTATTCCATTTTCATTGAGCTTCAGGAGCTCGGCTAAGGGTCAACAAATCTTACAACTGGTGTACTACTCTTGCTCTAAATAAAAACATTATAAGCTCAAAACAATTGCAACCAGCGAGAGAGAAGCATTTAGAACAAAGTATTTAATTGAGATACGTAGCATGAATTACTTGCCGAAAGAAGTTCACAAATCAAAAATTAACCACTCGAACATTAACACCAAACTCAGGTTCCAGTTTACGCTGCACAGAAGCTGTCTTACACAAGACGGATGGTTGGTGTTAACGAACACGGAAGAAAAGAATTTGACTTATTTAAAGGTTAACCGAGGAAGCTTCAACGCATAAATTTCTTAGCTTCCAGTGACTTTCGTGAAATTTTGTAACTGACGAGAAGAGATCGCTTGACTGACGGACTGGTTCGTTCGCAACGCAGTCCGAAAACACAACCGAATTACGAGCGCAGATCGAACTACACAGCATTTAATAACCCGCTGTCAATTTATTTATAACCAAGTGCTAAAATACTGTGGTACTCTTGTGACTCAATACCAGTGCTACTTCATACATATGTTAGACCGGGATTTATTGATTACATTTCCTTTCATCCTGTTTTTATTAAACGAAATCGTTTTCATGGTGCGAAACGTATTGTGGGCTAAACATCTAACTTTATGAAAACAGATTTGTTAATTAATAGCAAAAAGCTAACAATATTCAGTGCGTTGAAAAATTTTCTACTCAAAGGAGGTATAGATGAGGACAATGAAGTGAGACTATCTAAGAGTTAGCTACGTCTCCTCGAAAGTTACGCCAGTGCCAAATCCTCTCCTGATTACAGCAAGCAAAGAAACAGAGCTAGATAAAAGCCAGCATTCCTACTTTACACTCTCGCAGAGACACTAAAAGACCAAGTTATCGGGGCGTATCTTACCGGAGAAACAGCAATTTTTTTAGAGGAGAAATTGATTCGCAAGCAGTTCTCACGTAGGAACAGAACTCTAACATCTGATTGGGTAGTCGTTAGCTGTCACATCAATTAACTAAATGATCATTACACCGTCGCACGAGGGAACAACCGTCCGGTTCACTTCCTAAATTAAGATCGGTTCCGTGCACCAGTGCAGATCCTGAACCCGGATACCTTCAGGATCCTGAGCCAGGATACCAGCGCGGATCCTGCGCCAGGATACCTGCACGGATTCCTTCATTTCCGATTGCGCGGTCTACATCAGATAAAGGGAATGATCCCACGATAGAGATGCATGCATTTTAACTCGACCGGAAATTAGAGACGTTTCGATACCGAAAATAGTCGTTGAAAGTCTAAGGAAGATTGGATTCCGAAATCTCAGATGGGAAAATGTGAAATTCAATCATGTGTATCTAGTTTTCATTTTTTTGGAGTTTATTTTACCGCTTCTTCAAAATGCTGTTGAGAAATTTGCTGTAATTTTAGTTTTTAACTCTTCCGAAGCCCTATTGATGAATTTCTGAATAATGAACGAACTCTTTGTTTCTAAGCACTTCTATGCAGTTATCTTGAAAAAAAATCTTATACAACTCGAAATTTTAACTCAGAAATGATTACATGGTCCCGATGTTGATGTGGCTTCAACATTAGTTTCAACGTGGGAGCCATTGCAAGCCACAGCGTTCCAAGGCGATCATTTGGCATGAATGATTTAATCAGAGGTGTTTTTGTGTGGTTATTATGAATTTTATTCAAAATGGATTGAAAGCAAATACAGATATTAGGTTACGTTGGTCTCATTCAGGGGAAGGAAAAGTAAGGCTGGCTGAGGTGGAGCACCGAGTTGGGAGTTGTGCAAAGAAAGTTTCTACTCAACAAAAATCAGCGTACGTTTGTTTTTCATTTCTCTAAGGCAATCGAGTATCAAATACAAACACTCCGAATAATGGGCTTTAATTAAAAAAGAGAAAAATTTCTTAATTCATATCTTCAACCAGAATTAAAGTAACTTGTAATAAATTGATAGGAAACAGCACTTTCATTCCAAAATGCAGGCAATCATAAATTCTTTGCTGATTACTGATCACTCAAACAATCGAAACTCATCGGACACTTTTCCTACTCATAGACCATCTAAATTATAATGTAGTCATATATGTTTTATGGCCAATTCGGAGTCAATTTTGGTTCGCTTTGTGTCCTTTAAATGTCACCATAAGGTTGAGAACGTATCTCACAGTCCAGAACACGTGAGACATTTTTGGAGGAATAATATCGGCGTGGGATTTTAAGTTCGAATTAAGATGTTCTTTCTCAAAATAATTTCCCTTCTTCTGTGTATCTGAGTTTGTCTTTTTTTGGAAGCTTGAAATTCCTCGCGGATAACACTGACTTCTTCAGCCGAACCCCGCACACACTAACGAAGACAGCGGGAGAATTCTAAAGATGCATTTGAGGAAAACGCAAAGCTCCCCCCAGGGAGATATAAATTAAATAATATGAAGAATTATTGGCTCATTACAGCGAAATGCAGGCATGTGCTTCAAGTTGATTAGCTCGTCGAAATGAGGATGAACGGCAGGAAGTGAAGTAACGAGCAAGCTCGAACGCTCGAGCTGCTTTCTTTTCATTCCTACAGTAAATAAAAATTCCTGGGCGAGGCTAATTAGTAAAAGACTTAGCTATTCAAGCCCTTGATTTCCAGCATTTTTTGTGCCACTAACGCCCAGACATCAAAAGTGGGGAAATAAACCGAGGATTGAGAAAAAGCTCTGCCATTAAAGAGACGCCGAGTGCACCAAGAGCTCGGCCACTGCGTCGAGTAAAATCCATTAATCTGCTGCCGGTCGCGGACTGCAGAGGCCTTATATTTATATTCTATTTGCTCTGTGCAAAAAACTTTGACGTGCTAATATTAAATTGATGCACCGAGCAGTCGGTCGCATCAGGGCCGCTAGAAAGATGCAGGCTCTCGTACAGCTGCTCAGTCAAGTGCGTCCAATTACGACGGGCGAAGCGAACTCTTGCGGAACAAGAAGCGTCAACAGATGCTAAAACTGGCCTAGCGTTACACAAATAAAGGCTCGAAATAAAATAATTAGAACTAGTAATGGGGCTACAAGGTACACCGCAAGCGTTCGCGTCAAGTTTGGTGAGTTTGATTGGTTCTCTGGGCAGTAAAGAAAGAACCCTGATTTGTTCGTGTGTTCTGGATCCACAAGTGTAAAAATAAAATGTATTGTTAGAAGTCCACCCAAGTAGCTCATGAATAGTGAAAAAGCAAAGGCCTCTGCACTCTCGTGTGTTATTCCTTTGCTGACATTAGAATTTTTGTACATGATCGGGTAAAAGCTAATGGTAATGGTGCTCGAAGTCTCCTTCACGTGGAAAAACTGACGCTACGTTCTACCGCTGCAATTTGCAATTTTAAAAAGTGGTGCACTAAATTATTGAAAGTGCGTGTACTCCGAGAAAATCACGCGTACTTTACCCCTTCCACGCCCCGGAGGACTGTTTGGTCCACTTTTAAAAATAACCACAATATAGGTATTGTATTTCATGTCAAATTTGTTCCCTAGTGCGTACTTTGGAGTTCACTGCCGCCCGAGTGGCAGCTCTTTCCTCACTCTAATGTCGGTCACTACCAGATGGCAGAAGCCTAATGGTGGTTATAATAATGGTAGGGATATAAAAATGCTGACATTAAAGGGTTAGCACGAGCACACAGCACTCACCCCAGTAAGGTCTTGAGCGTCGAGTGCCGCACGACGCAGCACTGGTAGAGGGGGGCCAAGATGCTCAGCTCGTCATGGAAAGGCTTGCCGAACCCTCGACCGTGGTCCAGGTGGATGGGGGCCGAGTTGTTGCCGAACATCTGAGGGTAAGAGAGGGCATGCATGAGGCAGGTGGCAGTGGGCATGATGGCAGAGGCATATGGTAGAGGGCATGATGGCAGAGGCAGATGGCAGAGGCAAATGGCAGAGGCATGATGGCAAAGGGCATGATAGCAGAGGGCATTGTGGCAGAGGCAGATGGCAGAGGGTAGAGGGCATGACAGCAGAGGCAGATGGCAGAGGCAAATGGTAAAGGGCATGAGGGCAAAGGGCATGATGGCAAAGGGCATGATGGCAGAGGCATGATGGCAGAGGCATGATGGCAGATGGCAGAAGCAGATGGCAGAGGAATGATGGCAGAGGCATGATGGCAGATGGCAGAGGCAGATGGCAGAGGCAGATGGCAGAGGCAGATGGCAGAGACGAGCACACATGCATCAAGAGACGCCTATCTTAAGATGTCTGTTATTTGAGATATTTCAGAAGGCAATTAGATGATTCCATTTCACTTTCGATATTTTGCGTCGGAGCTTTAGACTCAAGCGCTCATACCACGAGGCTCGTAAAACACGAGGGAGAAGAAACAATTTATGCCTGACTGGTTTGAATCTCCTGCTCTCTCAGATCACTTGATGATCAGAAACTGGTCATATTTAAAACATGTCGCTTGCGAGAAATTTTCGAGAAAAAATGATACTTCAGAAAATACTTATATTCAGTGAAGCAAAAAATTGCGTCACACACATTATCGCACGAATAAACTCACGCTTGAAGGTATGTCTAAGTGGAGAATAATTACGGTAATCATTAAAGAATTCTCTCACCGCACCGTAAAAATATCGTGATTGTGCTCACAAGAAATTCAAGTTTGTTCGAAAAATGTCTCAGTTGCAGAAAAATTCGCTTAGGTTGACGAGGACGAAATACTTTAAGATGCAGCAGCATGAAGCTCCTGAAACGAATTTCACCATGGAAGGCGCTCACGGATTTAAAGTAAACGAAAAAACAATAATAAGATTGAAATGATTTTATGGAACTCAAATTAAACAAGAAGCTGAAGCAACTCAAGTGCAATGAAGTAGATCAGATCCCTGAGCATAACAAGGAACCGGTTGGTAGATGCAAAATTAGAAGAAATGAATGGAATATTTCAGATAGGCTTTAGAAAACGAGAGGAATTCATTTGGACATAATTTCATCATGAGTTATTTCGAGAGTCCACTCAGCACAAGTGTGAGCAGTCTAGTATTCGGAACCCTCGTAAGAGAGAATTACTCTTCAGCTTCTTTGGTTTCGATATTTAGCGTCGGATCCCACGCGCTCACACAGGACGACCCACAAAAAACTGGTCGATAGTAAACGCTAATAACGTAATTAATTCTAGTTTATCTCGTAATCATATTCTCTAGTTTCGTTTGGTATCACAGATACCCAAAATTATCTTATACATTTGTTTTAAGCGATTTTTTCCTTCGGCCAGTTTTTTGTGGATCACTCTGTGGAACCACAAGATATATTTGGTATGATAGATACCCAAAATTTTCGTATACATATGTTACAACCTTTTTATTTTTTCGAGCATTTTTTTTTGTGTATCACACCCTGTAGAAAAACAAGTTTTATTTAGTATCATGGATACCCAAAATTACATAATACATATGTTACAAGCGTTTTTTTCTTTCGACCAGTTTTTTGTGTGTCACACCTAGTAAAACCACAAGTTTTACTTGGTATCATAGATACCCAAAATTATCTTGAGCATATGTTACAAGCGTTTTTTTCCTTCGAATAAGTTTTTTGTGTGTCACCGGGAACAACCAGGCTGGTACGACAGGCGGGAGAAGAAACAGTTTAATTCGAGGGAAGTGAGGGGCGCGCTGCAGAAGAGGAGGAGACGCGCAATAGCGGAGAGGCGGCAGCAGCTGGGCGAGTAAATCAGTTCCAGGGCCCGGCGGTGTCGCCGAGCGTCACAGCTCACGGCCGCCAGAATAAATTCTCCGGCGAGCCAATGTCCCTGGAATCATCTAATAGCGTTCCAAAATATCTCGAATAACAGTCATCGTAAGAAAGGCCTCCCCCTGATGTAAAATCTCATATGAAATCTTTGAGACTATGAGCAAAAAAAAAATTCTACAGTCTGAATTTAGGTTACATCAGACAGGCGGTGAAACTTGGCGTGCATTACAATTTTTTAGGAAAATCTTGAAGACTGGAAATGAGGAGCGGTTCTCCTTCAGGAATAACTTTTGAGGGAACACGAGTTTCAAGCGAGATAGCGTACAATAAATCCCTTTTTCTGCCAAGTAGATTGCAGAGACGAATTCCAAATTAAGGATGAAAATCCCTCCTTTCTGAAGAGTTGAGCAAGCAAATTCATATCGAAGACGATGTAGGGAACGATACGACGGATCTTTGCAGATGAACTGAGCTTAGCGAAGCGTGGAAAGATGAAACCGAGAAAACATTTGAAGACAAGCAGAAGCCATGATGTTTCTAGATGTAAAATTCTCTAAGGGTAAAAGCCAGGTTCTTTGGCACCATTCAAAACGTAGCCTGCGTCGTTTGGAGCCCCTCAATGCGGTGCAAACGTTGCGGTAACGCAGCAACACCCTGCGCAACAGCAGCCAACGGCCCCGACAGGATTTATAAAAGCCGGAGAAGAATAAAGCTCCTTCAAAATGTTTCTTTCGAGGGAAATTGCAGAACCTCAAATAAGCGAAGAAAAATCTTTTAAAGCCCGAGCTCTGAAGAATTTTCTCGTAAAGACCCCGATGTTCTTCCAGCTGAGCGTGATGTTCAAGTGCAATGGAAATGTTTGAGGGGAGAACTGCTCACACGATACCGGAGCCCTTCACGCGTAGCAATAATCAAAGCACTAACTCCGAAAGTAAGAGGAATTGGGTAAAAATTTGCGAGCACCGATTAAGTCATAAGTGGGACAATAAAGAGCATCAAGTCTGTATGGCTAATCTCTTACACACCGTCGACAGAAGGTAAAGATCGTACACCGACCGCGGGCTCTCGCACGTCTTCATTACCCCTAAACGCAGGCCAAAGTTTCGCGCAAGCCTCCAGTAGACACAAGCACTGATTCGGCCCGTATGTGGCCCAATCTTAAGGCACAAAATGGCATCCCTGCCACCTACTCAAGGGCCGGATTATCGCCAGCAATTTTATGGGCGAAGAGAAAATTTCATCTCATGTGAAGCCGTAAAGTGGGCGGCCTAGTCCGTAGAGTTTTTAAGGCTGCAATAACAAATCGCGTAACAAGTGACGAAGATCCCATTTGGTGCTCGGGAAAGCATCCATCTGGCGGGTGCTACGAGACGGACCAGACGTAATGACGCGAGTTAAGGCGCGTTTGACTTCAGGTTCCGAATATACGGCCGCTCATGGGGCGTACGAGACAAGAATAGACTTTCCACCCCTCATCGTCTATCAATTCTAGAGCTACGAGGAGACCTGACGCGGCGGCGGAGCTAGGGAGACATCGCCGTCCTCTCACACTGAACGAATTGCTTGCTAATTACTAACTCTCGAATTCTCATTTAACCAAAAATGAAACACGTGCAAGATATATCATTAATAGATTAATGGCTTTTAAAAAGAACGAAAAGTCATTTCAATCGAGCCCTGAAGTGTGATATAAACGTCGAATCCCATGGAGAAACTGATAATGAGAGTTCGCCTTTTTTCCCATCTCATACTAATTGGAACATAAATAGTTCCCATGCACAATTTAATTCTGAACGATATGTTGCTCTATTTTGTTCACTCATATAACTGGAAACAATTTCCATGTAAAACATGTGATCATAGTAAGTTCAATTTTAATCAACGATGAGCAATTTCACCTTTACAAAACCTCAAAAGTAAATTGTTAGATGCAACGAGCATCTAGAGAACATACGACAAAAATTAAGACATAAATATAGTAAGGATGACACTCGAGATGCGTATTGTGTATTAGATGTATGACGCTAGGAAGCTCGTACTCTTTCATAGTGTATAGATTCTCTGAGAATTGTTCCTATTTTTTGAACAGTTCAACCAATTCAAATCCGAGTAAACGATTTCCTGCTTACTGCCTTAAAATCCCGCTCGTTCTCTCAAGCTTCCTCATGCACGCCTTTGCCTTTGAGACACTCAAACTCTCGTGTAATTGCACTAAATATCGCGTGAGAACGAATGTGGTTGCACAAAATTCCAAGAAATATTTGAGGTTAAATTCTAACGCCTCTGGTTTCACATATGCAGTTGAGGACACACTTGATTGACTTCGAAAAATTCAAACCTTCAGTACAATTTCACCGTAAAAACACCATATGTTGCATAAACTCAACTGAAAAATTAATTTTTTTGTTCACCTACTCCACTAAACCTGACTGTAACAGGCAGGCTGCACTAGTTTAAAAGAAATAGTTTACACGTAGCAGACAGCTTGCACCTGCATGTTCATGCCAGTTGTTTTGAGACACTACCTCCTTAGGAGCGCACTCTTCAGATACGACAGGATATCCATCCCTGTTCAGATAACATTAAAATTATTACAAGGCGTGTTACGCTCGATTATGTGAACTTTTCATGCAACACATGTCGGTAATTTTAAGGAAACATCTGTCGCAAGTCGCTTTGAGGATCCATTCGCCATCCTGCTACTCATATTTCAAGTCTTTCAACACATCACTGACATGCCTTCTAGCTGCAGAAATAGGTTGTCGAGTTTCGAGCACTCAGTCACTTAAAGTACATCAAAAATTACAAAAAAGGCATTGAAACCAATCAATGAAAAAAGTTTTTAATATAGTTCAGTGCAGAAATTAACAGAGAATTCAATGTCCATGAATCACCAACGTCCCAACGTCTCAGACGGATGTGCACTTCGCTGTCGCAAGCCTGGCGTCTTCTCAGGGGCTTGTAAAATCTAGCACATTGCTGTGAGCGATCGTTTACAGCCAGAGCAACAACTCCACTGAGCATAGAGATACAATTTCAAAGCTTTCAGTGTCAGAAATGTTTTTCATTGATAAGAAAACTTGGAGCGCTAAAGTGCTGCCGAGATCGAATCTGAGTCTAAATTAGATGCACAAGTTTGGCGGCTGCGCCACGAGCGGTCCACCAGCACGCCCACAAAACATGGAGCCGAGATCAACAAGACAGCAATTCTAGCACTAATTTACTTGTGCAACACTAATTGTGGTGCTGCACTCATGATAGCACCGCATTGTACTAAAATAGCTACTGGACAACGCAGTTAACCACACCCAGTCCTTGTTTTAAATGAAGGTAATAGCAAATACCATCGATTTAAAAGACTTTTGTGTTAAAATCTAACGTTTCGACCCCTAAGGTCGAAATAAAAAAATAAATTTGTACATCCAAAATACTAGCCAAACGCAAACCCAAATTGAGTGATCATGAGTCAAACGCTCTAGTTTACTCACGCAGAGCTGCATAGATGTGATTCAAGTTTTAGTAACCATCAAATTTTTTGATAAACCGATCCAAGTTAAAAAATTAATAAAAATTCTGTCTCTTGCTCAGGTACATTTTACTCGTGAGAAGTTCACCTACGGCCAAATAAAAAAGTTCCCTTTCACATTACTTTGACGTAGACCGTGATGATTCAAGCTTCGAAATAGAACACCACTCATCTTAATAGACAGGCTTCGTATTGGCTGATTAGTCAATACAGATTTTTAAGCGAGTCAACGAGAATCTTTCTGGCAGATGAAATTATAACTAAGGTCCCATCTATCTTTTTTGAGCACACATGCTACCAAGAAAACGACGGGTGTTAAGATGTTCTTGAAGTTTTAGTTAGTGCGACGTAGTAGGTACAGGGAGACGGACAGCGTTCGTATCTAAAAAACAAGAATCTCTACTAAAAGAAAACTATGTTCATGAAGCAGAATTTCCAATTAGCCGGCACACATATCGTCTGCATCCAACGCCACAAAGAAGAAATTCAATGCGAGAGTATGAGCAGAAGCAGCTCTTCTTTCAGCACATGATGTTTTGAAATTTGAAACGGTAAGCTACCTTGACTCTTGCGGAATCACAAGATGACACGAAATTTGAAACGAGTCATGAACTTTTGACAACGAAATAGCGTCCTGCTCTAGCTCGAGAGTTCAGGTTACGAGCATTTCCGAAATTTAAATTCATCAAAAGCTTTGAATATATAGCAACGTATAATAACATTTACAATATTTAGCATCTTTGGATTTTGTAATAATACCTTCATTACCTACGGTACTCTCAAAAAAAGAGAATATCTAAAAAGGAAGCTTAGATTTTTCAATAGTAGACATAACTGGAAAGCATTTAAAATGGCATCTTCGTTGAAATTCCAGCACAACGTAAGCTGTCACTGCATTATTGTGTAAAAAGTTTAAATGACCAAAAAGGACTTAATATTTCATTTTGCGTTTTGCCATAAGCATGGGCAAAATCATTGTACGCTATTCTGTGAAAGAGTAACTGCACATTAACGTCTTTGAGTGGAACAATGATCGATATATTACCATCAATGTTACACAACATTGTCAGTGTTCGTTATACTATTATATTAAATGACCGATAAAAATATCATTTAACGAAGAAGTCTAACTATCATTTCAACAAATTCGACACCACTCGGAACCGTGCAACATTTATGCTTTTTCAGCGAAAAAGTCAGAGTTACTTCAGTGATAGGAAAGCTCGCTTAAAAACTAGAATTTTGCCGTGATTTCAGGCAGTAAACTCGCTCTCATCAGGTGAGAACTTTCCGGCGGCCACGTGCAGAGCTCGAGGCTGGTTGCCGTGAAGGCAATACGGCTTTTATTTAATTGAAGTTTCATTATCGTGAACAGCGAGCATACTCTCGAGTTGCAGTAATTGGCCCATTAATTGCAACAAACAGGGGCGAGGCCGGCAATTAAGCTGCGTGGAATGACACCAGGATTTTTGGTGCAGGATTGTGTCAAAACCAAATGACAGGGGGGTGGCTGAGGCAGCATGGTGCAATTAATAACCATCTAAAAGAACAAAATGCGCCAGCCTTATAAAAATGGGGGTCAGTTCAGAACCTGACTCTAATAAATAGGATCGAAAACAGCTATTCTGGTTAGAGGGGAAGGCAAAGCTACTCCTAGTATAGGCCTGTGTTAGATACAATAGTCAACATACCGGGACCAGGAATGAAGATCTCTCGAGAGATGAAATGCAGGACCTTTCTTCCATTCTACTAGAGCCTCTACTTTCAGCGTAAAATATTCCAGCAAAGTTACAAGCTGAAACAATTTCAGCAAAAAATTCTCAGTTAGATAATAAGATTTGAATGTATTACATGTTAGTCAACTCCAACCTCCACAACCTATTATGTATGGAATTCAAGGAGCAGGGAATCAATGCGTAAGACATATCCACACTCTCGGCGTAAAGAAACAGTTACATTGAAATCCACCTCACCATAAGCTTGGAGCCTCGTATTTTGATCCAGGGAGCGCCAATTCCCGTAGAAAAAACCTGCGTCTTCTTGAGATGTTGAGCGAATAATTCAATGCGTCATAATTCAGCGAAGCGATTTTCAAAAAATTGGCAGCTTCCAATAACGTTTCAGTTTAAAATTAGGAATTATGCAACAGGAATTACGTCAGGAATTAGGAATTGCGTTTAAATTTAGAAATTATGGAACAGGAATTACATCAAGAATTAGGAATTGCGTTTAAATTTAAGAATGACGCAACAGAAGTTAATAGCCGAACCGACAAAACTATTTGGTATTTGGTAGCCCTGGTATTGCGAAACTACTTACGTTAATAGTTAAAATTAACAGAATTTTTCAAGTGATAAAAGTCTAAAATGTTGAGTTGTGTGCCTTTGAGTTTAACTTTAAAATACCCTACGTTAACAGTTACCGTAAGCAACCCTAAACTAGGCATCAAAGATATTAAGTTAAGTGAAAGAATTAGCTACTCACTGTTTGCACTGATTGGCTCAAGATAGATTTAAGCAGGTAGCTCATCATAATGATCGAAAATTTAAATTCCGAGACAAAATAGAAATTAAATTACATAATCGTCCAACTAACACACTGCACCTTAGAAATGATCAGATAGTAAATAATTAAATACTTTTTCGTTAAATAAAAATACCCCTTTATATACTTTCTTCTCTTTCGAAAGAGATGAAACAGTAGAGAACTGCACACATGAACTGTACTGCACATAACCAAGGCAATGGTTCAGTTTCACAAAAAGCACAAATTTTTGATGCCACATGGCAGAAACAAGAAATGTTTCAAAGCAATTATGCGCCGCCGATCCTAGACAGAGCACAACGCGCTTCCCCCCCCACGCAATATTTACCACGAACTCGAAATAAACAAAAGAGCTTAAAAACGCTCTTCGAAAAGCAAGTCTCAATTCAAATACGCAAATCATAGCGCACGCCGCGCAAAATTGAGGACTACAGCAAACAACGCAGAAAAAGTGAACGCCCAGGTACCGAGATGGCGGATTTTGCGGCCGCACTAAAATAGTGCGGCTATTTTGGCTGTTGCTCTTGAAAAATGAGACGTGAGAGCAGTTTGATGAGGCCCACGTGCTGCGATCCGCTGCAATAAAAGCGAGCTTTTGCAATGAAATACTCGACGCCACGGAAGGGGACGGCACACACGCAATGCAGCAGGCCCGTACAAATATTCCATGTGCAGTGCAATGATGAAACGAAATCTGCACAAACTGCAATAGATACATCGGGTTCGATAGAGGAGGGGAAAAATAGAACTGAGCTTTGTGGAGCCAAGCCGCTGGACGCGCCAACGGAAAGACGAACTCTGCTGAATGATAACCTGCTTTATTTCTAACGTTCTTAACCTACATCACAAATCCTATGTCACAAGCATTTGCTTATTTATCTCAATGATATAGACAATTATTTCTATACCACCACACCAATTCAGCACGATTGAAAAATGCATCAATCCAACGTTTTCCAAAAACACACACGAATTCAACACTATTAAAAAGCGCCCGAATTTTATGCTTTTCAAAACCGCACCAATTCAACATTATTGTAAAAAGCACAACTTCAACATTATCAAAAAACGCACCCATTCAACGTTTTACAAAACGCACCCATTCAACGTTTTTCAAAAACGTACTAATTCAACATTGTTAAAAATGCATGAATTCAATATTTTCCAAAACGCACTGATTCAAGGTTCATCAATCATTCAACATGGTTTCGCAGCTCGGGGGACACGCCAGCCATACCTTGAAGGTCTCGTAGTGATGCCTGTCCATGTTGCCCATGAGGAAGTCCAGGACGCACATGTCCACGATGTCGAGCAGTCGCCTGCCTTCACTGTACGGGTGTACGTCCCTCACCAGGTCGCAGTAAGCCTCGTCTGCAAAAACAAACAAGAGCTTCAACACAACATCCTGACCCGTGCACTTGATCGAACTTAATCCTAGTGTTATTGATCCGGTCTCTGGCGAAGAGAACCGGCTTAGTTTCCCGCCAAATTGGTACATTGCTGGGAGAATTATTTATTTGGTGATCAAATATACTGTAGGAATTAGGTGGATTTATTTGCACACCACAACTCAATCGTGAGACCGCTCAGCATCTCAGCTTGCTCGACGCGGAGATGAAAAGAAGATCGAAATCTTCGCGTCTAACTCGCCAAAGTTAGAAAATGTTGATACACTGTGGCTAGGACCTAGAGGATTAAGCAGCAAATAAAAGTGTTTGAATTCATAAGAAATCTGAAGAAAACATTTGGAAACATCAGTCATTCTCAACTAACTATTTATTGCTCTCGTATCGGTATGCTTCCATTAGGATTCCGAAACTGGTAATTTAAAATTCAGTTAAATCTCCAGTCTCCTTTCAATGAACTATTAAAAAAGCAGTGACTCCTTTTTAGTACTCGTTTTTTTGTTATTTTTCAGATAATTTACATAGCAAAATGATGCAATTTACCAAAGTTACTGAGAAACATTTAAAAAAGTAACGCTCTACACTAATATAATTTCCTAACAATTCTTCGAAGAGTAATCCATTCAATGTATTTTTACACAAAATAGTTTCACACCTCATCAAAGCACTTTCATAAACAACCAATATATCGCTGTCAGAAAAAATGCTACGATAACTACAAAGCGCAGAGTACTTCAGCAGATCAAAATATTACAAAGTACAACCGGCTACAGCGGCTGCCTGCATCCTGGAAGAGTCACATACAAGAAACATTAAAATACACAACAAACGACAAGTTCAAAGAAAAACAAGTTTTTTCCATTAAAAACCTTCAGACCACTAGAGATTAGATATTGTCAGATATTCTTGCGATAAGAATTACAACGAAACGGTCGTTTTCAATCTAGATTCTGAAGTAGGAGTTCAACTCTTATTGTTTCGACCATAATGTGCATCTACGTAATTGCGGAAGCACTGCTAAAATGTTTGCTTTTAATGGAGTACATGTAAACCAAAACATATATATAAGAGAAAGATTGACTTTAAAAAAGCATCTTGTGATTATCTTAAATCTGAATTATGAAAAATTTAAGACCAAATTATTACCGATTTTCAATAATTCAAGAAGATATTGACCCTGAACAAAATCAGCTCGCCTTCAAATGCGGCAGAAAAGCTTTAAGCGTCACTGGGCTATGCTTCCCTGTGACTCAACTCACTAGCGAGCCGGCTCAGATTTAGGCTACTTACAACAAATAATTTCACATACAGGAAAGTCTTTTTTTCTAGAATAGAATGAATAGATTTGTAAGGCCAAGGTGGGGCACTACAGATTCTTCCTACAAATTTTATTATAAGGTATTGTGCAATTCTAATGAATTTGATTTCAATATTAACCGTTTTCTTCGTCGTCAAGTTTCTAGAAAAAATTTCCCGAAAATGACAAGGGAATTGTTCACCAACTTGCCACTGCGCAATTCTGCGCTTGTGATGGGATATGCTTCCCTGTGAGCCGGCTAAGATTTGGGAGACTTACAACAAATAATATCACACAAATCACAAGGCAAGGTGTACAACTCACCAACTTGCTACTCAGCTGGTCTTGAAATGCAGCGGAGAGGCTAAAAGCGTCTCTGATATATGCTTCCCCGTGACACAACTCGCTATTAGAGCTCACACTACGCACAACAAATATGTCCCACAAACTACAAGGGAAGTAGCAGGCTGAGATTTGGGCAACCCTCAACAAATAATTTCCCACACAAATTACAAGGGAATTACTCACCAACTTGCCACTGCGCCTTCCTGCGCTTGTGGTAGCTCCTCCTCCAGGGGTGCCGCCACACCTTGCGGGGTGCGGCCTCCTTCCCCGGCAGGAAGACTGCAAAGGAGCCCTCCAGCAGGTCGGGGTTGCCGCAGATGGCGTGGCTCGTGTCGCAGTAGTAGCTGTCGGACAGGCAAGAGTTCAACACTGAGCTTATCCAATTGCTGAGCTTTTACATCATCAAATTACACTGAAAGCCTCACACACAGGCAAGAGTTCAACACTGAACTTATCCAATTACTGATTTGTTACACTATCAAATTAAACTGGAAGCTTTAGGCCAAACACGACTAGTAGGGCTACTAAGGTCACTGGAATGGGTTCATCATCGGCCAGGGTCCCAAATTGCGAAGCTAAGGAGCCGGAAATAATTTCTTATTGTGACTGTTGTAGTGGTGGTCTATTTGCGATCATGGCTATCATTACAGTAGAAAACAGCAAGCGTTACTCGTGCTGCTTGAGCTGAAAGAGTCTCCTATAGATGCGTGACAGATCCTCCTTTTTCAAAATACGTTCGTTTGGAGACAAGTTAGAAGAATTCAGTATAAAACTTGAGCATTAACTTTCCTAAATAATATTCATCTACAGCAGGACGGGGCACATCACTAGTGCATTCCTAACAAAATCTCAGAAAAATTCGCCAGAAGGCAAAGTAATCATTTGTATGAGCACAGTGAAATACCGGCATTGGCCATGGAAGCAGAGGTTGTTGTCGGAAGACATTAAATTCAACAATGTCAGATGACAGAGTTTTGTGGACATTGAAATTCACCTTCTTTTGCCATGGATGCCAAGTTGTCGGAAGAATGCTTTGGACATTGAAATTCACCTGCATTGGTCATGGATGCCGAGTTATCGGAAGAAGGTTTTGGACATCAGAATTCACCTGCATTTGCCATGGAAGCAGAGGTTGTTGTCGGGAGAAATGAAGAATGTCTTGAGGAGGTCCCCGGTCGCGAGGGCGTACAGCTCCTTGGTCATGTTGAGGGTGCGTCCCACCACCGGCACCGACCGTCGGAACCCGAGCAGCCTGAGGCGTGAGCCAGCATCTCAGTTATACTTATGATCACAGCCACCGTGTGCGCCACCAAACAACTCATGTAAACGAGGGTACTTTACATTTGATTTGAAAGCACGTGTTTGTTTATTTCGTTTTTAATTTCAAAGTATACCTGATTTTTTATTTAAGGGCATACTTGATATCTAATTTAAAAGAACATGGTTATTTATTTGATTGTCAATTTCAAAGTACATGATTATATATTTTATATTTAATTTAAAAGTAAACTTGATATTTAACTTAAAAGGGCATGGTTATTTATTTGAAAGTACGCAGTTGGAATAATATAAACAGGACTTCTTGGTTAGTGACGTCTTTTATAGTGCCCACGAAACCGACTGGCAAATTTTGTTCCACCAAATTAATCGAACAGACTCTACAACATTCCTTTAACATTCAAATTAACTGTTAATAATCAAACAATACATACAGAGGTACTTATCATCTAAACTAAACTTACGAAGTAGTTCTAGTATCTGACTAGGAGTCACATACTAGACTCAATCTGCCTCAAATGGACAGTCTTTATTGTTTTCTAATGCACTGGCCGCTCAAAAACGGGTAAGGTTCCATGTGGGTTCTATGGTTCCAAGGTGCCTCAAGAAGCGCGTACCTGTCGAGGTGAAATGCGCCGATCTCGGCGTTGTGGCGCTCGTAGTCTGTGAAGTAGAAGTGGTTCTTCAGGGTCTGCTGCTCGCGGGAAAACCTGCAAAAGAGGACAAGAGAATGATGCTTTATTGCAATCAAGCCTGATACAAATCATTTTGTTCATTGATTTTTCAAATGCCTTATTACAGACACCAGGACGGTTCCTCTCCGTCAAGCCGGTACCCATTACCAGCACTTGGGTTGAGTGAGGAATTGGGGCTCAGTTCTTCCTTTCCCCAACGGGGAGAATCACTGGGCGGTACCGCAGAGATTTGAACTATCGACACCTTACCGTGAAGGGCGCGCGCTCTTATCCACTCGGCCACGGTGACCAGTTAGAGTAAAATAAGCCTTGAAAAACTTACTAGTTACTTCGGGGTGCAAATCCAATTTCCCTGCTCCGTGCAATCTTATCGTTAACCCTTATTGAAACTTGTGATGCAGAATGTTGACATTAGAAATTGGCATTGCGGTGTCTTACAGGTAAGATACATGGCCAGTAATTACCAAGTCCTGCAGACAAGATTGTCTTCTGGAGTTAAAGGGGATGTATCTCAATCCATTAACACGTTAAGTGAGGAGGGCTTAACTGAAGTTCAATATTTAACTCAAATTAGAGGCAATTTTAGAAATCAATTTTGAAAATAACGAACATTAAATAGATCGCGCCTTCATCTAGTTTTCATTAAGCATTTATCGAAATTGAGTCAGTGACTGCTGGTCGGTGAGCAGTCCCACACAAAACCAGTCCCACATGAATATTCAACGATGTGAGAAAATATTTGCTTGGAGAAGGCAGAGCAAAGAGGGTATGGATAATATATTATTCTTTAAAATTCATTTTCAGTAGGAGAGCGTGCTGTCAATGCTGCGGTGCTCTATAACTCAGTCTAAGTGGATAATACGATGAAACTAATTAAGTAATCCTGACGAAATAAGACATGCAACAAGAATGGCGGACGAGAGCGAAAGTTAAGTAGCGTCTCGCCGCTCGCCATAACTCCTTTACCAAACAGCAATCAAGCCACAACGAGCTGCTGCACAGCGCACGGGAAAGTGAGCGTAAATTGCCGTCCAGAACTGCAGCGCAGATGAGGTCTCGTGTAAGAAAGCCTCCGCGGAAATACTAATGACAACACTCGAGTTAGATTTAAGGAAAATGAGAAAGTTTGTCTTAAACATCCGTACACAAAACTATTTATTAAGAGCATCATAGTTAGATTGAATGAAAATGAGAAAGTTTGTCTTTGGCATTCCCACACAAAACCATTTATTACGAATAGCATAGTTAGATTCAATGAAAATGAGGAAGTTTGTCGTAGGTATCCCCACACAAAAAACTATTTCTTATGAACAGCATAACGAGTACATTTAATGCGGAAATACTGATGTCGGCGTGAGCTTATGGAGAGAGACACGGCGTAATACATGCAAAGGTTGCCTACTTGGTTGATGGTTCGTGAGGGATGTTGTGGTATGTTCATCATTGTGTGCTGTGTTGTCTGAGGCATGGTGCAGTATGTTCATCATTGTGTGCTGTGTTGTGCGAGGCATGCTCTAGTATGTTCATCATTGTGTGCTGTGTTGTGCGAGGCATTCTGTAGTATGTTCATCATTGTGTGTTGCATTAGAGATGTTCTAATTTACATTTGTAGTTGTGATAATGAATGTCCGGTGAATTGGACCGTTTCAATTTCAGTGGCAAGATCCATTTTGGGAAAGTTAACAAAGATTTCAAAAGAACAAAAAATGACAAGATACCATTTACAAGATGCTGGAATTCATAAAATAGTGTCATCATTTATCGTGCGCAAATAAAAACTGGTGAGTAGCGACATCTTCGTCACATTTCGTAATTGTGAACCTGATTATTTCTTCATCAGAGTCATCACACAATATTTATCAGCGTTTCTTCCATAAAAAAGTCATACTTTTTACGCTCATAATATTGAGGAAACCTGTTTTTGTGTTTCAAATTCTACATAGCTCGTTACTAGGAAAAATATATACCCCTTCACTGAAACAACGCAAAGCAAAGAGAGAATTTATGTTCTCTTGTATACTGGATGCCAGTGTACGGCTGAACTTATCACTTGTCAGCTCTCGCTCGCTGTGATGAGGTCAGGGAGGCGAGGAGAGAGGTCTTTTCTGCATGCATCAGCGAACCATTGCCACAGCTCAACACCTCCTCCCCCCCATGCCACTTGCACTAAACTGGACCCACGGTAGAGTCCTTTCTATGGGGGAAAATACACCTACTCTTGTTCGGCTAGCCAATAGAGCGGCTTTATTTTCAAACAAACCCTATGACGTCACCATTGCGACATGTCGTTAGGCCAATAGTGATACCCGATTTGGGGCCAGCAGTGTTGTTAGATGCAATATGAGCGCTGCTATTGGTACGTTGCCGTGACGTCACCATTGCGACATTTCGTTAGGCCAATAGTGATGCCAGATTTGGGGCAAGTAGTGTTGTTAGATGCAATATGAGTGCTGCTATTGGTTCGTTGCCATGACGTCAACATTTCCACATGGTCAATGAAAAAAAACTGGTTTAACCCTACCATGTTTCTTCTACCGTGACTGGACCCGACTGTCACTTGTCAAGTCTACTGACATGTAGCTAAGATCCGATAGACATTTTGAGCTCATTACTTTACTAACGGTGAAAAAAGTTCAAGCCTTTCTGTTCCCCTATGAAATAAATCCCTTAGATGTCAGGAAGCGCTGAGCAGAAACTGAACAAACAGGTTTGCTTGAAACAAAGGAAGTTCACGGTAAGATCATGACTCACCGCATGGGCTTGAAGAGAGCGTGGCCCCCGTCTGCAAACTCGATGATGAGCTTCAGTTGGGTGCCTCCTTCTTTCTGAGCTGTAAGCACAGATACGTTCATGTTTGGATAAACTCTTTGTGTAAATTATGTATATATGATTAACTCTTTGAGTTAACTGGTTACCCAATAGAACTCAGAATATTAGAATCTCTTTTCATTTATAGACTAAAGCCAAAGCTGAATGATATGCAGTCTGCCTATCCCCTACAAATAGTAAATTCCTAATTTTGTTTGGTAGCAAATGTTTTTTTAATTTCATGTTTGTTTTTACCTTTGGATTTTCTGAATGATGACTGATTTGTAATCTTAACTTTTACAGTGTTGAGAATGACCACTGCTAGTTGGTCGAAACGTTCACTTTTATCGATTTTATCATCTAATTAGTACAAAATGAGTCTAAGCGTTGTGTCATTAGTCTTCCTATTTTTAATTAAAATCTCCAAGAATTGGAACTTTGACTTCTTTAACTCTTTGAGTAAATTAAGTTTATTTGAAAAACTCTTTGTATAAATTATGTATATCTGCTAAATTTTTTTAATAAATTATGTATAATTGTTTGTATAAATTCAGAGTCAGGCACTAGCCCACACATTCGAGTCCACGAGACACAAATAGCAACGTTCTACTGGGCAAAAAATACCAACAAAGCAAATTTAAAAAGCGTCTCGTGTATGGTTCTTAGGGTTGCAATGACAAATAACAATTTGTCCGGATCATAGCCATTGTGAGAGACTGTATGGTTTACCATTCAGTCATTTTTGCCACTGATATGAACGTGAACTAGTTAAGCCTGAGAAGGTTCAGCAAATATAGCCATTTATAGAGAAGCTCATGCAGACCACAGTAAGGTGACGTACATATGTGTTTTATCTCAGACTATATGGAAGAAATTTGTACTATCATTACAATGATCCCACATTATGCTACGCAGGTATTGCCATTAAATTTGGCCTCGAACTTACTTCATTGTATACTCTACGTTCTCAATATAAATATCAGCTTACTAATTATTCAAGAATGTAAATATGGCTTAAAAGAGTTTAACTGAATGACCCTCACTATGATAATTGGCTTAATTTATAGATTTATATTTACACATCTCATAGCGGCCACATTTCCAAAAATTTAAATGATGTTAAAAATTTGGCATCCGCCCACTTTTGTTTACACGCCAAAAAAATATTGCAGCTTTGAAAATTGAATCTATTGTTCAAGAAAACACAATTTATCGTGGGGTGAAGATATAGCAAGTTTTTTCAAAAAAATTTATGACTAATAATAAAAAATACTACACTTTTTTGGTTGGTTGGTTGGTTGGTGTGTCTATTACGCTCTAATGCGAGTTTCACAAGTGCACAAGTACAAGCATATATTAATCGCGGGCATTATTTGGCTGGAGGTATTTGTTTGCCACCAACATCTGGAAGATTTAATTAAGGAAAATATCGAATCTCGTCATTTTGACGGACCGTGCAAGTTAGTATATGAATAGTACACATCATGTCGAAATACATTATATTTGCAAAGAAAAAAATTCGTACCGGCATTTTCTCCCCATTTCTGAGTGGAGCCAATCCTTGGGAAGAAAACGCTCCAAGTGCTGGCGCTATCGTGGCGTGGTTGTATTGAGGTTACAAGCACAAAGCTGACAGGTTTTCATTGAGTGCCTTACAGCAATAGTTATTCAGACATATGCAAGTGAATCAAGTGTTGCAGTCACAGGAAGGTATTACTCAGCCTTCATATTGACTTTTTCGGTCATAGACCTAGTCCCGTTCAAAACTGCATATGGATTTAAAATTCATGACTGCAAATAGAAATTTTCCATTCAAAGCTTCATCAATTTACTGAAAAAATTTCTCTAGAGAACCTAAGTTCCGTACAGAACATGATTGAGCAATTATCAAGAACAATGATTCACATCATCGAAGAAGGATTTTTTCAGCCCGAGCTTTCGAGCTCGTGTCCGAGACTTGGGGTTTCTTAGCCGTTAAAGTCTTAGCTGACCTGGGAGCAGAGCAAACTTATTCCAACACCCAGGGTAGTCGATTACTATCTGACTTCCTAAGCATCATAACAGAACGAGCATACAAATTTGGAGGACACTAACTAGCAATTTCTAAGAGGCTAACAACTATTCCGGGAAATTCTTTGATAACACAGTGTTTTCCAAACGCTAAAAAAAACAAAATTCCTTCACAAATATACACTCCATTTTTGAGTTGAAGTACAAGTAAAACCTGTTACCTCACCGAAGAATTGGCCAAGCAAGTTGATTTGAAAACAAAAATTATATTAGTGTATTACTTGGCATTTCACAGAAAAAATTATGTTCGAATAAATTGTATATTAGGAAATATGAGATACAACGAATATGCCTGACGATTTCCTACGTATCGTAGGAAATAAGAGCAGCAATGATTATTAATTTTGACGATTTCTTCCGTATCGTAGGAAAAAAGGGCAACAATGAGTACGCTTACTAATTTTAACGATGGGCTGCGATACGGTGTGTTGCAGGAGGAGGTCGACGGTGGCATCGCTCTGCTGTGGCGGGTAGAGCCAGTCCCGCGCTATTTGCAGGTGGAACTTGTCCCATAGCGACGAGTCTTCGCTGAAATGAAAAAAGAAAACTCTTACAGAAAACGGTATGACCGTCAAAAAAACAAGGAGAGAAATCTGAGTTGACACAAATCCGTGCTATTTACACAGCATTTTCTACTATCATTTGACGCTAAAACCATGCTGCTTTCATGAAAGTCAACAAAATTATTTTTTGTAGGCGAAACATTGCACTTATAAATTAAGAACTTATTGTTGATTCGTTGGATGAATAATAAGGTTGTGTAAACGGAAACTTTTACCTCAGTGTCTCAATTTACGAAACTATAAGAAAGCACCACGATCGCATACCCTCTGCACACATGTTTTCGTAAGACTTGTGTTGTCTACAGTAAAAACAGCGAACGCAAGGTTTGCTACGAGTGCCGCGCAACAGCTCTCACTCGATAATACAATGGGAATATTTATCAACCAAAGAAAAACAAAGTCAGGCAGAAAATTGAGCAATCACCATGCATGCCTCGACACAAATACTGTAGCATCCGTTCGCCTGTGTTCTTTTGATCAGAGCAGCTGCATCAGAATTGGAACAATCAAGGGAGGATTTGAGAGCCCAGTGAGGGCTAGTGAAGTTGTCCCTTCAATCGCTTCCTATAAAAACAGTTTAAAGCTGCACAAACGCTTACAAAAAATGAGCACATGTAATTTTCATTTAGATTGAGAAACAAGAAAGATTCGATTGCGTTCACAACTTATTTGGATTAAATTTTGGATCCGTTTATTTTTCTGGATCTTGAGCGCGTGCGGAACGTGTGAGGGTACGGCGAATGTCGATTTTGGTGAATGAAATCGATTGCAATATTGCCCACTCTTTATTGAAGTGCTTTAGGAACTTTGATGTGCAGTTACCACATACACTGCGAGCCTCGCTTGATGAACACAGACAAACTTAGTACAACAATTTAGAAAACCGAATTTAACAAAAATATTCAGAAAAAGAACCGAAAAGACTTTTAATCGGTGTATATTTTTTGACTTCTGTTGTCTTTCAATAAACGAAACTTCAATCGCATGAATGAAAGTGCAAATAAATGATAATTTTCAGCATTTAAATGACCAGCCATGAGACGTGACACCGCAGCAATCATGAGGGAGATGAGGCGCAAAGAAGGCGCAAGAGCGCTGCTCTCAGCACGAGGAGAATCGACGGAAATCAAGCGTAAGAGGGAGCCGCACAGGTGCTCTCCTTCCATTTCCTGAACAACTGCTGCTGCCGCCAAGGTCGACTTGAGCGACTCGTAAGTCGAGCAGAATTTCTCGCGATTGTTCGTTATCGTAGGGCCCAATTAAGGAGTGCCTGACGAAAAGCTTCCGACGGCAGCACAAGTTAGTCTCCAGCGCAGCCAATTCTCGCTCGGTGTCGGAAGCGTGGCGAGTAAAGAGGCCTGTCGACCGACCAGTTCCCGGCCCCTGTGCTTTGTGGAGGAAGCCGTTCATGAGGGCGACACAGCTGTGGGCAAAGAGCTTCCTTCATGGCCATTTTTTAGGTGCGACCGTGCTCTGGAGATATCACGGTATTTCCCCCACACGCCTGATTTATGGGTGACTGCGGATGGCAATAGCGTATAGTGGCCATGACAAGGTTTGGTTGGGGCATCATTTGTTTGCATCATTGACTTGAAGAAGAAAATTAGAATTTAGTTTGAATATTCTCCTTGAGCTCTGCCAAGCAGTAGAACAATGTATCACAGGTCCCCCCAACCAAATCCGATTATTTCTATCATTACTATGCATGAACAACTTGGTTGTTCGTCGCTCATTTAATCCAACATTCGATCACACAGCTCAACCAAACCAAGTGTACCAAGTGAGGTCAAGTGAAAAGCTCAAGCTCAAGTGAAACCAAGTGAAAAGCGCAAGTGTACCAAAAGCGTTCCAAAACCGTGGATTAACTTTTACCAGCACAAAAACATAAAATTTGCTTTAAAAATGCGCTAGCCCGCAGCACAGCGGAAGAACTAATCTCGCACGGAGGAGGCACGATGGTGACAAAAACGGTCCGACATGCGACTGCGAAGAGGCGACCGGTCTGTGACGTGTGTCCTGTCACCGGCCGGAAGTTTAGGCGCATTGCGCGTTGATTAAGAATGGAAATCACTGGCATGGCAACGAGACTCGTGGCAACTCACGGCAACGAGACTCGTGGCAACTGACGGCAACGAGACTCGTGGCAACTACGGCAACGAGCACCGATAAAAGGTGTCGTAAAGACCGGCGGCAACCAACGCAGAATGTGTTGCCACAAATTTGACAAGCTTTAGAAGCATTAAAATCAGCAATATCATGAGTGATAAGGGGATTAAGTTCCGTAACCAGGAAACTTTGAATCAGTTTGAGACTGATCTGATATTTACGATGGGATCCTAAAATATCTCATATGAAGGGAATGACCAGAAATCACACAAAATAACAACTGAGGTTGTACAAACAGACCTTGATTTTGAATTGTTTGAACATTTTCAATCATACTTTTTCGAAGATTTTTTTTCGATGAAAATTTCATAATTAAATAAATTCCCTCTCAACTGACGTTTTTAAAAGAAATGAACCATAGGGAAATCTCTCTCACAACAAACAATATAATGAAGAATATGAAAATTTCCAAATAAAACAATAAAATAATTCCACACCCTAGGTATCCGAATTATCACAGATGAAAGAATTAATTCATCAACGAATACACCCATGACGCGGCAGAATTTTCAATGACTTGCATGATCTCGATCGCAGCAAAGTCCTAAATTTCATGACCCGACTCGTTGTCGTCCAGCCGATGTCACAAAATCGTCTCTACGTCAGCAATAAGCCTTCAGTGATCAATAGAACAGACGACACTCTCACTTTGACGAGCTTTTTTAGGACTCGTGTTCCAGGACTGAAATAAAACTGGAGTTGTGAAAGCAAGCAACGCCAGCACAGCGAGCTCTGCACACTCACGAGGACGCTCAGGTGAAAAAAATACGAGCTTAGCTAAACAAGTTCGGGGTTTTGAGTTGAGTTAAAATTAGAATTCCCTTAGCATTTCACGTCCAACATTGTACATCTCTGACCGCACAAAGCAACGCAGTGCAGACAATGTTCACTTTTAAACTTGAGCAGTTACGCAATTTAATGACGTCTAGAATATTTTAACTCGTATTTCTATACTTCATGAATAATTTCCAACGACCGGCCTGTACTTCCAACAACAAACGTACTTAAAGTTTAGCTTTATGGTTTATAATGATAATTATAAAAATATATAATTATAAAATTATATAATTTTGGTCTATAATGAATTCATTTTTGAACATGTAATGAACTATAAATAGAGACCATCATAAATATGATGTATTTATTGGCGGGGTTTTCTGTTACTAAAATAATAGTTCATTTCTATAAAAAAAAAAATACCAAGCTAAATCTTCCCAAATGCTGAGTCCACCCTTCAGGATTGCGATGAATTCCAAAAAACTTATTTGAAATGAAAACAAATGCAAACGATGTAAATAAACTCAAGGATTAACACATGTTTAAAAATATCATGAATCACATCATTTTAAAACTGCCACAAAAATTCACTTTACTTTAACATAACAAATGGCACAAGCAGTAATGTAAAAAAACATATTTAGGTTCAAGTCTATGGCATACATGTGACGTTCTTTTAAGGAAAGCTTGCATTTTCTTTTTCCACGTAGAGTAGCAAGATGTGCGCAGCAGCAGATCGCCTGCGCCTCGAAAAATGCCCCAATAACTCACTACTTTATTTTAACGCAACAAATGACATAGACAGTAATAACAAAAGAGCAGATGTAAGTTCAAGTCTCAGGATTACAAATGAAGTATTAGTTTAAGTCTCAGGATTACATGTGAAGCGACTTAACCCAAAGCACGCACCATCTTTCTCTACGTTAAATCCTTCGTCGTGAGTAGCAAGCTGCGCGCAGCAGCAGATCGCCTGGCCGTGTTTGGGAGCAGAAATAATTCCTTTAATGGCACACGTGCCACGTCCAAGCCGCCGAGGGTCCGTCACA
Source organism: Platorchestia sp. MABIK (assembly GCA_014220935.1). NCBI lineage: Eukaryota > Metazoa > Arthropoda > Malacostraca > Amphipoda > Talitridae > Platorchestia > Platorchestia sp. MABIK. The sequence goes on from JACJUY010000055.1 coordinate 51,097, forward strand.
GGGATTCTCGAGGGATCTTTGCGAGCAGCGCCGATCTGTCCATCCTTGCATTAGTTTTCTTTTGTTTAGCTCCCCTGCTTTCCTGCCTGCCACTCTCGCAGCGAGCAAGGGAGTCTCGGCGCAGAAATGCCAGCATAATTTGATAAGTGCATTAATTCGCCAGACGGGCCAGGACATGCAAAAGACAATCTTCGAGGTTGCGAATGTCACCAAAATGAATGTGATAGAGATGAACAGAGCACAGAAACAAGACACATGCAATACCGTGTGCGATCATTTGAGGGGGCAATGATTTTACCGCTTTTTCATGAGTGTTTTACCATAGTACTCAGGCAGACTAAGACTATTCCTCGAATTCTGTCACCGGCAATAAAATTGGATAATTCTCGGAAAAAGTTCGCTCTAATTGCCTTAAATGATTTTCCGACGCTGTGTACAAGTCAAAGAGACTTGTCACTGAACATCAAGCTTGAAAAGCGTGTCGTTTGTTCAACAAACGCACATTTTCGACTCTAATTAGCCACAGGTCGCACGTTATGTTGACACCTTAATAGCTTCATCTTACAATGGATAATTCTTCTGCACGTAATCTTCATGAGGCGAACGACTGCAGTTTCTTGACTCATTACGCTAAGGAGGTTACGAGAAGACTTCAGCTAGAGTCTTGTATGGTGTCATGATCTCAGAGAGAGAGAGAGGTGGGAAGCATTTGAAAGCTCAACGGTTGACTAGATAGGTAATCTTTCATTTAAACTAAACTAAGTGGCAACGCCTTTGGAGCGTTCTGAGTGAGGTAATCATATCGTACTGAATTACCTTAAGGGCATTAATTTCTTGCTCACTGTCATATGCCCGCTAATATAATTCATGAGCTAAAAGCTCTGATTGATGTACGTAATGAAAAATAACGGGTTCTTTTTATTCCTGAGTAGAAGATAAATGCAGCATTCACTGCCCCATTCGAGGCATTGGTCTGCAACCGAACCATAACATCGAATCTAGTCGTAAAGCTCCAGTATCATTTATCCTCCTTACGCATACACACTCACGCAAACACACTCACACACATACACACTCACGCTACACACTCACACACACACACACACACACACACACATACACACACACACATACACACGCACGCACACTCATCCATACACAAACACACACACACATACACACTCACACACGCACGCACAAACACACTTCTTGGTCTACGTAGTAAGAGAAGCGTTGTTGGTCACAGTCCCCCGAGAACAGAGTCTCCTGCTGAAATCTTCCCCTCGTGCTCAGTAACATTGGCCATGCGTATTCTATCCATAAATTCAATCCATCTTTAGTCTGGCATCAGCACTGAAGTGTTGAATCTGCTCAAGCTGCAAACTTAGCTGAGATTACTTAGAAACTAAATCAACATTCCCTCAATGTCAATATTCTTGTTGTGTTCAAACGATCACCACACTCATGAGAACTCATCCGGCTCAGAAAAGCAGACAGTTTCAAGAATGCAAAGGACACACAAACATTTGCGTGTCCCACGAAGAATGGAAGTGAGGCAGGAAGAGACTACGTCAACCAGGAAAACAAACCGATGAAGCATCCGTGAAAATCGGCCCGCGGGTGCAAAGAACGAAGCCGAGATCGTGACCCAACCATCGCCTGCGAGGGAAGGTCCAATGCACCGCCATGTGAAGAATCCAAGGCCACAAAACTTTTACAATTGAAGAGCATCTTTACGTCAGAATACCATTAGACTCTTCCTCGTCGTGACGCAATAACAGATCGTCGTGAGTGTCCAATTCAGTACCTCGAAAACAAAGGAAAATGCGTCCTTTTTTGAAGTAGAAGTGATGGTATCTCGTCAACGCCGGGTAATGTGCTACTTCTTTGAGCAAGTCGCAAGTTTGACGTCACCATTTTTTAAATTAATTTTACCAGAGAAGCTTCTCAGTAAGTTGGACATGATTGTTATTAAAATGAGCAGTAAATAGTCACTAATTTAATGGTCACGTGTGATTTACGCAATGGTCTCACTAATGAACGAGGACTTGTGTTTCAAAATTCATGTCACATTTCCACTGCATTTACACAGATTTGATGTCGGCAGGTAAAATTGAGTTGAAAAATTTCATTGAGCAACAGAATGTTTCCAGTGCCGATGAAAGAGAGAAAGAAAATACAATTCTAGCGAATTCAGTATTTCGTGCACCTACGCGGACGCTGACAGCGTTTTTAAGTAAGAGTCGCATTACTCTAAGCTATCACGAGTCTAGTATGTTTAATTACTACGCTAAAAAAAATAGTGATCTGACACCACTGATAAAGCTAAGAGACATACTTCAACATAAAGTTGCAAAGTACTACAGAATAGCGCTGGAGCAATATCGTCAACATACGCAGGACACGGCAAAGTTCCAAACCACATGAGCGCAGCGAACCTTATATAGTCAAGAGTGAAATACATAGAAGAAATACATCTCTTCACTGGAATATCGATCAGCAAGCTAAAATTTCAGCCTACGCGGGAGAAGAACTCACCTAACGCTTTTGGACCAAATGGCAAGTACCAAAAATGATGTTTAAGCACCGTAATGTTAACCAGCTGCTGTGTTTTCTGAGAAAGAAAATAATTTAAAATCTGTGGTATTCATGAGGAATATAGAATCAAAACGAAGATCAATTGACATTTGCCCGGAGGAATTTAAATAATGGAAAAAACCACCGCAAGCTTTGAGATATGTGAAATCCAAAAAGCTCAAATGAGCAATGATTTGTTGACAAGGACTCACAAGACGGAACATGCAAGACAATTTAACGATGATTGGCGGCAAGTAGTATTGAGAAAGAAAAATTAACTCTAGAAACAATTCGAAACAAGTGCTGGGTACGAGCAGAGTCTCAAGAGATGAGCTTTGAGACAACCGCCAGTTGGTACAAAACAACTTCTCGTCACGGCATTGACACTTGGACCGCAATTGGTTACACTAAAGTTAAATATCCAAATTTAAAGTCAATTGTAGTAAACTACTTTCAGAAAAGAAAACATTAACCGGATCATGCCTTCATTTAACTTTAAGTTTTCATGAAATTCAGATCGTTTGTGACTATTGGTCGGGCAGCAGCATTGTATAAATCCCTTCCGTGGCCACCGGTGACGCACGTTGGGGTCAAAGTGATATTGGGAGAAACAGCGTCTCTTGCTCGCCGTCACGTAGCCTGAGGAGACCACAAAGCGATGCACCAGTCCATCATGCCCCGCTGACACCGATCGTGCTGTCACAAACCGCAAGCCTAATAATTGTTCAATAAACCAACATGAAACTTGAAATATATTAAAAATCACGCGTGAGAAAGGATTTCTGAACAATGGCGTTCAGTTCTTATGACACGGTACCCTTTGTGTTGAAGTCAACCGTAAAGTACAGAGCTGACATGATAAAGTACAGTGTTGTCAAATGAACGTGATGACTGCACTGCAATTCAATTCAAGTTTGGTAGTGGTACAATACGCATGTTCCTACGGACATATTACTTTCAGCTTTCAAAGTGAGGCCTCTTCTCGGAAGCGATTTCCTGAAGCAATTTAGAACACATACAGACTTCAGGGTGCTTTGAGAATTCGTGTTCCAGAGGTAAAAATTGCCAACTGGTGAACACTAAAAAATTCTGCATCCTTAGGCAAAATCTTGGTTAGGCAGTTTAAAACTATAAATCAGTTCGCACAGTATTACGGCACACTTGCATCAGCACACATGAAAATTTCTGGGGAGCACCGACACCTAGCAAGATGAAACCAAAAATCTTTCGAGTATAAAGTATTCTACGCTGACAGTATTCTATTCTCGAGTAGCAAATGAAACTAAAGGCCTTCACTTGACAAGGCAAGGCTGAAAGTTCTAAGTTCAAAACCCCGCCCGTGGTCAGAGCTCAGTCCTCACGCATCTGATGTGGCACACGGTAAGGAAGCTGAGAACTATTTTCCTCCATGAAACACCTTTTTAGGAAACGGAGCTACTATATTAGCTAGAAGAAGAAAAAATGAGAAAGTCATCGCACTAAAATTCACTCAAATGAAATGGGCAACACGAGACTAATTAATCAGCGTGTGTTTATTTGTGCAAAAGTGAATAAAATTAAATGTATCAGAATTTTAACATCGAATAGAGGACGATACATTAAATGGAACCACCCCACCTAAAACATTCCTAAAAGCTACATGGACAAGTAAAACGATTTTATTGACTGCGTAGAAGCGAAGAGAAGGATTCTTATACCTCAATTTATGAAAAAATACACGCGGAAAATTTCGCTCACAGCTAAAGAAGAAGCCCATGAAGCAAACAAATCGTACAAATCGAGGAACGTTCAACAGGAACTACGGAACGACTTCATGTTAGCACTCACTCCGCCCGTCTTCCAATATGGAGAACAAAGAAAATTCTGGCGGCAGATCGAATGGAGGCCACCAAAAGAGGGCTCAAGTCGCCGGGGTCTCGCGTTGACCCGAGAAGATGAGGGCGCGCGGCTCCCAATTGAAAACAATTGCCATTCGTTCGCTCGTTTGCATCGTCAGCGTCAGGTTGAGCAGGAGGTTCCGCCGCAGCAGGTTAGGCCAAACGCGGGACTACAGCCACTTGTATTGCATCAACTTCGGTAAGGACGCTTTGATATCTCACATCATGCTCACCATACTCGTAAGGTTTACATAATGCTCACCATACTCACATGATACTTTACGTCATGTTCACCATATTCGCATAGTACTCTACTCCATGCTCACCATACTCGCATGGTACTCTACTCCATGCTCACCGTACTCGCATGGTACTCTACTCCATGCTCACCATACTCGCATGGTACTCTACTCCATGCTCACCGTACTCACATGATACTCTACTCCATGCTCACCATACTCGCATGGTACTCTACTCCATACTCACCATACTCGCATGGTACTCTACTCCATGCTCACCATACTCGCATGGTACTCTACTCCATGCTCACCATATTCGCATGGTAATCGATTCCCCTCAAGAGATGTGAACGCCACTACATGAACTATAGACGGAATACTGACTGAATGCATGGCATGCATCAAACATCGTGGATGAACATGACTTACCAATTGCCTCAAAAACGGAATGTACATCTAAGTCCTTGATGCTTCACCATCACTGAACCCATTAAAACCACAGAAACAACAAAAATGAATTGCATCAATAACAGAATGTGTACCAAAGTCCTGGGTACTTCACCAGGATCACAGAAACAAAAAACGTGTCGGATGCACCAGCAGAAATGACTGGGAGCATCAACACTGAAGTACGCAGCAGCAACGCGGGTGCCACCACCAGGTCGGCACCAGGCAGAGCGAGGCAGCCAAGCGCGGGGCGGCGACACCAGGCGGAAGGATTCCAGCCAGTCAAACTCATCAGAATTTGAGCAAGCCGAAGAAATTTCAAGCAGTGCTGCGCGGAAACGAAATTTTTCATTTCTTTTATACGCAATGTGGAATTTCTAGATGACTTACATCAATAGAATGTTTTTGTTGCAGTCGTTGTGTTCAAGGTTGTTATGCAAAATGCAATTACAGCCTGAATCAAGAATGCAGTGAATTGATAGACTGATAAGATACCATTTTTATTGAGCTTGGCTCTGTTCTCAAAGGTAAATATGAAAATGACGTAAGCAACATCCCAGATATTTAAAATAAAATATCATTGCAAACCGTACACTCTTGCTTAAGCAAAACAAGGAGTGCAAAATGCTGAATCAACATTCCAGCTGCAGAGCGTCTTTGATGAACATTCAGAGCACAACCTTCAAGATCAGATCCGTGAGTTTCCTTCGTCTTTGGTGTCAAAAAATAACCCTCGTCACTTGAGGAAGTTGCCGTCAGAAAAACTCCTTCTTTGCCTTGTCAATGTAGCGGTAAGAGTCTCCTGGCGGGTATAAAACTTCAATCGTTTCTTCAGAAGAGCGACACGCCAGAGCCGCTGCAACGCACCGAGACTTCATGTGCGAGTCCTTCTATCTTCAAGGAAACTCGCAACACTCGCATCGACTTCTATACGAAAACTTTTGTTAATAACCGCTAAGAATTGCGGCCACGCGTGGGATGGTCGCACCGACACCAGCCAATATTCTGCGGAATATCGTCAGATGAAAGTGGATGTTAACGCGGAAAAATTTTCATCAAATTTAAATTCTCCTTAAACTTAACAATATAAAAGATGAAAAAAGCCACGAACCATGAGTGTCGTAAAGAAGATAAGCGACGGTACTGCTCCTAAGGTATTTTAATGCTGTAGTAACATAGTTCAAGGATCTGGTGATATGTTAAACTTTTACCTACCGTTGCGAAATATGTTTCATGAAGTTTTCCTGAAATAGAGATACAAATATTTATATCTGACGATATGTACTGAGTATGAAAAGTATGTCGCAAAAATATTCGAATTCGTCGAAAAATGTAAAAAATTTGCAAATGTTCACATTGTGAATCTGTGTTTATACACTGCCAGGAGAAAGACGGTTATTCAAAATGTTAACTTTCATCAATTGAAGGGAAACATTATATTAAAGCAATCAATGATCATACTCTCACAGCGAGCTCTAGCGTACAGCGACCGCTTTCCCACAATACTTAGTTCACCATTCATTGGGTATCATAAAATTTTTTGTCATATATTAGAGTTCATTTTCTGGAGCAATATCAAGCTGGAACTCAAGCTAGGACTCAAAACTCGGTTGAGTGCTCATATAAGGAAAATTTGAACGAGGACTTCAATTGCCTCTGTAGCACTTTTTCGTAATAAAAACTTAGCCAACTAAAGCGCTGAAGTTTTTATCTTGAAAACAAGTTCTAAATGAGAAAAATATTTATTTTTGCTCTCGAGCCGAACTCATACATGAACATGGAAAGTTAGCGGAACACAATTGCGCTTTAAACTTCGACAACAAATTATAATTTTAGAAAATACATTTTTACATCCGAGATAAACCAACAAAGGTGAGTAACAGTCGACCGCCATTTTCAATAAAGCCCTACGTGGAAATAAGAGCCGATTTGAGGCCCACTATAGAATGATAAATTAAACATTCAGTACGAGTCACTGAAAGAAAACGCCTTACTCTCATCAAAGAATGGAACCCACAGAAGTAAAAATTAAAATTGTAGCACAATCCGGAACGAAAGAATTTGGGCGGTGGCGCTCTAGCGTGTGCTCCGTCGCTCTAAGTAGAATCGTCTCCTTTTTCGGGCCAACACTATCGAAATTCGTCAACTATTTATAATATCTGACAATAAAATACACTCAGCAGAAATGTAGAAATTCAGTAAAAATGCAGTCAAAGACTAGCTGCTAACGCAGTCATTATCCAGATCAAGTTCAATTTTTCCACTAACTTGTAAATCACCGTGCGGAATTTTCCTAACACAAATCCTTTTTTGCATTTTTAAAGTTAGTACGTAGATTTCGATGTTTTTGTACAACGTAATAGGCACTTAATTCTTCCTAAATCCAATGAACTCTTTTAACCCAGAACAACGGGACGCTGAGGCTAGGTGGTTTTTATTTTTAGCTGCAGCGGAGTAAAAATCAACGTGCGCTGAGATCACGCGCTGATTTAAGGCCTGTAGCGAGACAATAAACTTCGGTCAACGAGGCCGCCCAAGCCTGAGGGTCATCAGAAGTGTTGCACTCTCATCACGTGACGGTGGACGGTCTGAATTTCACGCCTCCATTGATTACTGAGCACTCTCTCCTATTTGAAATCACGCTCTTATTGTTGTAATCAAAGTACCAGGACGTGACGGATTTCACGCCTCCATTGATTACTGAGCCCTTTTTTTTAGGATAAAATCAAACTCAAGTTGTTGTAATAAAAGTACCAGAGCGTGACGAATTTCAGGGCTGCAAAGATTATTGAGCAATTTTTTCCGGACAAAATCAAACTCTAAGTGTCATAGAAGTACCCAAAACACAACTGCAGTTCTTGTAGATCACACCTGAACTAATGTCATTTGTCATTGCGTATCGAGTCATCCCTCACAGACGCAACACGAGACATAGACGCACGTGTCAAAATTAGAGACAATAGAAAACAGCTTGGCAGCTCCGCCAGTTATTCCATGAAGACGCGCTGCTGCAAAGCTCGCAAAGCTTGTTTGCGTTCAGCTAAGCCGATTTGTTTCGCTCAACGAAAGACAGGAAAAAACTTATGAACAAAGAGCCTGCAATAATTCTTTGCCCAAGTTAACCAAATTAAATTTAATTTTCTTCCTTTTATTGTGTTTAATTTGTTTTTATATTGCACCATACTTCACGGTGCAAAGTGGTATAGGTTAGCTCAATTTGAAGTTTGCTATACAGGGTGTTTCAAAAATACACGGCATAATTTCAGGTATGTATTTCCCACATGTAGACAATCAAAATAGTTCATTACAACATATGTCCGGAAATGCTTCATTTCCGAGTTATGGCCTTCACAACAT
>JACJUY010000055.1:60523-103132 GCA_014220935.1 Platorchestia sp. MABIK
AACACCCTGTATTGTTACCAAAAATGGAATCAATCCTTAGACACGCCCTTATAAACACAACAATTTTACTTAAACGTACTAGCTGATGCAAAAGATGACTTCAAAATGGTTCGGCACCACGGAAGAGCTAGCTTAGGTCCGAAAGATGAATGAAAACTGCTGAGAAAAAGACACCGAAAACACGAAAGGAATATATAACAGCAGTGAACAAAACATGACCTCATTACGAATACACGAGTCTTGGGCAGAAATTTCCCTAAACCAGAATGTTGAGTGGAAGATGAGAGCAAAAAGAAATGTGACAAAAACTTAGGAGGCCACATGGGGAAACGAAACGGACATGGCAAAAAATTAGAAAGCGTAGCAGCTACTGGAGATAAGAGCAGGCCCCCACAGCGACTATGTTCTGATGCCCGAGGCCATTGGAGTGTGGGAGCCGTCGCTGCGTTCGCTGAAAATAAAACAAAATTGCAAATTTACCCTAGAGCCCAAGGCCACGACACTGGCTTATGATCTGGTTATCTTCACAAAAAAATGTCTTCAGGTTAAACTTTTATAGTAGAAATGACTCATCACTTTAGAACATTCTTCCGTCGTCGAGTTTGACACTCAGGATTAAAATGAGGCCGATTTGTCCATCCAACCAAATCTGACGAGGTAGAGAATCGACTTCAAGTTACGCTCCGACTTTCAGAAGAGTAAGGTACCAATTTACCCTATTCTGGTCTGCATGATCCGGAAACGATAGCTGGGATTTCATTAGGTGAACGCGAGACTAAAGACTAACAGAACATGACTTGCTTCTTTTGGAACTGGCCAACAGACTCCAGCGAGCGCAGGTTGGTCGCTGAAGCAATTCAGAGGAGCAGCTCAAGTTGGAGGTTTTTGAGCGACTTGCAGCGGCACGAGTGCGCCGCATGACAAGTTTTTCTTGCGCGGTCAGTTGCGGTGGCAGAGAATAGAACATGAAGAGAGCGTGGTTCTGTTTGATCAAAGCATGAACCACGTGCGATCATGGCATGGAACTTGGGACTGCAATTATGAAACCACGCTGCACACTACGTAGAGCTCGCTGTACAGTATGTCCCACAAAAACCTGAACCGAGTTTTCATTTTCCCATATCAGTAATCCCATCACAATCAGTAATATATTTTCTATAAGGGAATTTTGAAGGATAATGTTGCTAGAAATTAAATGCTTACGGTATTCTTATGATGGTATACTGATACGGGAAAATAAATACTCGGTTCGGGTTTTTATGGGACATACTGTATAAGTACGATCATTGATAGCTGACATGAAGTGTCTTGCCTTCAATTAATGCAAGTTAACATTTTGATTAGTTCCTATGAATTTTACTTTTCCAAAACAGATTGTGAGATCTGGAGGTGGAACTGTAAAGGGTAGATACGTGGTCATACGCAAGCGACATCCTGCAGAGCGAAATAAGTCCTCCAAGAAAAGCAGCTTTGAGCTATTCATAAGATTTTATTACTACTATGGTCTTGTATCACAGTTACCATTCATTATTCTAAGTCTGAGTTGAATGTCTATTTTTTCGCAATGAGTTCGATTGACTAATTCGAGCTAGGCTACTGAGACCCAGACCTTAAATGCAGCTAGTGTAGAAAATGGAAGAGCACTGTAACAAAGCATGACAACATAATCATTCATCAATAAATATCTAATCACATCAGTCCCACTTGCGTGAGCATTCTGTGTACTACGTCCACTAACATGCACTTATCTCATCATTATATTTCTCAGCCACGTGTGTCAGAAAAACTCCAATTAACATTGTTTAAAATTTTGATAAACAGAAACCTTAACGCTTATCCGGAAAGAGGTTATGGTAAAAAGCAAACCGCTTCTCCAACAAGTGGACACGAATATAAGTCGTCAAGTAGCGAATGGTGGCTAGGTTTCGCGAAACCACCAGGGCCAGTTTTTGTAGAGGACGGAGTTTTCAGGTCGTAACTTGCTCTCGGCTCAGACAGTTTGTCCGAATATTTCTCTAAAAGAAGTTAATCCTAAAACCGCAGAAGTTTTTATGAAAGTTGAACAAGGATTCGTCTACTCGTATATACAAAAAATACAAAACGACGGTATCGATGGGCAAAAAGAAGTTTTGTTGAAGGGCTTCAAACCTGTTTTTGTTTTGAACCCCGTTAGTAACACAAACTCATCGAGGTACAACATGAAGCTAAACAACTCAGAGGTGGGACCAATGGTCGATTGTCGTCTTGCTACTAAATCGAGAAGTTCTGTAAGAAATGAAGAGGAAACTCGTTTTAATCCACCAAGCTATCGAGGTGCTCATGCACGGTCGTATTGAGAAATAGTGGCGAGGCGGATCAAAAGTTGCTCACGGAAACTGAATATCAAAGAGTTCTCCATCAAAGCAACGCGAGTCCAGCCTGCAGTGACCAGGGGACCTCAGAAGATTGAGTTGCCAGTGGGTGTATACTGAATACAATCCATAGAAGCAATTGGCCTCGCAGCTTTGATTTCGTACTAACTTCGAACCTCCGCACTTCGCACTTGCAGTACACACTCGCTCCGTACTTCAAACGCCACTCACGCTCACAAGATCTAGAGTAATCCTGTGTAAAAGCTAGGCAAATCTTAGTTCCCGCCAACGGGAGAAGAAAACTACAAAAGCGGGATCAGCATTCGTCATGAAAATGATGGTTCAGACCATTTCGTGCGACACAACTCTTTTATGAACATAAAACCATTCCTAGCTCAGTAATGTAATTTCTCTCTCACGCGCCACTGTCGGACAGAAGAGAAAGAGCGGCAGCACAATTCTCTCCATCTGCCTGGAGATCAACGCTCCCTGACAAAACAGTTGTTACCATCAGAGGTTGCAGTGTAGCCATCGCAGTGTCCGCATTAAACAAAAGAGACCCTCATATGATCAACACAGGTCATGAAAATGGCGAGCGTCGTCAGGAGTGTTGTTGCAGTGCGACCATTTCTCGGGCGCGCCACCGCCGCTCAGAGACAGAACAGTTCTCGGATGCGAGTAGCTCTGGCTGTCGTGTCTCCATAAAGACCCGCAGAGCTGCCCTCCCTAGCAGGCTATGAAGTGGTAGACAGCTCAGAGTGTCACGCAGACAGCTCTGCTGATCCCCCATTTGTATACATTTGCTCGCATGTCTCTCCAGGCCTGCGCCCAATCCCTGGCGACATTTGTGAAGCGTCGCGCGCGCTCTTCCTAGACAATACGTCACGACGTGCCTGGCAAAATAATTGTTTTCACTGAATCGTGGAAATGAAATACATAACAAGTGGTTAAAATTTGGTGGTCGTCGTCGTCAATAATTGAGGAATGAAAACATGTGAGTTTTAGCGTAGGGTATAAATATGCAGTTTAGTATATGTACTTTCAGGGAAAATAAAATGGATTTTTATGGAGAATTGTACTAAGAAATCATCATCGACTACTGTGATTGAACGAAGCATCACCAAATTGCACCTAAACTTCAATGTTATCCGATGGGGACTACTTACCTCCTCCTTACATGTTAACATGCATTTGACATTCAAATGATTTCGTTTATCAATGGCGGAACACCGCAAACGCAACACTCACTGACTCTCACAGGTCAGTAGCTATTCTCACTCCCTAGAGTTTCACAAACTTTAAAGAAATAAACTCGATCCAACTATTCCCCTGCCTGAATTTCAGCATTGCTGCACACACACACAAGCAGCATGCCGAGGCACGGCTTGGTCAATTAAAGCGCGCAGTTAATCCATCTTCATAGTCTAATGAATGCGGAGTATTATTATTTATTATTATGAATGTTTTCTTCTTAAAAAAATTATTAGCATCACAGACTGTTACCTTTAATAAAGTTAGCCTTTGCACCACCAACCCAGTCTAACTTTTTCGCCGCCTGCATACATGTTTTTCACTAACTAAGCGATTTAAGCGCTTGAATCGCTTAGGCGGCGAAAAATATGTATGCAGGCAGCGAAAAAGTTAGACTGGGAAGCGAGTGTTGGCTGCCGTGTAGGGAGTACGGCTGCCGAGATGCCGGCCGTCCTCGACGGCTTCTACGGCCTCGACGGCCTCGACGGCCTCAACGGCCCCACCCCCAGCACGGCCGGGCCAAATGCCCAAAAAGTGGCCTGGACCGGTCATCGCACTCTCCGTTACGTGGGCATGTCAGCACCCGCGGCCTTTAAGGGGGCTTTTTATGGTCTCTTTTATCGAAAATCTGGCACACCTTTTCCAGCTGTTGAAGCAGACATAATCCAGCTGCTGAGGCAGGAATAATCCGGCTGCTGAAGCAGGAATAATCCAGCTGTTGAAGCAGGAATAATCCGGCTGCTGAAGCAGAAATAATCCAGCTGCTGAAGCAGGAATAATCCGGCTGCTGAAGCAGGAATAATCCGGCTGCTGAAGCACACCTCATCCAACTGTTGAAGTAGACACAATGCAGCTGCTGAAGCAGGAATAATCCAGCTACTGAAGCAGACACACTTCATCCAGCTGCTGATCAAGGCACGCCTCATCCAGCTGCTGAAGCAGACATAACCCAGCTGCTGAAGCAGACACACCTCATCCAGCTGCTGAAGCAGACGCAATCCACCTGCTGAAGCTGGTAAAGGCTGACAAGACCTGACTGGTGCAATGGACCCACACTCACCATCCCGATACTTACTGAAACTTATCGAGACGACAATATCAGAATGTTGACTCATCTCAGTCAGTTGAATGAACAGTATAACTCTCCTCTGCATCCTACATGGTGATGTAGAGCTAACCTTATTGTGAGCTCTCTAACATTTGGGTGGACGTTGCAACAAAGTTAATTTTATTTGTCCCGTCCCTGCGGCTGCGCGCGAGACAGTACGCATTGCAGAACAGGATTTGCAACAACATTTAGCAGGCACAGCTTTTGGCACGAAGCCGCTACCGCCTCTTCATTATCACTTGCTCTCATTTTGCCTTCAGTCGCAGAAGAAGGCCAGAGACTTCTCCCTAATTAGCACCGCAGAATTAGTGAGGTCGATCTTCTTGAAAATGCTCGGAAATTTCCGTGTGCCGCCAACTGCTTGCTATGTTTAGCGCGGCAGTTTCGGGCCGTGGGACGTAAAATGTAAGTTTAGCGTAACACTTACGTTGCGGGCAGTACCCACTTATGACGATTATGAAAGTTTTAAGTGATAATGCTTGCTGTATTTTTTCTACCTATTTCAGCCTCAAAATAGAACATGAAGGCGTTTTTTGAAAACTACTATTTTACCTATGAAATAGAGCATGAAGGCGTTTTTTGAAAACTGTTATTTTACCTATGAAATGTAGCATGAAGGCAGTTTATGGAAACTAAATACCAGAGAACCTGAAATAAAGGTCAAATAAAGAAAGCAAAGTGTATTTTTTTTACACCGTACCACGAATCCTAAGCGTTTATCGGCAGCAAAAGAGTTGCCTGAACGTCAAAACACAATCTCCTCGTGCAAGATTTACCAGTTTTAAGGTTCGTTTTCATTCTATTATATTTTTCTGCATTACTAATGAAATGAAAAGGAAGAAATGAAAATGTTGGGCGTAGACCACAAAAGCTGCTGAAAATGAAGGGCAACGTTTGTGAGATTGAAAATATCATTGCTTCTATTATAAAGCGTAAATGTTGCTCAAAATGAAGTGGAAATGTTGTGCTGGTGAGAATCGGCGATTTTTAAATTCACAAAGTTTAGTAACGAAAAATGAAGAAGTAAACACGATGACAAACTGGAGCAGAATATCAGCTCGTGTGCCGCCATCGGCATCACTTCTAACGCGGCTCAATTACGGAAAAAAACAGAGAAAAAAAATCTTAGTTACTTCGTTTGTTTCCATGAGGTTTCTGAAGACAGGGCAGTGCGTGACTGAATAGAAAAAAGGGTAAAGGGCAGTGCCCGTAGAGGCACGGGTGCCCACACAGAACGAGATGGAGTCCCGCGCTGAAGGAAACATAAATACAGAGCCCAGAAAACGATCACAAAGCTGCGTCAATGGGTGGAGCCTCCAACGAAAATATTCTTCAAGTTTCATAACAGCAGACGCGCAAATTTGCTGGATCCATTCCTGGCATGAGCTTGGGGAATTGCGAAATGTTTGCGAGTTTTTCCTTAAGAATTTCTCCGGTTGATATTTTGGAACGCCTAAAGCATCGCGTGAAGGCTGCTGCCTCTGCTGCTCAATGGCCTCCTCGTCCGCTCGTCTGCTCGCCCTGAGAGCACAAGACGCTGCTCCTCTTCTGAAGAAGCTGGACTTTCAAACAATTCAAGGAGTAGTGACGGTACAGTTGGAAGTGTATGTTCATCTTCCGCTTAGGCCAACGCAACTTGTTGTTTTTAAACTACTATTTTCAAACAATTCTAGGAGTAGCAGCGATTCTGTCGGTAGTGTATGTTTTTCTCCAGCTTAGATTCAAACTACGTGCTGTTTTCGGTGGGCGTCCTCAAGTTTTGAGAATTTTTCAAAATGAATTTGTGGAGATTTTGATGTCGAAAATCAGTGCGTAGCGTAGCCAAGACGATAGGAAAACTTGCGCTCCCATCTGTTTCGCTGCGATGACGCACATTGTTGTATAATTTGGCCTCAGGAGCAGCAGGAGGAGTGAGGTGGCCAGAAGAAACAAGAAAAGCTGAAATTAAACAAAAAACCAAAGGAGCTCTTGCATAAAGGCTGACCGCTCTGTACAACAGGAAGCAAAATCGCCTATTTTCCTTCAAAAATTGCAACAGATCCACCACCCTGCTGGGTTGTATTTCCTACCCCTTCTACGATGCCAGTTTCAATATCCGCCGCGATACTTTCAACGCAACTCGAAAAAATTACGAAGCGGAGAATTTTTAGATTAAATTGTCAATTAGGTTTCTCACGTATCACTCGTATGAATTTACAAGAAGATCTTTCAAGTTCGCCGACCAGATCCCAGCACCATGACCTGGTGCAGGAAGGGCGCTCGCCTCCCGTGCAGGAGGTGCCGTGCGCCCTCCCATTTTTCAGCTCGAGTCAGCGTCGGCAGCGCGACACAAACTAATTGCTATCTCCCGCCGGCTCGGTTTTTCCTCACACCTCTGCCGATGATTCCCGCAACATACTCAATCACAGATCTTTTTTCAAGTGTAGCGGAGACTTGTTCTTTTCATCGCTAAAAATGACACGCACCAAACGAAAAAATGCTCCTCTCGTTTATGAGTAAATCTATCACAGATTTTCGGCGCCTTTCAGCTCTGTTTCAAGGGTCGTGAACAATGACATAAAGCTGTGACATGTAGATTCGATGTAGATAATGATTAGGGGAAAACATTTTTTAACGATAAAAATTCAATTTTTAAAGTAATTTTCTACTGGTAACTTCACAGCAGGATCAATAGGAAACATTGGGGAAATATTTGCCTGAGAAGCGCTGTCGCCATCAGGATCTGAATAGATAATGAGCTATAGAGATTAGAAGCTGCATAGATATGAAGCTGTCGAGCAGTGAAGATATGAAGCTGTTGAGATCAGGCGCTGTAAAGATATGAAGCTGATGAGATCAGGTGCTGTGAAGATATGAAGCTGTTGAGATCAGGCGCTGTGAAGATATGAAGCTGTTGAGATCAGGCGCCATGAAGATATGAAGCAGTTGAGATCAGGCTCTGTGAAGATATGAAGCAGTTGAGATCAGGCGCTGTGAAAATAAGAAGCTGTTGGGATATGAAGATGCAGTGATGAGGCTGTGTCTAGATATGAAAGTGTCGAGATCAGCGCAGTGCAGGTAAGGAGCTGAAGAGATGAGCATCTATTGATAACAGGCGCTCAATAGATGAATATGAAATGCACAGCGTCTGGAAATTATCGTGCGAGAATTTCGACCTTTTTTGACGCATTTGCCGAGCAAAAGCGCTCGAAATTTTTTTGTGCAATTCATTGCGAGATCAAACGCAAAACTCGCTAGAATTTTCAGATAGGTATTTCACTCAAATGAAAAATAAGGAATAAATTATTCTGAAGCCTCACTTACACAGGGAGAAGACGGCCTGTAGTTTGCTAAAATGCAATTTAAATACCCTCATTTTCTTCCCTCGTAATCGGGATTAGAATTTCAAAAAGTGTGCTTTACATATGAAGGATTCTCAGCTCCCTCGTTCACGTAGCCCTCGCTTACGTAGTTTCATTTTTTTTTTTAAGCAGGAGCACCGAATACGCTCGCTTGGACAACCTGACGGAGAGTCGCTTATCTGTCGCGAAGGATTGAATTGTACTGCGTCACTCAGTCGGCTTTCTGTCTCTTCGTGAACTTTGACGCCGTCAAGTTTTTGTGCAAGAATTTTGCGGAACCCGCACCGAACGGAACTTCTCCGGCCCACTAGAGTGTTGCTCTCTGTCATTTTGCTTTCCAAACACAGATTGCCATTTAACATGCGTCGCGTCTATCTTCGATATATATAGACATTTCGAAACCAAAAACTAAGGAGCTCTCAGAGAGCAACTTGGTGACCCATGAGCACTCACACAAGCCAACGTAGCGGTCTGTGAAGGTGGACCAGTTCCGGGGTGCCTGTTCAAGCACGTAAACCTGTGCACAAGTACACAGGTTTACACAGTGCACAGGTAGAGCACACCACCCCAGTCTAACTTTTTCGCCGCCTGCATGCATGTTTTTCGCCGCTTCTGTGATTTAAGTGGTTAAATCGCTTAGGCAGCGAAAAACATGCATGCAGGCAGCGAAAAAGTTAGGCTGGGGTTTTAAAGTGCCCTCGTAGGATCCTGCCAGGTTTGCCTGACAGGTCGAACTGTGCGACTGACGCGCGAACGAAATATTATAAAAGTGCAATGAATATTATTAATAGTTAAATATCATATAATATTTAAAAATTTCATAAAAGAAATATTATAAAAGTGCACAATTAAAATAAAACCGCTGTTGCCCGCACGAACTGTAATGTTAAGACGCCCGGCTGGTAAAGTGCCAATTTGCTCAGGAGTAGTGCTGTGCAAGCGGGCTATTGAACAAGAACAGTACTGTACGTGCAAAATCAAAATTGCCGTAAAGCAAAATTGTGAAAGCACAATATTGCACATGAACAATAATATAAAAGCTCTCAAATGCGCATGAGCAGCATTATCCAACACCAACATTGCACAAGAGTAGAGTTGTGAAAAAGGCGAATTGCACAACAGCGAGTAATTATGTGCAAGAACAATAATGCAAAGTTTTGTGCAAGCACCACATTGTGCAAGAGTAGCATTTTTTAAAATTGAATTGTTCAAGAGCAATATTGTACGAGATCAGTAATGTACAATGGAAGTATTGTGGCAAAATGACCTCACTAATACAATTTTGTACATCAGTAGGATTGTGTAACTGGGGAAACAGGCAAAAAAGCCCTGCGAAAAATAAGTGCAGTGCAAGCGGGTTATTGAACAAAAACAGTACTGTGCCAAATCAAAATTGCGTTGGAGCAATATTGTGAAAATATTGTACAAGCTCAGTAATTTACAACTGCAAAACGTCATCACTAACACTTATTGTACATGAGTAGCATTTTGTAACTGGGTAAACAGGCAAAAACAGCACTGCGAAAGAGAAATGCAGTGCAAGAACAATTTTCTAGAATGTAGAAATGTGGAAGCACTGGTTCGTGCAAGAGAAGCATTGTGCCAACCAACGCAGTATTTGGCCGACACACTCAATGGACCGCCCTGGCATGATAAGAAACATTCTAATCCTCCTAAGAGTTTCGAGCGCAGAAATCGACGTCCTGTCACCGGAAACCCCGCCGCCGCTCCCGCGAAGTCATCCCGAAGATGGGGATGATCATGCGGTGCACTTCCCTTCATATGTTCATGCTGCAGCATAGACATGATGTGCAGCCCTCATCTAATGTCCTCATACGGTCGCTATCATCACGAGAGTAAAGAAGTAAATTATATGGACTGTGTTGCTCGAGAGAGCCTACCGTCAAGCTCCGCGTAAGAACATTTTAGAGATTAATTTTTTACGCTGCAGCTAACGCACTCAGCGCTATTAATAAGAATGTAAACAGCTTTCGGACTTGGTACAGACAGCTAACTACAGCACACAAATGCTCAGCTTTTGCGTATTGGTTCACAAAGTAATGGCTGAGATGTTCGAAGAGTTCGCAATGTATTACGATCATTAATCAACGCGACATCTTCCGGCACCGTCACTAGCCCAAAAGTTCGGTACTTCTCGGTCGTGATCGATAGGAAAACAAGAGGCAAAGCACTTATTGTGATCCTGTAGCATGTACGCATTTACGTAAGAATTAGAATTATGGCTCGCCATTCAACATTTCTCTCCAAGCGGTTTTGTAACACTAAATTATGCAGGCTTTTGCGTTAGAATTATGCCCCAAAATCAACATTTTTCTGTGAGCGGTTTTAATGGTGAAGCGTCATTTCAGCGATTGATTGCGATGGTCAGGTACATTCTGCTCGTCTTGCTGGTGTGTTACACGACGTTGATCCCAGAAAGTCGGGACGTACGTTCAGTTTTGTGCGGCTGAACGCTGTAGTCGTGTAGCTTGAAATTAAAAGATAAGCAAATAATCTAAAGAATTTCTGCTGAGCTGGAGAAGCAGATGAACACTGTAGTCGTGAACACAACAGAGCTTAAAATTAAACGAATCAAAATTAATTAGAAGAATTTCTGCTGAGCGGGAGTAGCAGGCTGCAAGACTCAGAGCCTGCTGCTCCTCTCGCGAGCTAATGAACAGGAACGAAGCGATTGGGGTCAACTTTGAAACTGGCAATTTGAAGCGTGGCTTCAGTCGCACTGCGCCCGCTCTGCATCTGCAGAAGCTGCAGCGTCTCTGTTTCGCTGAAATTTCGGCCCTGCAGAAACGGGACTCTACCTCACAAATGTCCAGGACAGCCTTTTCCTTGAGAAGTGAGCCGATTTTATTCGACACAATGTCTCACAATGCGCCTTTTTCTTGAGAACCGGTTTTATTTGTTCGACAACATAAGGTCTCACAATGCGCCTTTTTCTTGAGAAGTGAGCCGATTTTATTTGTTCAGTAACACAATGTCTCACAATGTAGCAAAAACGCGAAAAAAAATTGAACACACATGAGCCAGCAAAAAACATTATCATTAGCTGTTTCAACATGATCGCAATTAAAGGCGCTGACTGCGTTTAATCTGATTCAGACTGATGCCAAAGATTGTGGGACTCACTAAATTTCCCCTCAAACTTGCACATGCGATATCTCAACAAATTTAATACACTTAGTTACGAAAAGCTAAATGCATCTAAATACCGATACTAATGGACCAATAGCAATACCGACTATTTTGTTCAAATAACGCGTCTATTGCTGTAAGATCGGTAAAGTGTTCCTGTTTACTAATCAGCTGATCAAAGTAAACTAGACACCTTATCTCGAGCCAAACGAGTAAAGATCGAGCTGAAAATCAATTAAGAAATCAAAAGAGACTCTTCAAGAATACTGAACATTAAAAGCTGCTCAATAACATTGATACTTCAAGAGTTCGGTATTGGCGCCGGAAAATAAATATTATAGGTTCCCAAAAAGCACACACAACTCTTGACCCATAATATTTGCCCTTGAAAACTTTCTTACTTGAACTTTGTCAGCAAATTGCAGAAGTCTTGTGCAACTTCAGCTGAGATCAAGATTCTATCCCGCAACTTGCAACCGAGAATCTCCACAAAGCCAAAAATATGTACAATGGAATTTTAAAGCTCAACTGCAGTCATATCTGCAAGTAAAGATTTCCACTTCTGCTTGAATTGCCTTCTAGTGAAAGAAGCCTCACGAGCTTATGCGTTAACGCATCCTTGCAACGGGTAAGAATAAACTTGTTGAACTAACAAACACTTGGTTTTTGTGAGTGCTTCATCGACTTGGCACAACCTGAGCACAGCAGCAGAAAATCTTTAATTTTGAGCCTTTAAGACTTTGGCTGCTGCAGGTTAAACTTAAGTTTAATAGTCATTCAAATTTAAAGTCAATTGTAGTTAGAAAAATTGAAAATCCCCAACCTTCAACTAGATCGTGTTTTCATTTAGTTTTTGTTAAGTATTTTCATAAATTGAATATGGACTAATGTTTGGCCCGCAGCATAATGAAAACTCCCTCAGTGACAAAATATGGCGGCTCACGTCGCAGCCAAAGTGTCAAGTCTTGGCCTGCAGAGCGTCACTCCTTCGGTTGGCTTGCGATGAGGAGAATTAATGCCAGCCGAGCGCTTGGCCAAGCCGACTGGCATTTTCAGATTCGGCCTCAAGAATCGAGTCTCTTTTGAACCTCGCGTGCAAAATGAAATTATGGAATCACAAGTTCAAACTGAATCGTTCAATACCGAGCAAACACAATGTATTTAGAATAAATGCAGCGCAGAGCAGATGGCAAAATTACATGCAGTCCTCGATTTTTTGTAGAGGTATCAAAATTAAAAAGCATTTCTCGATAAGTAAGCTCAGGGTCATGAGGAAAAGAGCATGAAATTGTTCAGCACAAGGTGTGCGGAGGAGGTACAAAGTAGAGGATGTAATTGGAGAAGAATAAGATGCACGACCATGCTGCAGCGCACGTGTCTGCGTCAAATGTTTTCGAACATTCAAAAAAAATATTCTCTGCAAAGCTCACCGAATGCTTTATAAGAACGAAATTACTTATGATTTACCCAAGAGTTTAACGATCGCCATTTGCTTTGTTCGCAATCATGAAAACCTAATCGTCTCGCCCTTGCAAAGAAGGTTTAAATAAAACACTTCGAGGGTGGACTCCAAGCGTTGTGTTGAGGGTTGTGCGAGCACTAAGCAATCGAGGACGTATGAGATGTTGAGGACGTGCCAGACGTTGGACACGTGTGCCACACAACACACCATCACCCACAGGACGCATCGCATTAACCAGGAGGGACCGCGGCTGCAGACACGAGACCGCCTCCCCTCCGGGCCGCGCAAAAAGCGGCGGCGTAACAAGAGACGCGATGCGGTGCCGCCATCAGCACGGGGAGTGCCAGTACAGCAAGGTCAGCACGGTGAGTGCTAGTGCAACAGGATCATCACGGGGAGAAGAACAGGACCAGCACGGTGAGTGCTAGTACAGCAGGATCAGCACGAGGAGGTTTTCAAGAAAAAAATTACATGCTTCCTATCTTAAAAGCATATATAGCTTATGTCTTTACATAAAAACATAGTCTACAGAATTTATTTATGTAAACAAGCAGCTTCGACCAATCTAGTATCCGTACTTCACTGTAAAAACTTTTTTTTACTCTGATGCAGCGTGTCTTGTAATGGCAGATGTCAGTGGAAATACAGTTTCTGCTTCCGTTCAATTTCTTCCCGGATGTGAATCCCACGATTGATCTCTCATGCCAAACTTTCTACGTTTACTGAATGAAAAATAAATATATTAATAAAGACTTCGCTCAAATCTCAGAGAAGATAAAAAGAAGAAAATTTGAGTGAGATTCCTCAGAATTTATTCGCGTACGAAATCACCCTCAGTATGCCAGCAATACCGCACGCTAACAGTGACGCGATCCACACGTCTGAAGACCAAACGGAAATCTCACTCAAAATCTTGCAAAAATTTCCGCGAACCAGAAGCCTTGCAATGAAGAGAGATACGCTAAATGCAAATACGTGCGGGCTTTCAGGTCCTCCTTTCACAACAGGAATTCAATTTCCATTCATTCTTTACGCCTCCAATCTATCGGACTTCCACGCGAGGTTTTTACGGAGCAGCGACAGCGCTGAAGATGTGAAATTTGAGTTTTCGAAACAGGAACTACCACTTCAGTCTACTTGAAATACGCTTTGGCTGAGGTTAAAGCGACTGGAAGCAATACATTTTCAGCTCCATTGACGCGAGGTGGCTGGAAGCGATCGGAACATACATCAAATTAAACTTGAGAACGATTCAGCGTTTTGGTCTAACTCCCTCGAGGTGTCGGCACCTCAGCCGTCTATTGACGTCTGCAGTGCAGTCACTGCCGGCAATGCGGGCGTGAACGCGTGGCTGAGCGATGAGTGCGCTATACTGAAGCTGATACAGCAGATCTGAGCAGGGATAGCGCGATTCGAAATCTCATTAATTGCTTCAGTTTAAATTTCAATTAGCACTCATAAAATGAAACCGTGCCGCATTTGATCACGTAGTTCGTTTAGAGTAAAAAGTACGATAGTACTGTACTCTTCATTGGTTCTAATTTCGTGTTATCAAGGAATTTTGACCAATTACCATAATCCTTAATATTCGTTTTCTCTCAGAGATTTGCGCACAACTCTCTCTCGCACGGGATGAATTTCAACGACATGGAAACCAGAAAGTTGCTCTTTGAATAATGAGCAACCACATAATTCCCTGAAACAAACAACATTAGGGTGTTTAAACAAAAAAAAACGGAGCGGATACTCACTTGAGTTCGAGGCCCAGAAGTTCTCCGAGGCTCGGGTTCCAGTGCTGGTACTGCTTTTTAGCGCGCATGTTATGCTTCTCGATTTTCAGAACCACAGCGACCAGATCGTTGAAGGGGTCAGGTGGGGGCGGGGGCGTGGTCGAGGAAGTGGAAGAAGATTTCTGTTGGGGTTGCGGTGCCCCCGAAGGCTGTTGATCATAATCGATGCCCCCGCTGTTGTAGGCTTTTGAGCGAGATTTTCCAGCGCCCTCGGCAGTGCCGTCCAGGGCATTCAGGGACCCTGACGGGTATTTCTGACCAAACCCAAAGCTGCCATTTTCTCTGGAACCGTTTGTGGTCTTCTGCAAATGTCTTTGAATGAAGGTGTGCCTCCCTCTAGAAGGCTGAACGTTAACTTTAGAATTGATTAGCAAAGACCTAGACCCCGTTAACATAGTTTCTATATCTAATACTAAGAATATAGTTATGAAGACTAGAAAGCTTGCTATAGAGAATATAACTCTGTCCCGTAACTTCATTGTGGTGAATTTTCGAGATGAACTTCTCACGACTCTCAGCATGGACGGACACGCCATCAGTGACTTCTTCTCTTGGGCCTCTCTGGATCGTCGCCTTCCGCGTCAGCAGAATTCGAAGACAACTTCCTACTTCTGAGGCAGAACTGAGCAGCCTCTGCTAAGCGAAATTCATAATTTGGACCTCTGATTTTCTTTAATAGGGCCTCCAATATTATCTTCTATTGGGACCTTTAATATTATTCTCTACTGGGACCTCTAATGTCCGCGAAGCTATCAGTAGTTCATGATTACAAATTTGACTTCAGGGCTCTGTCCGGGAGATTCTGACTGTCATCTTGACTGCTTGAGGGGGGTTAGTTGAGAGGGATGTGGCCAGCGGTGATCTGGAAAAACGAAAAAATTAAAGTTAGTTGTGATTCGAAAGCATTGGGTGGTAATAATAAGAAAACAAGCAATGTAAAAGTTAAACGTACATAGAGAGTATACAGCGTAGCAGCGCACACACAATACTTCGAACACGTTCAACGCGTTTACGTGGTTGTTAAGAATCATTTTGGTTAGGTTGTAAGTAGCAGAATTAGGAAGTCAACTTTTCTACTCGGATGTAGTTTTATCCTACCTAAGAAATATGAGAATGCAATTGCGCGATAACATTTCACCTGGTATGATAACAGTTAACAATAATTTTTAACCTCCAATAATTAATAACCAATAATTTTTAACCTCCAATAATTAATAACCAATAATTTTTAACCTCCAATAATAATGATAACAATAATTTTTCAGGTACAATTTGCGCAGAACGCAATCATTTCCAAGGAAGGCGGCCACTTCAATGTTTCTAGAAGTTTTAATTGAGATATCAGTTTGTCCAGCATTGCCCGTCATGAGCTCTATCGCTGCGGCAGGCGTACATGTGCACAACAATATGCCAGCAGTGAAATGCCTAATTTACACTAAAAAATTGTTGAAAGGGGTTATTAAAGGGTTACGCATTTTGAGGATTTTTAAAGGGTTACTCATTTTCAGTTGAGCCTTTCCTTTTTTGATGTACCTTGTTCACTAGATGAGTTAGCGACTCGGTAATGCAAAGGGGATGAAGGAATTCAAACATCTGACTACTGCATCAACCTGCAACAGCGATACTGTGATTTCAAAAGTATTGGCTACCGAGTGAGACAATGAAAGAGAAAGCATTTTTTCGCAGAATTAGATTGGGATTAAATATGGGTAGCTACAATACATGCACAGCCACATAGAACTGGTATTTTCTCACATAAGTCCGACCGCTGCTCACTTCTCGCTCAAATCTCTACGAGAACTAAAAAAAATACATGCACAGCCACATTTAACTGATTTTTTCTCACATAAGTCTTACCGTTGCTTACTTTCTCTTTAATGTTGAAATCTCAACAGGAGCCGAAAAAATTATTTGAACACGAAAAAGAAGTCCATCATGTGTGCGAAATGGACGCCAAACTTGTTCTCATCCTTTTCACATAGAAGTTCAACTCTTAATAACTAACCTAGGTTTTTGGTCGCTTTCTCGCTGGCTTGACTGCTTGATGGGTCAATTTACGTCAAGTTCCGCTCTGTGAACCTGATGCCTGCACTCTTTCTTATGACGGCAAGCTTATATTCTTGACTTGCAATTTGTTTAACCTTATTGAAATTCATGCTAAAGTAATCCAACACCAACATGAGAGAATCGATAGACGCGTTTTTAAAAAACACTTAAAAGATATAATGAGAAATAAAACATCCCTATAAGGGGAATGTAACACAGTCTTTTTTGACAGTGTTGGTGCAGTAGTACGGATACACTTCACACACTGATACCGATGGGGTTAGTACACGGTAGAGGAAACAAGGTAGAGTCATTTCTATGGGAGAAAAACACCTCCTCTTGTTTGGCTAGCCAATTTTAAGGCTTTACTTTAAACAAACTTTATGACGTCACCAAAATGCCATGTCGTTAAGCCAGTGGTGGAGCCAAATTTAGGGGTAGCAGTGCTACCAGATGCAATATGAGCGCTGCTATTGGTTCGTTGCCGTGACGTCTGCAAAACCACACCGTCAACGAAAAAAAAACGTCAACGAAAATGTTTGAGCTTACCTTGTTTCCTCTACCGTGACGTGTACTGACCAGATGATCTTAACCTGAGTCGAGGAGATATATATAAGAGCTCACTTGAGGCAACAAACTGGTCACTAGGCCACCCACTGCACAAACACACACCCAACACACCAGCACACCCGCGCAAGTGCTGGTGAATGATAATACGCTGGTCTGAGGGAGGCCCTGTGCCGGAGCGTGTTAGAGGCTTAGGCTCTCTCTCTGGAGGCATTAGCTGGCCCAATGGTCGGCAATAAGACCGGCAGGCTCCAGAATTTGAGGGTATTATGCCCAAAAATTTGCACGGTGTGTACGTAGAACAATTGAGAAATAAATAAACAATGTTTGCGTATTCTATATTCAGGAAGTAAGAGTGGACTGAGTCACTCATGTAGAGGAATTCTGCGCAGGGTTGGTGAGACGCAATGCTAAATTCCTAGAGTACATCAGACCGACCCTTGATCACAGCTCGATTACATGAAGGGTGTACAGAGCGACAGTAAATTACTGTGAGTTACGGCTCAAATAAACAACAGGTAAAGCATCGCATGAACGAGAGAGCGGCAACAAGATCAGAGTTTCAGCCCGTTGTTGTGTGGCGCCTGGTGTGCGGGTGCAAGGAGGATACTTTATTCTAAACAATCAAGCTTGAAACAAATCATCGTGTGCATTGGTTTTTCAAATGACTTTTAACTAACACCAAGACGCCATGACGGTTACTCCCGGTCAAGCCGGTACCTATTTCCGACACCTGGGTAGAGTGGGGAGTTGTGGCTGAGTTTTCTCTTTTCTCAGCGGTAAGAAATCACCGCGCGGCGCCAGGATTCGAACTGCCGACACCTTCTGGAGAAGGGCGCGTTCTTAACCTACTCGGCCACGGTAACCACAGTAACATTAGGATCGAAACACCAAGAAAGAACTCGACGAACACGTGCGAAGGGTAGGTGGTACCACGGTAGTGCAAACGAGGTAGAGTCATTTCAATGGGGAAAATACACCTCCTCTTGTTTGGCTAGCCAATAGAACGGCTTTATTTCGAACAAACTTTATGGTGTCACCATTGCGACATGTCGTTAGGCCAATAGCGGTATCTGATTTAGGGCTAGACGTGTTGCCAGATGCAATATGAGCGCTGCTATTGGTCCGTTGCCATGACGTCAGCATTGCCACACGGTCGGCGAAAAAAGACTGGTTTGACACTACCTTGTTTCTTCTACCGAGGTAGTAAACAAGTGACACTCGCTCTCACTGGGCAGCGTCAAGTGAGGCAAAGTTACTGAAGGAGTCTTGAAATAAAGAATTGAATTATTGCAGCTCGGCACGCAACACTCCGTATTCTCTCGCAAGAACTGATCGCTCCGAACACGACTTGGGAAATTTTTCTGCTAACTTTCTTTTGCGAATTTCTCTTAGAATAACATACCGAGTTTGTGCTATTCACGGAACACAAGTAAATTATTAAAACAGTCGTATCATGGATTCAAGAGAGTTAATTATGGGCAATCGAATGAAATATTATTAGTCATGTATATTTCATTTGATTGCACACACGTTTGCTGAATGTATGTGCAGTTGATTGCACGTATTTCAATCGATTAGACATACATTCAAGAAAAATGCGAGCAATCAATTTATATACAATTTGTAATTTTATTTCCTTTGAAAATAACAGTGTTTTTACTTAAATAGCGCTTTCATAGAAACTCGGCGACTGCAAACTCGGAAAAAAGTATTTCTAATGACTCAACATCTTCTCACTACGATTATTCATAAAAAACGCCTTGACCTTCATTCTCTTGATTGACATTGTACTCCGTTACCGAGCTTCATTAAGAGCCTGCACTGGGAAAAATCAACTTACTGCTTTACTCTCTGTTACTCGGCAAAGAACCTTTGTCCTGGATCTCGTTGGAGCTTTATTGCCAAGTCACCGCGCCCTCATATGAAGACCAGTAGTAATAATCCCATTAAAGATAAGTCATCGCTCACGCAACTTGCTCGTAAAGTCAACCGATACCCTGACTAGTTGTAGATTATATTGACCTGCTCTTATTAAATCATTGCCAGAATTAGACGAACCCGGTAGCAAATAACCACAAAAATAGCAGGCTGAACGCTACTGTAAAATACGGTTAACTACAAACTCAAAGTTCAAAAATGCAACCCATCCACACACACACACACACACACACACGCGCGCGCGCGCGCGATACGCCTACACTTGGATCTTTGTGCAATTACTTTGCTTTACCTGTACGACAAGAACAGGTAAAGCAAGGTAATTAAACTAAGATTAGTAATGTGAGTAAATTAAGGTGAGTACACAAAGATAAGTAAAGTAAGACAAGTAAACTAAGATCAGCAAAGTAAGGTGAGTTAAGTAAGATAAGTACAGTGAGGTAAGTAATGTAAGGTAAGTAAAGTATAATAAGTAAAGCAAGATAAGTAAAGCAAGGTAGGTAAACTAAGGTAAGTTAAGTAGGTAAGGTAAGTAAGGTAAGGTTAGTAAAGTAAATAAAGTAAGGTAATTAAGAATGATATCAAGAATAATACAAGAGAGCGGCGGCTGCGCAGAGCGTTCGACAAACACCAGCAGATAAGCAGCAGGATGTCGG
Source organism: Platorchestia sp. MABIK (assembly GCA_014220935.1). NCBI lineage: Eukaryota > Metazoa > Arthropoda > Malacostraca > Amphipoda > Talitridae > Platorchestia > Platorchestia sp. MABIK. The sequence goes on from JACJUY010000055.1 coordinate 80,187, forward strand.
TGCTGGCTCCTGGCCGCAGCGAGCGCTCGGTGGTCGGTGTGTGTGAATACCGCGCGTCCAACGTTATTGTTTGGTGAACATCACTCTATAATTTGACACGGTGGTTGTCACCTTATATCTTGGTGGTTAGTTTGAGGGTGGAGCAAGTAACGTTGAAATCATAAATATTTTTGATGCATCAAGATGATCTTCACTGAATACGTTTCTAAAGTTTCAGTGTAATTGATTTCAAATAGTTAACAGTACTGGTAGTGTTGAAATGTGTCAGTTTAATTGTTTTTGTTTTTCTAGTTAGTATTTATGGATAACGATATCATCGCGAGGAAGACGCCAACATCATTGAAACCCTCTTCAAAAGAAGAAGGAAATTTTCATCGTACGCGAAGAAGAAATTAAACGACGGTCAAGGGCCAATAATCTGTTCAATCGAGACCTTAAAATTCGAGGTCATAATTTGAAATCTGGACGTTTCGCATAAAGACGATATTTCAGCTACACTGATCTCATTATCAAACAAAAACGTAAACAAACCGAGGAGTGACTTGCAGAAGTGCAACACTTCGCGTAGACCGCACATGGGTTGCCCCGCCTGAACATGACGGAGCTCCTAGACTTCCGCTGCTTTCATATACGCCGCACGGAGGTCGACCGAAAACACGAGGTCAATGTCAAGAAAAGAAATCGAACCGAATTGCTCGAAAAAAGTCCCGGAGGCAAATTGGCTGCGACGCCGCGGCTCCGCACCGCAGACCTTGTGCATTTGTGGCAACGCGTGCAGCGGAGAGACAAAGAACTAGTTTGCGTGTATGAAGGGATGATTAAATAGAGAAAGAGGTGTATCACAACGCGATAACTGCAAAGATAAGCAATAGTGTCGGTTAAAATTTTCTTTCGATAAATAAGAAATTACTTAAAAAAACGGTTAATTTGCAACAATGATAAGCAATAGTATCGACCAAAACCCTTAAACACTGAGTCAAAAAACAATAAATTGCGAGAAATACGTTTCCTTTCCGTATCATTACACATATCTCAGTGGTAAATTTATAGGAGACTGGATAAAACATTTAATCAGCATATCAATTTACTTAGCATAAAAATTAATCTCTGGCAAGAAATAAAATCAAACTATCATTTTTACTGAATGTACCATTTATGGCACGTGAAAAATTAGAGGACTACGCAGCACGCTCGTGCCGCAATGCAGGATTCATAATATCCAAATACACGTCTGAGAAATTCAACTGTTGAGACTGTATAAAAGGGAAAAATAACAGAATAGCATCAGTGGATGGGTTGTAAGTATTGAGTTTTCAGCGCACCAACTGTTGAGACTGTAAAAACGGGGAAAAATAACAAAATAGCATCAGTAGATGGACCATAAGTACTAAATTTTCAGCACAACAACTGTTGAGACTGCAAAACTGGTAAAAAATACCAGAATTGCATCAGTAGATGGACCGTAAGTATTGAGTACAGCCAGGATGCACACAAGATGCCCACATTGAACACAAGAATCAGAGAGGCAGTCCGCTCGACCACACCCGCTCTGACGATCTTCCTGTCATTGTTCTAGAACCGAGGGATCCTGCAATAGAACTTCTTTTCATTGCCATCGGTCCCCATCCCGAAACGAGAAGACGGAAAAATAAGAGAACGTAATTTCAGTGAGCAGAAGAAGACCCTATAAAAGAGAGCATATGCCGATTGTCATCTAGATCGGATCAATCTGAATGTAGTGGGAAAAAATTGAAGGGGTCTACCTCTAGCTCACACTAATCTTAACCTATAATAGTGCAAAAAAATGGAGGTCTTGAAATTCTAGTATTCATTTATGATCACGTGAAAAACGTCATTAAGAATTAAATGCTCGCAAGTGATCTGTACATCACAATCATGTTCGACCTTGTTTGAATAAAGCAAAATAAGTCACCGACTAACAAAGCTATTCGAAAAATTCTGTCAAGAGCTCAGCACAAGCCAATATTACACTCTTAATTTTATTGCGCAACGGAGACGGCGAACAAAACCTGAGTTCGGGAAAAACTCGCTCAGGAATTATCAGAGTTATCACTGGGAAGTGATTGCCGGCAAGGACAAAACTCGTTAATTGAGCCACAACCTTGGACACGTGATCAGACCGTTCTCCTTTGATGGACGGGGAGGACGTAAAGAGAAAATGAAAATATAAAGGATGAACGAAAAACTCATAGAATTAGCACACATCGAAAAGATCGAGCACAAACCCAAAGAAATAGCCCACATCGCAAAGATAGAGCACAAAGCAAAATGAAATAGCACACATCGCAAAGATACAGCACAAAACCCCAAAAAAAACAGCACACATCGCAAAGATATACAGCAAAGCACGGAAGCTGGAACACAAAGAGAGCACAAAGCAGGGTACGGGAACAGAAGAGGAGTTCCAAGTATCCAGCGAGGGGAGCAGGATGTATGGATAGATCACTTGGTAACCTTGTTTTGCGATAGTCGATCAGTAACCTTTAAGGAATACATTAGTAACTGCGCGGGCGATCTTTTCTCTCGTCAGTGCGAAGTGCGCTGGGAGCGTTTGACAGGATTGCTGAACGGACAATCTTTTGCAGTCAGACAATCCTGGAAGTCAGGTAATCCTGGCAATCAGGCAATCCTTGCAGTCAGCCCCCGCCAATCTGACAATCCTTGCAGTCAGCCCCCGCCAATCTGGCAATCCTTGCAGTCAACCCCTCGGCAATCTGACAATCCTTGCAGTCAGCCCCCTGCCAATCTGACAATCCTTGCATTCAGCCCAAGCCAAACTACTGGCTCGGAGCCCAGGGATCGCGTCCTCTACAACATCACCACAGCTGCATAAATAAATACTCTGATCAATTCATTCCAGCCTCTCTGCAGCCAAAGCAATGCAATTCCCCACCAAAATTCCTCGGAACAAATCGTCTCTCCGATGACTGCGCACAAAACGAGAGTTTTACTGACCTCAATGTGACAAGAGACCTTCTGCCGTTTTGGTGCTAAGTGGCAACTGATCGCCTTTTAGAACAAATTGAATAGATTTATAACTATAATAGTCACTTTCCTTAAGTTTCATGTAAGAGTGTTTACAAGAAAAAATGAACCATGTGAAGGCGAGAATACACCATTTAGATTTAGTTAACTTTCTTATTTATTATAATAAATAAAATGGCTTTACGATATGCACACGAGAAATAACGATAAGAAACGAACTGTTCAGTTGCTGAACTAGCGGCACATCTAAATTCCTGTCATCGCACTGACGGCTGGCAAGAGAGTTGCGGTATTTCGGTGTACAGGGAAAGACTCTGAACATTGGCAATGTGTGAGTAGAACATGGATAGTGCGAGAATATGAGAGTAGAACATTTTCAATGTGAGAGCAGAACATGGGTAGCGTGAGAACATGAGAGTAGGACATGGGTAGCGTGAGAACATGAGAGTAGAACATTGGCACAATATGGTAGTGCGCAGAACATGGGTAGCGTGAGAAGATGAGAGTAGAACATTGGCACAACATGGTAGCGCGCAGAACATGGGTAGCGTGAGAACATAAGAGTAGAACATTGGCACAACATGGTAGCGCGTAGAACATGGGTAGCGTGAGAACATAAGAGTAGTACATTGGCACAACATGGTAGCGCGCAGAACATGGGTAGCGTGAGAACATAAGAGTAGAACATTGGCACAACATGGTAGCGCGTAGAACATGGGTAGCGTGAGAACATAAGAGTAGAACATTGGCACAACATGGTAGCGCGTAGAACATGGGTAGCGTGAGAACATAAGAGTAGAACATTGGCAGCGGGAAAGTAGAGCAAATGAATTAGCAAGGATCAAAAGCGACGAACGGTCGTCACTGGAGCCACACGCCTGACGTTAGTGCGGCGGTTGCGGAAGTCCATCAACGTCTGGCCGCACATCGCTGCAAAAAATTCATCATCCGCCACGAACAGAATTTAAAAAGCGAGAGTGTCGCAGGAGACGTTATGGTAAACAATGCGTGTTAAAGATCAATGCATCAATACCAGACTGTCCTTCCTGAACCATCGCTCAAACCCGCGGCACGTACAACACATCCCGAGCAGCCAATACCTGAGTAAACATGGCCGATGAGATTGTCCGTTATTACAGAGGAGTGCTGTTCTATTAAGTTTGAGAGCACAAAAAACCATCAAATGGCCAAAGTTCGGAAGATGGATCACTGGTTCTCAGAAGAACGATTATGTAACATTACGCAGTGCAAGACATGAACTCTGGCGCGTCACGGACCTAAAGTTGCTAACTGCGAGATCGAGGCATTGACAGCACTGAAAAAACTTAATGTGCCTCAGCAGACTCAGATACATCACGCTGATGATGCAGAGCTCCGTCTCATGACGTGCTGTACTATTGGCATGTCTCTATCGCATGAACTTGTGTAGAGTTATCTTTTTTATTAAAGCACTAAATTGAAGCGTTCTAAGTTTTATCAAAGATGAATGTACACTCAAACTGTTGAAGGGACTAATTACAAACTTTTTACGGGTGAGCGAAGTAAAAACTGTCGTTGGCGCTCTATTTAGAAGTTCATTAGAAAAATACTATAAATTCAATGACAACTTTTATTAGTGTAGAAGAATTTGATCCTCTTGGTGGCGAGGAAGGGAGGCCAAGTGCAGCGTCAGTGACGACGAAATTAGAAAAGGCAAGTAAGTATTGGGTCTCTCCCACGGTAGAAGAAACAAGGTAGGTTCAAACCAGTCTTTTTTCGTTGACGGTGTGGTTTTGTTGACGTCACAGCAACGAACCAATATCAGCGCTCAAATTGCATCTGGTAGCACTGCTACCATCAAATCTGGCTCCACTATTGGCCTAACGATATGGCATTTTGGTGACGTCATAAAGTTTGTTTGAAATAAAGCCTTTCTATTGGTTAGCCGAACAAGAGGAGGTGTATTTTCTCCCATAGAAATGACCCTACCTTGTTTCCTCTACCGTGGTCTTTTCCTAAGAAAAATAAAAGCGTCGCAAACATAGTCGTTCAGAATTATGAAGTTCACTGTGTGTACTTGAAAATCGAAAAGTAAAAATCAAAGCCACTGAAAAGTATGTGATCAGAAGAAGCTTCTTTTTGTTCAGCTCACATCGACGCAACTAAGCTTTCACTTTAGCGAACAAAAATAATAAACAACAGCAAGGAAAATGACACACGAAGAGAAAGTAAACTTGGACTTCGTCGTTTGGTATACTTTCTGCTAAGTTAAGTATACAATCCACACATACACCAGCAGAACAAAGCAATACTTCAGCACGAAGCTACTTCATTGCTGATTGAATATAAGCAAAGTCAAGCCAAGCTCTAAACGAAGCTCTTCAATACGTGAGAAAATTCCTCACTAATTTATGGTAAATGCACGATTGAGCAAACAGAAGGTCGGTGTTACATCTACGGAAGCACATGAACTAGCATGCTGTTCAAACGATGTACCCATAAATATCACGAGGCCACTTCACGCTTACAATTTCAATAGAAAAAATTTTATCACTATTTAGAGGAGTTTTACCAGAGAACCCAACCTGCAGTTCGATCGTTGTCAAAATTAGAAGCTATACCCAGCCAATATATTGCAAACCACCTCATTGTTTCTGAGATCTCATCCCCCGTGATTGCGCGTTGAATTTCCTGGTGTGATTGAAGCAGAGAACAATTAGCGAAGCATAGAATGCGTTCCCCCGTTCGTGCCAGCGGATGCAGGAAAGTAACAAACACAATTAGGGCGAAGATTCTCCTCCCGCACACAACTCATTACTCCACCTCCCACGCTCCGTGCTCGACGCCATCAAAGATATCGTCTGATTATCAGAGAAGTAGCACCTCACAGTCACGTGATTGCTCCACACTTCCGCCACTACGCAACCAACAAATAGCTTACCAAGTTTAGCTGGATCTTTTTCTCCAATGTTTCGTTAACCGGAAATATAGCTTTGGTCGCGGATGAACGCGTTAAGAACAACGAGCGAATGAGTTTTACTGTGTCAGATTAAAGAAATATCATTAAAAGATTGACAGAGAGTTTCGTAGATAAGGTTACATACCAGACCGAGTTCGGAACAGCGAGCGAATGAGTAATAATGTACCAGATCACTAGAATATCGTTAGATGCTCGACGAGAAATTCCGTGAATAAGGTTACATACCAAACCGAGATCGGAACAGCTCCAGCATGTACAGGTTAAGCGATAGCTTTGGTCACGGATGAACGCTTCAGAACCAACGAGCGAATGAGAAATAATGTACCAGATCACTAGAATATCGTTAAATGACCGACGAGAAATTCCGTGAATAAGGTTACATACCAAACCGAGATCGGCACAGCTGCAGCGTGTGCAGGTTAAGCGTTTTTGTGAGGTGTTGAGCATGACCGTACATTCCGAAAGAGGTGCTGGGGTGCCAGAGCTCCTCGGAGCGTAAAGGTCGCGGCGAGGTTTCCCTTTCATGCGGCCACGCTGCTTCGAGGAAGCGATCGCCGTCTGGCCACGTTTGGACGCTTGCCCCACCGATGAGAAACAGGTCATTTTTTTCAACACTCTGGGTGCGACTGCGAGAAAAACCTGCGAGATCGTTGCTGAGATCCACGAGGTCACGTCACAAATGAGCGAGCATGTTGTAAGAACGACTCGTAGTATGGAACCGTAAAATGTATTTGATGATACCAAAACCCAAAATGAATTTGATGATAACAAAACCTACAATGTATATGGTGATGACAAAACCTACAATGTATAATATGGTAATAACAAAACGTACAAAAGGGTTGTAGAAGAAATGGAGGAGTTATGTTACAAGACATTCTTAGAATGAACTCTTCATTCTTTTTTCAATCATTAGAAGTCAGCATTAGACTTGGTGGGGTTGTGAAAACACCTCCAAAAAGAGTTTACATAGAGTTTAAGAAAGTCAAATCTTACTGAGAGGTTATCGCCGCACCAAGCTCTCAATTGAGATACTGTGAAATCGTTTCCAATTCACTGATCACAGTAGTCACCTCATACAGTGCATCGGTCCAAACATGCTCAAGAAATAAAACCCCTTACAAAAATCGGAAAAACGGACACTTCAGATCTAGGAAGTCAGATGAAATGTTGGTGCAAGTCGCCGAGAAAAAGTTGCTTGCATCGCGGAAAACTTGTCACGTATTCAAAGCTGCAGAAGACGGACAATCCATCAGTGAAATGTTTAGTACAGCGGAGGCAGGCAACCAGACAGACGAAGTGGCACCACTTAAAATGATTGCTTGCTCAACCTCTGCAGCGTTCTGAACTTAGGCAGGAGGGGACTCTGTCTGGCTGAACGGCCTACTCAGAGAATTTTCCAACAATAAATCTATTCAAATCAAAATTCATTTTACCCAATTATTAAATTTATTATTCTAGCCAAAATCCATTTTATCCAAATAATAAATATATTCTGACCAAAAATTCATTTTAATCAATTAATAAATGTACTCAAACCAAAATCAATTTTGTCCAATTAAAACGTAAGAAGTGCCTTCCTCATAATTCAAGTTTTGAAATTGTTCTCATGCTTCTTGAGCAGCGGTGATCGTAATTAAATAGATATCACAGTGCTAATCCATCAATGCAGAAATTAGACTTGGGGACATTCGAACAAGGTTTCCTGGCAGCAAAAAAAATAAAGAAAAGAAAAACCTTTAATTTCCAAAAACGTTGATACAAGAAATGTCCTACAGCACATTAGCTTTTGTAAATTCCGTAATATAAAGCCGATAAAACCAGGTCCAATTCTAAGAGCTGCTCGAAACTCACTTGCCATAAGACACGCAAGGAGAAAACAGATCAGACGAGTTCGTTTAAGCTTCCTAACCCAAGAAGAGATGAAACCCGGAGACACTCGCGCACCCACGCCACTGTAGGATATAATTCAAGGTTGGACACAGATGTGCATCACGTCATACGTTGGCATCTAACGTAACGCATACGGTAATGCAAGTAAGAGTTTAGGTTAAAGAATGCAAAACATTCGCGTAAGACAAAACCGAGCGTCGAGCATATAACTCGCGAGACGAGCGCAGTTGTGTAGACGAGACGTGATGTTGCAGAGCACACACCATGTGTGATACAGAACATGGCGTACACAACACAGCACATAACACATGTGTGTTCTTCTGAGCACACAACAAAGCGCACATCATGTGTGCTGCGGCCGCCCACTGCTCGTCATGCCTGCCCTTTTTGGGTGTGTAGTGCCGAGAGCGTGTGGCACTCCTGTGTGAGCGGCTGTGTTGCAGGAGCAGCTGTATTGCAGGAGTAGCTGTATTGCAGAAGCAACTGTATTGCAGGAGCAGCTGTATTGCAGGAGCAGCTGTATTGCAGGAGCAGCTGTACTGCAGGAGCAGCTGTATTGCAGGAGCAGCTGTATTGCAGGAGCAGCTGTATTGCAGGAGCAGCTGTATTGCAGGAGCAGCTGTATTGCAGGAGCAGCTGTATTGCAGGAGCAGCTGTACTGCAGGAGCAGCTGTATTGCAGGAGCAGCTGTATTGCAGGAGCAGCTGTATTGCAGGAGCAGCTGTACTGCAGGAGCAGCTGTATTGCAGGAGCAGCTGTATTGCAGGAGCAGCTGTATTGCAGGAATAAACATGTGCAAGGTGTGGATTAAGATCCCCACTTAACAGGTACAATTTAATTGTTCTCATCCGTCGGTGAGGAGTTAAAAATAAAAGTTGAGAACTTCAGAACTGGACGAAGTTTCTGCGATAGTGGTAGAATATTTTATTAGACAAACTTTGCATTGAATTCATGGCATTATTTGAAGCTAAATGTAATTTTAGTTTACCGTGATTCTGTTTCTATTTCTAAATTCGATAAAAAAAATTTATAGCTTCCTGTAAAACACGGATTGTTCGGCACAAGTTTTTACGGTTCATAATTGAGAAAGAGAGGCTGTAGATTTGAAGATAGTCCTTCACGGTAAAATCTTGAGCAAATTTCATGTGCTAGCTCGTATTCCTGCAAACAAATTAGATGACAAGCACATCATATTCTGCGCCTTCTATTGAGGCGCCTGAGAGAGGCAGGAAAGGTGTTCACTTTAGGGCCGGACCAATGCAAGTAGCAGCTTGACCATAATGAGTGAGAAGCCTAGTGACCAAGTCATGACGCAGGCCTGGAAAGCTCGCGTAAATATCCACATCCCTGCGAGAAATCCTCATCTATTACACTCAGAAATCCTGATCTATTACACACATTAACGTTGGGGAATGCATCACAGGGAGGGATCTTGCACGAGCCGCGTCACCCAGAGAGTTTCAAGTTGACTCCGTCGAAAGTTTGGTCTCACCATTACGCCGCCGCTCCACAGCCGTCAACCACGGCGCTTCCTGACGTCAGTGGACGGTCCTGCACTCCGCAAATGGTACTCTCGTCTGTCCTAGCCTGTCATCTGCGCTGCGGTTGGGTGCGCTTCGCTGGCACAAATGTGGAGGAAAACTTGCGGAGGCCCAAGCCTTCGGTTGGTATACTCAGGTGAATGAAAATACGACTGTTTTGTGGGAGGGCTAGGGCATCTACGTATTTTGGATCACCAAAATAAAGCGTGGAGGAAAACCTGCGTAAGCCAAAGCCTTCAGTTGGGATTTTTAAGTAAATGAAAACAAGACTGCTATGTGGGAGAGGGAAGGCACTAATGTATTTTGGCTCATCAAATTATTGCGCGACAAATTTCAAACACTTGAAAAGTTGCCCATCAAGGTTGGTTCGTAAAATTTTGTGCAAGTACGACTAAAATTGCAAAAGGACTGGTATACGCCATGCAGTGCAAGTGACCTGCTCAAAATCAATTGTAAAAAATTGCTAGGTATTGACGTGAGGGGAATTTCTCCATCGATACTTTATTGAGCTCTAAATTAATAGCCTTTAAAAGCGCAGAAATGATCTCATTTCTACCTCTATTCATTCTTTCAATCACCTATCGAGTACAAACACTGCGTGCACACATGATTATGACCTCGTACTAAAGGAAGCGAAGTCGGTCAAGCGCAAAGCAAAACAAAGCGACTTCACACGAGCCCAATACCACCATACTAATACAAAGCAGTAACTGCTGGTATTCAACAAACAAAGCTTCATTGCACTAGCACAAATTCGCGACAGAATCGCTGCATTTTGCCACAGTAGAGAACGCACGACGGTTCTCGGCTCGAGTACGACCTGGTTTTAAAAATTCCCACGCTCTGCGGTAAATAAAAAATAAAGAGGGTACAGTATGCATTGATATTTCATTGAAGCTCTCCCACAAAGATACGATCGTTCAAAGGAATTCTACTTTTTCATTTGTGTTTGAAAATGAAACTCGTCGACGTCCTCCTCTTCTCACCAGCCCATTCGCATTTTTTATGTTGAACAAGAGTATAAAAATAGCGTAATTTGTTCCAGAGCTAAAGGAGACCTTACGAACGACATGATCAGAAACACGGAATGAAGGTTGCTTTAGGGGAATGAACACGGTACCTGAACAAGACAAGGCTCTTCAACCACAGTAAACAATGTTAAACAATTTCAAACAATTTATTTACCACAAGTGAAACAGATGTAGATTGTTTCTTATGTAAGCTTAGTACAATGGTCAAATTTGAGTATAGCTCCCTGTGGGCCCGAATAAGTTCAGCGACTTCTAGGGCATCCTACCACCAACGCAATTCTTGGATGTACAATAATGTTTAACTTGATTCACTTCACCTAGTTACGCATTAGACTGATCAATGAAGTAGTTAGCTCGATACACGAAATGTTGTGACGTTCGATTAGACTTGTGCACCTCTCAGTGTATTCACGATAGCATGATAAGTGGTAAACTTTATCATCAATGATTTTACGCAGTATTAAATGATTACACATGAAATTTCACATTTTGTATAACATTGTTTTCTATCAGAATGAAGGTAATTTGAAGAAAGCCATTGAACTGTCGCAAGATCTTGTTGGCAGAATATTTATACAGGGAAGTAGGGCAACAGCCTCGCTTTGCTTCACAGCAGGCACAGGACACAGCAGGCACAGGACACAGCAGGCACAGGACACAGCAGGCACAAGACACAGCAGGCACAGGACACAGCAGGCACAGGACACAGCAGGCACAGGACACAGCAGGCACAAGACACAGCAGGCACAGGGCACAGCAGGCACAGGGCACAGCAGGCACAGGACGCAGCAGGCACAGGACGCAGCAGGCACAGGACACACCAGACACAATCCTCTGTCTACACACACGCGTACGTGTGTAAGTTAGCCAGAAAATGAGAACAAAATCCACAAATAATTAAGCAAGGGCTATCGTTGGCATGTTGCTGCATCACTGGTCACATATCTGCGGTGTGAGCACACTAGTCATGAACCTTTTGAAATCGTCGTCATGAAAACCAAGCAGCGGTTGCTCAACTTTTGGTGGCTTAGAAAAAGTAGCTGTGCTGACCGTTTCTTTTTGGTTCTTTGAAGTGGAGGAAAAGTGGCGAGTTGTACCAGCATGATTGATATTGGTGAGAAATTTGGCTGGTTGTGGCATCACACCTCAGTAAAATTTTCATGACACCCGTTGTTTGACGCGCGAGCGCTCACGGAAACGCGTCCATTTTTACACGCTGCGAAGTATGTAGATGCCACGGCGGTGCTGGTGTGCCAAGTCTCCGCGTGGCGCAAGCTTGCCCAACTACGCAACGTCTCATGAAACGAAACCACCGCAAAAAAATAAATATTGCAAAAGTGAAGTAGCGAAACAAAATTAAGCATCGTTAAGATTTCGTACTCTCCGAAAAGGTCAAGCATTGTGGTGGTGCTGTTAATCGAGGTCATTTTATAACAATGCGGTAAAAGAACGCACGAAAAACAAGCAGAGATGAAAAACAACAGAGAAATCAGAGCGATTAGTTTACTTTCGAGCAGGATCACCCGCTCTCTTTTTCTCTCTCTCGCCGCAAACTCGCCTAATCCTCGCGACGGAAACTCCACAAGCGGTTTGAAGAAACCTCCTTTGAAAGAGATACAATCCCCTACGGAGCGGGGCCGTCAGAGCACTTTCACTGTGGAGCTTGAGACTGCCAAACTCGCTCAGCGCCGCCCCAGCGCCGTCCCAACGCCGCCCCAACGCTGCGACAGCGCAGCGCAACGGCAAGAGCGCCAAAAAAGAAGCAGTTCTCGACAGCGTGCAAACAGGCATACGTTCCCGGACTTGTATACGCAAACTGCTGCTATGTGTACGGGCGTCCAACAAGAGAATTCTGGTGTAGTGCAGTGGTGTAGTTATGGTTTTTCCTGCTGAGCTGTAGTTAAGGTTTTTCCTGATATAGTTTTGGTTTTCCCATAGTTTCACTACCACTCGCACAAGGGTGAGGTGAATGAGTACACAATCACGATTGATTGAGTCGATCTAATTCGTGGATGCAGTGAGGAGGATGCGTGTTGCGAGCAGTACGAACGTGCACTGTACGTGTACTAACTACAGCACTAAACAAATTTTGGGTGAATAGTACGTACACCAGGGAAAAATTATCACGAAAAAATGTTTCAAATAATACATTTTGCCTTACACAGAAAACAGAAATTTTACTTAAAAACAGAAACAAGTGAGCCAAGCAGTTATTTTAACTTAAAGCGATCAATTTGGGAAGTGAGTACTCTGAAATGAGCTCAGAAAACTCGCAGCAAACACTGATTGATTAATCCACCAACATTTGAGCCATGATTTCTAACTGGAGATTTCTCTTCAGATTTACAAAGTGAGAGGTTGCTATCACTCTTGAGAAAATACGCTATCGTATCATCTGAAATATTGCATAAGAAACTGAATATAAATATTTTTCAAGGGTTTTTTATACCTACATACATGGGCACAACCTCCTGAGGAGGTCCAGCAAGAGGTACAATTGAAAATATTCACATGGTCCTCACACACGGAAGGCTATGTGGTCTGTCCACCAGGTACAAAGCTGGAAAATTTTGACCACTAATGCAACGAGTTCACTTCGTGTGATCAGACACCCCACGCTGGGCAGCCAATGGGGAACATGGCAGTCTTGACTGAACCTGAAACGCACCGCGACAACTACCAACGTTTGAAAACTTCAAAAAACACGTTGAGTGATTTTGTTTGGGGGATCGACGACCCAAACTGAAATTTTTAGTTCGAACTTTCCACTTTTGAAACCATACACGGCCCGAAAAATAAAAAACATTTATATCCAATAAAATTGATGTAAAAAACACCATTAGTTTTTAAAATATCTTAAAGTAAGAATCCCTACCTAATTCACACACATATGGGCATCGTAATACATATATCACAAGCTGAAACAAACGATTGGGGCCACTGTATTCCCTGTGATACTTAATCTAAGTTTGATAATGTGTGCAACTACAATTTGGAAAGAAGACACAATTTCAGTGTCGATGGATTGTTGGAAACACCAGGAGTTGTTGGCGATGTGCTGTCTGCTCTGCTTGAGCCCAGTTTCAGCTCTCGGACAGCAACAGCGTGGACTACATCGAATAATCTACGCGTTTCACCCCACAATGAAACTGCATCGTCAATGAAATTGTGTTGTCTCTTTATATAATTGTAATTACATACGTCATAAAATCTAGATAAAGCAACATTAGGAATCCATTGCCCTTAATTACTTCTTTTCGACTCGTGACATGGTATTAAAATACTCGTGTGTGTGTATTATCTAAGTGTATTTACTTTGAGATACTACAAAAACCAATGATGTTCTACCTTTTTTGTACCATCTGTATTGGACATAAACAGTTTTTTTTCTTTTCTCTAAGGTAAAGCAATCAATGAAGAGTGGAAATGAAAACAAGAAGGTGCGTCTGCGCCTACAGTGTAGGGCTTCCCTTAATTCAGGAGCCCTGGTCCGATAGGCCTACGCCGCAGCGAAAAAAGAGGCTTACATGAAGATCTGCTTGTGAAGAAGCACGTTGTACTTGAAGATACATCCAATCGAGTAAAAATAGGCAGGAAGCGAATCTATCAATCCTCGCAGATTGTGCTGTGGAGGAGCACAAATGTTCGCACCTGCTTGGTGTGCTGCTGGAACTGATAAAAACTTTTGAATAGTGTATCTTTTCACTCATACCCAACGAATGTTAAAAATAATTTACTCATGCTAATTTATGAAAATGAGTGCTTAGTTTTTATCGGTCTTTATTGATCACCGAATTGGCCTCTTTCAAACTTCAGGCTCATTTATAAACAGTTATAGAACGGATAGATGCACTGCAACTGTTAAAACAACAGAATTCTGGAAATACGTGAAGCAAATCAGGTCATGAAAACAAGTATGAAATTCGTTTCTTTAAATAATCAAAAAACTACCCAATGAAATGAAAAGAAAAAATCACCGTCTATGCTAATTCCCGTCAAAATTTTAATCACACAGTTAAATAAGAATTTCAAAATTCAATGGAATATGACCAGTAGATATACATATCATAAAACCTTCACTTGTTGGCACGAGGTCATGCACAAAAAAAAATGTCGCATTCGAGCTCCATAAGTTCCCCGCTTACAATCAACAGTCATTAGCACCAACAAAGCCCCGGTTTAACCGACGCAAGTTCAGCGGCAACCGATATTCCTCAACCGACAGCAATGCTCATTAGTAATACAGCGTACATGGCTGTTGTTCGAAGATATTATATATACCGCATATGACTGTAATAAAAAGATACAACTTGGAAGTATCCCACATGAATGTTTTAGGACGATATTGTATGCATCATACACGGCTGTTGTATGTGAAGATATTATCTACACCGCACATGCGTAAGTTGTCACAACAGTTCTGTGGTGCGTGAACAGACAAGCGCACCAGCAACTCGCATCTTCACTTTAAGACCGAATGCGTACGCAAAGAATCAGTTTATCTCACTTTTGCAGTCAAGTGCCCCTCAAAAATGAAGGGCAAAACTCTACCCTGTTGTACACACAGCAAAGATTGGAGCCGCTCATCTGCTCGGCTTCCCCAGACCGAAGGCATGGTGGAGGTCCAATCAAACCCGGCACTTGAGCCACACAAGTTAGCTCACTTCGATCTCGAAATCCCCCAGCACGTAACAAGAAACAGGAATCATTTATTTCAGTCTGCCAAGTTAATCAAAAGCACGCACAAATCCCGTTAATTAAGTACGTGAAATTTTAGAAGGGAAGCGTACAAAAATGTCCAACGCACCTGGTTTGGGAGATCGCAATTAAAATGTTTTTACAAAAAAGAGAAGAGACAAAAGAAGACGGAGTATGTAGAAGAGCGCAAAACTTCATTTTTCTCCTCAACACTCGTCAATTGCCAGCAGTTGACTGTCGAGGTGACCTGACGTGAGCCACGCTCCCCAACTTCGCAATACAAAATTCACAAGCTCATCAAGGCACTTGTGTGGAGGGGCAAGAAAATGCAGCTGTTAATTATTTGAGAATTCGAGTTCAGGGAGAATCCTTCAGACCAAACGCTCGCGATATTGCACAGCACCGATAATGTTCTGCTCGTCTTGAACACCCTTATTTACTTGTGAACAAATCAAGTTTTTCACTATAACTAGGAAAGTTTAATAAGATAAAGAAAAGAAAAAGCTATGACGATAACTAAAAATATTCAACAGGTTTACATGATATTAAAAATACCTTTCTGATGTCATAGTCTGATATTATAAACTCTTAAAGCCCCATTAGTTAAAACAATATGTTCATAGGACAAGGAATTGACTTCCTACGCAACGAGCGTCCAGGAAATGTTTTTATACGACTTTTTTTCCCAATATAACAAAGGCAAGACATCCCAACGCTGGTGCAAGCTGATCTGAGAAGTGCTGGTAAGAAATATTCTTAATCTTGATTCCTGACTTTAATTTAAGACGAAATGAATATTTCATAAAAATTAATGAAACTGCTTCAGAATCGTGTTAAGTAAATTTCATAACTTGTATAACAGAATAGTATAAAATTAAGGCAAAAGAGCGTAAACATTTCATCCCCCTCATACAAAAAAAGTATTATGTTTACAATTATTTGCGCGTTAGGACGCACTCGTCAGCGATGCTCTTCCATCATCAGCTGCAAAAAACACATAAGTTAAAAAAACGTGAACGTGAAATTTTATTTTCATGACTGACGTTCAGTTATAGTAACATTGGCTGTTTCAGCAGATGCAACAATGGCTTTATAACACAAGAAAAGAAGAAATCTCTACATCAAAAAAGAAGGAATCGCACCTCTGAGAAGTTCAGGCCCAAAGTTCTGGAACTTTTGAAACAATTCCTTAAACCAACAAAACCGAGCGCAACTTCAGCGACCAGCGCCCAACGGATCTTTCAGCTATTCTACTTTTTATGGATAGCAAATTTTCTCAATGTATTGAACGTTACATGTAGGACGAATACTCTCCTGTACAGAGATAATGTCCCAACACTTTGACTGCGACGTGAGCCGCCGGTGGTACACGGAGGCAGTTTTCATAATGCTGCTGCCCGACCAGTAGTCACAAACTCAACTTTCATAAATACTGATTCAAAATTAAATGAAGGCACGATCCAGTTAATGTTTGATATTTTCAAAATGGCTTACTACATTATTGACTTAAAATTAGAGTTGAATATTGAACTTCAGTTTTACCTGTCGCTACAAAAATGTTAACAATGAATAACAAGAGGAAAGGCTTCCGCTCTACAGCAGAGTTGATCACGCGGTAACAACCAGCCTTTTACGTTCGTCGTTTTTATAAGCGAATTATCCTACTGAGGTCATCACAAAACTTTTTTGCAGCAACACACATCACACTCTCACGCCTGACGCAAAAACCCCTGATGCAGGAAAACAACGACAGACGCCAGCAAGCGGATGTGTTTCTCTCGGTCGGAAGTGTGGCTTCGTGATAAAGGATGCCTTATTCCAATCAAACCTGATACAGATCACCTTGTACGTTGGTTTTCAAATGCTTCATAACTAACACCGGGACGCAATGACGGATACCAACGGACAAGCCGCTACCCATTTCCGACACCTGGGTTGAGTGGCGAATTGTGGCTAAGTTCTCCCTTTTTAGAACCGGGAGAAAAACCGGGCGGCACTGCCGGGTTTCGAACTGCCGACACCTTCTCGTGAAGGGCGCGCTCGCAACCACTCAGCCACGGTAGTCGTGATATTGGTGTTGGAGCTCACACACAACCCTGCGTGCCCTCACAGCTGACGAGCATCTGTCTAATTCGAAGGTGGCCATCGATGTCAAATGTAACCCTCCGCAAAATGGCCCTAAAATATACTCCCAAGGTAATTGATTTCACCCATCTTACAATTGAACTCAGAGATTACTCTTATACGATTGTTACTCTTATTACTCTTGTTGATTGATTACTCTTAAGTGTGCATCGGACAAAGAATTGAGCCTCTTCGAAGAAGTGATGCATTTCATGGTAGTTTGAAAAATGTTGACTATTGAGTGAGGAAAAAGAGTAATGTAGGATGAAATTATCAGCTTCCTAGAGCCTGTGAATAAATTTCTAAATCCCTAACTCGATATTTCAAAATCCTTCGAACCCCGTTTTTTCTAACTACTGTAAAACATGGGTAGATGAGTCGTAATTTATAGAACAAAGAGTAGTCAAAGAATTATCTCCAAATTTATTTAAAATTATAAAACTTCAGCAGGTCCAAAGGTTATATTTCGAGCACAGGACGCGCTGGTCGCCTCTTACGTGAACTGCCTGACCAAACTCATCAGTCACGCCTGGTGCCTGAGGGCGGATGTGGTGTGTGTGTGTGTGTGTGTGTGTGTGCGAGCATCATCGCCTCTACATCCGCACCTCGGTGAGGGAGCAGCAGGTGCACCAGAAACAACAGCAACAGTAGTAGCACCAGCTACAGCAACAGCATCACCAGCAACAGCAACAGCAGTACCAGCAAACAGTAGCACCAGAAACAGTAATAGCAGCAGCAACAACAGTAGCAGCAACAGTGGCACCAGCAGTACCAGCAGCACCAGCACCAGCAGCACCAACAGCAGCAGCGGTCAATTCGGCCCCCAACACCAGCCCCCACAGCGACCAAATGAGGCTGGATGGATGACGCGTACAGTGAAGAGTCGAGCAAACAAGCCAGCACCGCATGCTTTGGTTGGTGCTCCAAGCGATTAGGAACAGTGCACCGCAACCATAAAGCACAAAATTTTATTCGAATGGTTATTCCTATCAATGAGTTACTTGTATGAATGATAGGGAAATATTCATCCGTCAGGTAGAAAAGATTTGTGTAATAGATCCCATTTTTCTCGTGAATCAATAATTGTAAAGAATGTTTATTTAAAATTTTCTAACATTGTCAAGATGTTTTTAGTTTTACTTTTGAAATTCACACAGGGGACCTAAATTTTTTTTGGCATTACTCGCATAAATCCTGCATCGATGACGCCCTCCGCAGCATTCCCTGTGTGTGTGTGTGTGTGTGTGTGTGTACACAAAACAAGCAGCCACCAGGGAGGGAGTGTGAGGGATAGGGGGAGGGGGGACAGGAGGGGTGAGAAGGGGTCTTAAAATGCATCACATCAATTAGCCCAGCGCGGATGCGTGCAAACATCGCGCATTTTAGCGGACGGACCTCGGCCCGAGGATGCGCTTCCACATATTGCACCTCGCGCCAATATTATGCCAGCTCTGATGATTGGATGGCAGAATATTCAAAAGACTCATAAAATACAGTGCTTCTCGGCAAAGAACTGGCAGCGCCCCAATAGGCGAAAATAAGTCATTCCTTACTTTGAGGTCCGAAAATTGAGTGGGGGTATCTGAGTGATGGACCCCGTCCATGATGGTCAACAAAAGATAAATACACCGGCTTGTCTAAAGCGTATAGTGCGTACGGCGATAAATAAAACACGTTGGGTACTATAAAACATAAGTTCAATTAACTTACGCGCTGATGAAGTTTCTCTGTAACGGAGATCGAAAGATTACGTTATTTTCTATCGAGTCAAAGATAGCAGCGATGATGACTGGAAGTAAAAGGAAGTTCTCCATTACGAAGGAACCTGTACAACAAATCCCAAGAATGGGCTCGGCGCGACAGCTTCGTGCTCAAGAGAAGCGGTCACGCGACCCAGTAAATTAAGGCTACCGTTCCGCCACAACTGCATCCTGCCAAAATTGGTTTCCCTCCCGCTGGTTCTCACAAGTTATTACCTCGTGAGTGCCGAGCATGGCTGGCTTGCTCACTTTTGTAAAATACATGTCTCAGTTTTATTTTCCTGGAATTTTTCAAGATGTATGTAATATCCAAAACCGTTCAATACGTCGTCATGCCAGGAACTGTTTCCTGAAAATCGTCACTGGCAGTCCTCAAATGAGGCACAGAACACGGATCTCTCAGGACACTCATGAATGTTCGCAAACTCAGGGACGATTGCGCTGCGGCAATTATGAAACCCAGCATTCATCATACCTACGTGAAGCGCTCGAAAACAACTCTGGTAGTGAATGAAAGAATCTGATTGGGCTGCTTGAGACGTACGCCTCAATTTTACGATGCTGCGACGATTTTCTGGCGGTGAAGTGAAGGCGGTGAATTATGGTCGTTGGTAATGACATGGGAGGATGGGAGGAGGATGGATAAGGCGGCCACCCCATGCATCTCGGCATGGAAATACTCGCGTGTAGCCATGACGTGGACTATGAGGTCCTCGTCTTAGATTAAAGACAACGACTATAAAAAACGCTAAGATTGATAGACCAATTAGATTTTATATTCGTAGTCCAGTTTAAGAAAGTTACGATTGATTAATGAATTAGTTTTGAGATTTGTGGTCGAGTTGATCAATGACGATCACCATTGTAGCCACAATCACTAAATGATCAACGATGAAAATTTAACCTTGATCAGCTGCCCCGGGGAACCAATACTTTTATATCAACCTCACCCATGATGATTATCATCAGTGAACTATGGTGATCAATCGATGATCAACCGATAACCAATGACAAAAGTTCTCGCATTCATGGAAAGCTAATAACATGAAGATCATTTAGTTGTTGCTTTGGTGCAGCAGAAAAGGTTCCGAAATGATTGCTGAAAATTCAAACAACTCTTGCTAGGACCCAAGCATGTATAGGAATGAGCCAAAAATGTGTACAAAATTATTTGAAGTTTACATAACAGGAAACAACAACCGATTTCCCCCGCCTTCAGTCACGTTTCGGCTGTTAAATGGATTCATTTCAGCCGCAAAAAGCAATCACCTGACGAAATTATATTCTTACTCCTGGACACTCGATATTAAATTCTGAGAAAGGCGCGCTAAATATGAAACCCACAAGGAAGCGGCCGTTCTCACGATTACCTTCAACCAAATGCAGAGCCAGTAGTCGGACGCAAATATGGACTGAAAAACTCAAATATTGCTACAAGCTCAAAAAAAGCCAATAAAAAATACTGCAACGAAATGATTCTGTCAATAAAAAAGTACGTAAAACACAAGCTGACAACGATACGAGAAACTCATGCAACTTCATGATAGAGAGACAGATAGAAGCTCATGATAGAAAAAAATACATGCAAGCCGGTCGACATGAACAAACACTGAGGGGAAGAAAGTCCCGAGTAAAAGAGGAGTATTCGGAGGAGCTCCATGACAGGAAGCGGAGCTCAGCCCCTCCTATTTTGTGCGGCCAACTGTGCTCTATAAATCAAGGGTCAGCCTGTCACTAGAGTACCAAAACAATGCAATGAAAGATGAAGGAGGGCATCAGCATGCGCGACTGCTGGGGCGAGCCAAGCGTCGGGCCTGAGGTGCGGGCGCCTCCAGACCAGATTTGTGCACTACACAACGCGAGGCTTTCATAACCCCCATGTAAAAAATAAGCAACGCACATCAATTGATCTTATATCAATTAAACTTGTACGTATTCAAAAAGATCACACGTGCACATGGCGAAAATTCAATATACCTCCTATAGGAGGTATATTGAATTTTGTCAAGTATACTTGACAAGATACCTCCTTCAATTTACCTCCACTTTGGCTGCGGCAGGTAAAACTGAAGTTTAATATTCAACTCAAATTTAAATACAATTGTAGTGAGCAATGTTGAAAATAGCAAACATCAACTGGATTATGCCTTCATATAGTTTTGATTGAGTATTTATGAAAACTGAGTTTGTGATTCGGTGAGAAGCACTTTAAAAATTCCCTTAGTGACCACCGGTGGCTCATGTCGCAGTCAAAGTGTTAAAAGATCATAATATTTCACTTTGAAGACGGTCTTCTTCATACATATTATATTCATCAAATGATCGCACAATAGGTCTCAGAGATCACTCTTAAATATCTTTAGGGTGCATTGGGAAAGTATTTGAGCCTCATCGTAAAGGTTACGTATGTCGTGATTTGAAAAATGTTGACAATGAGTAAGGAAAATTTCAATCTAGAAAACTACATTACTTTGAACACTCTGAAAATACAAACTTACTTCCGAAGGAACTTGAAAACTGTACTACTTTGAACACACTGGATACGTAACTTATTTCTGAAGAAACTTGAAAAAACATGACTTTGAACACTGAAAATGAAACTTATATCTGAAGGCTGCATCAACAAATCCAGAAACTACAAAGATTAATTTGAGCGTAAGCACAGGTACTCGATCGCAGAGAAACTAGAGGGTGCCCCGTCGACTCCTTCTAGGCTCTTCAATTAGGAGAGCGTAGTTGAAGCGTCACTCCGTTCCTAAAAGAGACGAGTTTTTACCAGCAGCTCTGGGAGCCGCGGCAGTGAAAGTGGCAGCAATGAGAAGGCGGTCGGGGAGCTCTGGTCCCTGAATCTTTGGGTCGCTGGTGCGGCTACGTACAGAAGCCGCTAACGCCACTAAAATTTACCAATGCGAGGATGCATCGGAAATTTGAGCAATATTTTAAAATAGACATCGAACGATGAACATTCAAGGCAGAACAAGTTCTGTTTGCCCATTGAACTGCGTGTTAGAGGCGTTGAGTTAAATGATGGCCAGACGATGTTTCCATCCCGTAGATGCTGTCAAAAAATCATTTTCGATGTGCATATCATTAGCACTGTTTTCACGCTCTATGTGCTTTTTTCCCGCGCTATTGATACAACATTACAAAAACTAAGTTTTAAGAATATTGCAAATTGTGTTTTTTTTAATATATTGGTCAAGCTCAAACGAAGGGACTCCATCGTAGAGAACAATCGCAGCGTCTAAATTTGAATTCCCTACTGACAATTATTTCATTGAACAAACGTTACATTGCATGAATAAATCGAAGTCTCAGACCACTTTTTGCATCAAGTTTGAGCACGCAGAAAACGTGGTTCTATCAAATGTCTTTCTACAAAGGACAGATGTCACCAAAGATTGATTCTTCTACTAACATACAGAATATGAAAATGGATATTGTATTGTCTTTGAAGTAAACTTTCCCCTTCTGGTGTTACAGCAGACAATTAATTACCTGCCTGATAGAATTGAACTAACAAAACTTGAAAGGATGACAGACGCAAGAACACACAACTTGTGTCGAAATAAGCAGTCGCGAGAATGTGATTTTCAGAGAGACGAACTTGAAGCGGTGTCTGTGGATGGCAGAAGTCAATTAAAAGTTGAAATTTGTAGTAAACATTCAAAGTTCTGACTTCTACTCAGTAGTTTGCGACTCATACTCGTACTCGGTATGCTCACATCACACGTAAATATTCATGACATTCTGTAAGAAAATATGGAAAAAAAGAAAAATTCAGTCATATCTAAAAAAACACAAGTTTGCATTAAAAACTACTTATAAATATGCAAGGAACGTTTCCGAGACCAGCTCTATGTGATGTTGTTATATCTCGCAGTGAGCCTTGCAAGGCAAGCGCCGCCGGATGTCTTTGTTGCATTTGGGGTTC
>JACJUY010000055.1:106940-132172 GCA_014220935.1 Platorchestia sp. MABIK
AGAGATCGAGACAGGCGAGACTGCGGGCAGCAGAGATCGAGACAGGCGAGACTGTGGGCAGCCAGCAGAGATCGAGACAGGCGAGACTGCGGGCAGCAGAGATCGAGACAGGCGAGACTGCAGGCAGCTGCTGGAGACAAAGAGACAAAACAAAAAACGCCGCCCAAATCAGCGCCCGGCGCTCAAATCCTCCGGGATAAAAGTTGGAGGCTGCAGAGACTTGCTCTCAATGATCGAAGAAGCGTGCCGCTTAACTAAATGTGACCGCCCTACCAAAATAAAATGCCTGACCAAAGGAAACAAGTTTTTCGTCCCCAGCAAATTAACTTACAAAAGAATACTTTATAGAGGACACCAGGCAAACAAGAAGAGGGAGGCTCTACGGAATGTTGCTGCTTGAACGGGAAGGAATTCTCGAAGAAGATAAGTTTGTTGTCACTAATACGTATTTTAGATCATGAGGCATGTCGATTTCCATGAATGTAGTTGTGATTTCACGTCATTTCTAGTCTTACAAATTTACTATTTTCAGCTTTGCAATGTTGAACATTGGCGACTACTCGAGGTGATGATGAGGAGATGGAAGGCCTAAACTGAAATATTTGGACCTCAATATTTGGGCCAAAATATTTAAACTTCAATATTTGGACCTCAATTATTTACCTCAATATTTAAACTTCAATATTTTAACCACAATATTTGAACCTTAATATTTAAATTTCAATATTTCGCATTTAATATTTTGACCTAAATATTTAGACTTCAATATTAAGCCTTCAATATTTGGACCTAAATATTTCAATACCCGAACCTCTTTATTGGCGGTCGGCAGATCGTTAGTTCAGTAAGCGACGGATAAAAAATTTGACAAAAATAGGACAAAAATAAGACAAAAATAGGACAAAAATAAGACAGAAATAGGACAATAGGCCGAGCTTCAGCTGATGTGAACCCCACACTCAACAACAGAGGCAGGCAGCAGAGCACCCACCAGGGTTGCTGGGATAGCCCTCACCTGCCCAGTATCCTAAAGCTTTAGACTTTTGACATGAAATTTAACCAAAAATATCTCTTATCTGGTAACCCTGCAGGGTTATACATGGTTCAATTGTCTTCAAGGTTAAACAATGTACTCATCATTGAAATTTATTTTCAAAAATATAACATTTTGAGTACATGAGGTGTCAAAAATGACAGTCTTACAACGCTAACACTAACGCGTGTGCAACGAGTGAACTGACGAGCGATCGGCTTGTAAGAAGCTCCATTGAGCGGGATTACCCAGTTCAATTTTTTCACCACCTGAATGCATGTTTTTCGCCGCCCAAGCGATTTAAGCGATTAAATCGCTTAGGCGGCGAACAAAATGGATGCAGGCGGCGAAAAAGTTCGACTGGGTACGAAGGTGGAAAATGGCTTGTAACCTCTGCGACCGATGAATTAGAAGTTTTATAAAAAAAGCTCTTAGGAAAGTATTGTACCCGGAAAACCTTCCAAATGTTCGTAATAAGAACATGATGAACACATGAGTAAACTGATAACAAAATACGCTCGTTCATCAAATATAGCAATGTGGACGGCAAGCAATCACCATTCCACGTTAAGATGATAAAACCAGAGTATAGAATAATGGTATTTAACTAAATTTAGTCAATAAGATTCATGAACCCACAGAAGCCATGTGCTTAAATCTCTCATCTTCGCATGGTGTGGGCAACAGAAAGAGACAAAAACTCAGAAGTCAGTTTCTGAGTCCCAATCTCTTAGTTATAGGCATACAATTAAGTAATGAAAAAAGAACAAACTATTTCTCCAACGTACTCACACAAGTCTTTCAGGGTGGGGGGGTTTCAAGAGTATGGTCTTACAACACACAGTCCGGCTTCATTCAACACACACACGCATACAGACACATACACACACAGAAGGAAATGTCCCGTAGGACATCTGTTGAGTCCCTTCATTCAACACACACACACACACACGCACGCACGCACACACACACACACACACACACCACACACATAACACACGCGCGTACAACACACACACACAAGTCAATGTCGCGTAGGACTTAAGTTAAGTTCTTCAATGATTTAGCACACGACACACCCACACACACACACACACACACACAAGTCGTCGTCCCGTGGGACATAAGTTGAGTCCCTCAATGATTTAGCACACAGTAACTCAAGGAGCAGAGCTAGCGACGCAAGCCCACAGCTCGTGCCCCAGCAGGGCGCAGCTGGGCGAGACAAGCCCGGAGTGTCCCTCCTTTGCTGCACGAGTGCCACCCTCTTGTACTTCTTGTGCGCTGCTTCACGTGGAAAAATCGTCCAAGGAACTCTAGAACGCATAAAATACAAGCCCTCATCCTCTAAGCAATGTAGCAGAGCAGAGAGTTATTTATCTCTGGACGGCAGCATATTAACTAGGCTTTAGGAATACATTTCCACCTCTGGTGAGAACAGAGTGAGAACGCACAACAGTGGAGAGTGAGGGCAGTTCAAACATTATGAGAAATCCCATGTCCAACTGTGTGCATTTTGTGCTTAGTCTACGAGCGTGTGGTTTACACAAAACACATGCTCTGTGTGTATAAAATTATGTGTTGCTACGCTGATCAACACGTTCACTGGTACACATGTGTACCACTTGGTAAATTGCTCATTCACGGAAAGCACAATTTTACAGATTTCAATACCTGTTTTGAATTCGACTATGGCGTACAAGTTAAAATGTTATAGTGCGATTAAATTTTTCCCTCGTATTAGAAAGGATAAGAATGTGAGAAAGCAGTAAAGATGGCTTTTCAATTTAGCTTCCTCCAACCTAACTAAACCGACCTTAGCAACTGCGGAAACGAAGTGAACGCGTTTTACGGGGACCGTCCAGTCGGAAGTCCGAAATTTGTCGAATATTCTTTTATTGCTTAAAGCAGACTTCGTTCATTACCAGTCTAGCCGTGTCGTCATGCGCGGCGGGGCAGGAGAGCGGCAGCGAGGTCTGCCAGTACCACAATGTAAGTTCAGGCTTCGCTTAGTTCATAGTTAGATCTGATCACGGACACCACGACGGAGTGCCAGCCACACCCCGACCCTGCAAGCGAGCTCGGGTGTCGGCTGCCGACCTCGTCAGTCTTGACACACTTTTATGCTGCTCGCTTCTCGTGCCCGCGTGGGTAAGGGCTCGTGCCGCAGCAAGTAGCTCTCATCGAGCAGGACTGCGAATCGTCCACAGCTTCGAGATTAACGAGGTTGTGGTATGCCTAAACAGAAGATAACGCCTGCAGAAAATGATCGTGTGGCATCGTGGTAATGTTTAAACAGTAGGTAACGTTTAAACAGAATGTTACGTCTGCAGAAAATCATCGCACAGCGTCGAGACTAAAGAGATTTTGGCACGTCTAAACAGAAGAAAACGTCCGCAGAAAATGATAGTGCGGCATCGAAAAGTAACGTGGTGACGTCTGAACAGAAGATAGCGTCTTCAGAAAATCACAGTGCGGCATCGTAACGTAACGATTAGGTCGATGATGTGTCGGGCAGAGAGCACTTTGTTGTCTCTGAGAGAAAAGTCTAGAAGACGTCTTGCAGGCAGCAGCGTCCGGCAGGAGAGAGAGTTGTTTTGCCACACTCTCTCGTCTACAGGAACATTACTGGCCACTTTAATGAATTGCAACCTTTTGCTGTGCTCGCAAACTGGAATTTAAATCCCTTTAGACGACGTAAACGGCTACCTTTAAAAATAAAATAAGTAAACCAAATTAGTGTTCGTTAAAGCAAATTTGAATTGAAATCACTTTAGACGACGTAAACGGCTACCTTTTTTTGCTGTATCTCTATAAACCAAATTATTGTTCATTATCCGGTATTTTGTTGCAAGTGAGAGTCTCGTACTAAGTCAAAAACAGGAGGTCTGGTGAGAGTGCATACGTACAAAAACAAACAAGAAAGTAACAATCAAACAAGACCCGAGGCAAGTAAATAAAGAAACTGAGCAGCTGAAGTCAAGAAGAAACAATTATTGTAAAGCATGAGAGCATTTCGCGCGCTTCGTTCGCGCCCACACGTGGAGCAAACTTACAGAGCTCCAACTGCGTGCGCACTCAGCGACATGAATAATCAAATGGAGTACTCGACCGCGAACACGACCTTGGTAACACACCGCATAAAATAGCAGAAAAGGAGAGCCAAAGTAGATATTTACTTTTATAGGAATGCATTCGTCCTTGGTAACACTTCACATAAAATGGCGAAAAAGGAGAGCCAAAGTAGATATTTACTTTGACAGAAATACATCCGGGATGAGAAATCACATGTTTAAGTATGAGCATTATGCTCAGATGTTTGCTAACTCTACGAGTTTGTGGTTTACACAAAACACAACCTGTGCATATAACACACTACGTGTTGATGCGCTCATCAAGGCAGACTTCGTGCATTACCGGTTCAGAATCAAACTCAAAGTTCATGAATTACTGCAAGAGTTTCAGCGAGATAGATCAGGTCTGCTCGTTCTTTTCCAAAGGATAAGCAACCTAACTTATCTAAATATACTTCAATATTTCTCTCATTTAGAATGCAAATTTTTATTTTCTACTAGTCAGCAAAGGCTGCAATTTTATTTCTAATGGTTTACATTGTTTGCCTCTCATGCAGCCAACACGCTCATGGGAGATTTCCTGATTTTTAAACTTCTGTAAAATGATGAGCAGTCTAAAACGAAAGACAAAGATTCATCTAAAAAAACCTCACGAAAAGAAAACACCGACAAACTTCATTGACAAGATATGTATGAGGGTAACCAACCAACCAGTGCCAACTTCGACCATGAGGCAGCTCGCCACTTGCTGCCACAACTAAGTCAAGTAAATGTGAAAGGTACTCCGAAGCAGCATTCCGCCCCTTGTGCACCATTTATACAAGACGATGTTAAGCTCAATGAATGAGTGTTGTGCAGACAAGGCACTCAATTGGCTGTCCGGGGTGGCTTATACTTATATGCACCCACTATATTATCCACTATACCTATATGTACCCCTACACAACCAGAGGCAGACACTCACATCATGACTCCGACCACATACCGTCTGTGTTAATGAAGGCCCCACAGCACCATACAACACCACACAGCACCATACAACACTACCCATCAACACTGCATGGAACCACAAATGTACTAGTACTTCTGTGCATCGCGTCTTTCCTTTCGTGCATAGAACCACAAGTGTAGCAGTGCTTCTGTACATCGCGTTATTCCTGCCATAATAAAACGATTCGAAACAAGTATTTCATGTGATTACGGTATATATTCGAAGTCAACTCATGCTTGAACAGCGCTATTCCTACTCGTATGAGGTAGGCAGCTATGACAAGCCGGAAAGCGAGTGTTCGGTAAGAGAGCAGTGCACTTGTGGCTTCCACGCGACGTTGTTTATAACCGGAAAACTTTGAACGGAAATACGCACTTCAGCGTAACATTCGTCACTTCAGCAGCTCAAGTGAGAATTGCGGAAAAGAAGTACAATGAAATCGGAGACTCGAAATAACGTTCACCAACGTCGTATTTCCTACGTGCACGAATTAAAGGGATCGGATGCGGTGTGTTCACGGCCAATAATGAAACTCAGTCAAAGCTCAGTGATTTAACTGTTCTATGTGGACGAGGCAAGTTATACCTAACCAATGAAACCATATTTCATTTTCCTAGCGAGCATTTCAACACAAAGCGAGAACAATACATTGCGACAGAAACCTTTTCTGGCCTTTGCTACACCGCTAATTTTATCTCACATATTTCAAGTCTAATGGTAAAAACGAAACTTTAGCTAACGAAAAACATCGCGTCCATAAAACCCTCCCGCCTCATTTCTAAACGGAACCAGTCCATTACCAAGCACTTCCTTTGGTTCACTACACGCGTAGTAACAGCTGGAAATTATAAAATTTAGAATGCGGCTCTCGACAAAACACCAATGCGCCTCAGCTCTCCGGCAGACTTTTAACGCTAAATCATGGCTGTTTCAGTTCACTAATTCCCCAAAAGTTAAGCCGACGCTCTCGCTCGCGGGGCGTGAGGCCTCAAAGTTGAAGAGCAATAAAAGGCGGCAATTTTGTGGTGCCAGACTGAGGAGGCGGTGAAGTTGACCACAGGTGCGGGGCGGCGTCTCCGCCGTGATGGAGGAGTCGGCATAGTAACATCGCCTCCGTCCTCCTCGTTCCTGTAGTGAGAATTCCGAACCATGTCCTCACTGACATTTTATCAATTCAAAAATTTCAATTCATCATAAAATGAATGAGAAAATGAGATGTTGGTAAAGACTTGTCTCGTCCTACATTATGTCCCAACGAGGATTGCAGAAATGTACAGTCAGCAAACAAATTTCCAGTGGGGTAGTGAAATAAGACCGATAGGCTCCCTACATAAGTTGATCCAGCCCTGACGACATATTGGAAGGAACTCTGAAAAAATCTAACAATTGTTTTCGAAAAACATTTCACGTTGACACGTTCGAGAAGCTTTCAAAGATCACGAACATTTTCAAAGTTTAATTTGATTGTGGTAAATCTCAGAGAAGTAAATATTGATCCACAGTAAAAATTCGACACCCAAGCGTGTAGATATCAGTCGGCCAGAATGGGCTGAAATATCGTGAGGGAATTTGTATTGCAGTTAAATCTCAAATCCTCCCATGCTAACAAAACTTTCATCGCCAAATAACGTGGCGCAAACAATAAATTTCTTGTCGCGTGTGAACATTCAGGCACCTACGAATGCCTCCAGCATCATACGAAGAAGGCGTAACCTAGGCTCGACTTACAGTAAATGGCCGGACAAAAACCACATTAAGCGCTATTTTCGAGTTTGCGTGCGTTTTGTTAAAGAAATATGAGTGTCACCAAGGCCTGTGAGTTTACTCTAGGCCTGCAGGTGCAAGGTAAAACGAGTGTGGGGTTCCGTTGACAGGTGTCCTAGAGACTTATACATGTGATGCATGCCAGTCATTTTTAAGATCTGCTCTTACAGTTGACAAACTGGCGCATGTGAAAACTTGCAGGTTAATATAACTTCAAGCACAAGCGTGAACTTCATTCGTTCTCTTTTTTTTTTTTAGTCACAACTAATGACCTCGATAAATGCTTATTTTAGTATTTGAGGCTTGTGTTTTTTAAGACATACACGCGTTGTCGATACTAGCCTGTAAAGATGAGACTTGGATCTTAAGACTCAAATAGAAAAGATGTGAGGGTGCTGAGACAAGCACTTGAGTAAGTAATACCTGAATGTACATGGTGTCCCCTGAAAAAATAGCCGATTTAAAAATTTTGTAATTTGTAAAACATGGGGGCTAGATGGCAGAATTAGGTTTCGTTAAAAAAATCAGGATTAAAAGTTTTATTTTCTTTCGATAATTTCATCTATTTGGCATACTGTTCATTCTATTCTCAAAGGAGAAATTTATATGAAACCATGCAAAATGCGATGTCATCGAGAAATTTCACCGCAGGATAAAAACCAGAGATTATTATTTTGCACCAGAATAAAAAGCATGAGCAGTTCTGATCAAATATTATTGAATAACAAACTTTTTAGTAATGAATGTCACATTTATTAAAAGGTATGCTAAATAGACAAAATTATTGAAATACAATAAAATAATAAGCCCCGCTCTTTTCAATGAAACCTATTTCAGCCTTCTATCACGAATATTTTTTAAACTGCAGCGTTTTTAAATCGGCGTCTTTTAAAGCAGACACCCTGTATTGAGACTTTTCCAACGTAAGTATTCTGAAATGGTCCAGCAGCGCTTTTTTTCAAGCAGAACGCAAGCACGTAAACTGACAAAATTTTCATGCACCTTTGTGATTTCGTCTTAAAAAAATACGAATCCATTTATTCAAAGCGTAAATGCAAAATTTTTTAATGTTTCTACACTTTGCGGACAAACGCGCTTGTGAAAACCATGATAATCGGAGGCTGATTGAGCCACGGCCATATATCAGCATGCCAGAAGCAGCTGTGAAGTGATATGCGAAGCAGCGTTCGATAACTTAATAATAGTCAATTCATTGACAGAAATTTAAACGTTTAATTATGATTCAAATTAATTAAAGGACAAAAATTTACAGCAAGGAATCATTAGCAGCGACCCAAAGCAGTGAAACACGCCGAGCTGTGGGGCACTTTCAAATGCCTCCTCTACGTTGTGCTAGGGAGAAGTCTCTTGAGTCTCTTTGGTACCCACGCTCCAGAATAAGTTTAGCTAAAACATATTGAACAAATGCAGACAGAAAATACTTTTAATACAACAACTCGTCTGAAGTGGCGGTTAAAGAGCATACTCGCATAACAGGACACGGGCGTGCATGCAAGTTGGGTGCATTGAACACAAAATGTTCATCTTCTGTGGACCGGCGAGTGGAACCGGTTGAGTCCAGCTCGACCAATAATTACGCGGCCTGAAGCTCTGCTTAACAATGAACCGTCAGCAACGTTACGGGAGACAGCTCACGGTCTAGCACCAGAACAGACGTTTGCATGCCGCTCGTCTAGGAACCCAGTCTAACTTTTTCGCCCCTTCATGAATGTTGAAGCGATTTAATCGCTTAAATAGCTCAGGCGGCGAAAAACACGCATGCAGGCGGTGAAAAAGTTACACTGGGAAGGGAGGGAGATAAAAACCTCAAAAGCAGAGCCACGAACTTGAAGGTCACATCAGAACGACGCTGAAATTCCCGCTCGCCAGAACTAGCTGCCGTGAAATGAACTCCAAAGACTGATCAAATCGCACCAGGTATTGGCCAAATTAGCGGCCGCATTTCCAGTGTACAGTCCAGAAGTGAGCGGAGTTATCCCCCGAGCAGGAAGTAGCACTAGAGTTACAGTAAATAAACGGTTTTTATTTCTTTTTATCTTGTTTTCCATCTTTTTTTTCTTTCTTTCTCTCTCTCTTTCTTTCCCTCTCTCTTTCTTTCTTTCTATTTTTTTCTTTCTCCCTTTCTTTCTTTCTTTTTTTCTTTTTTCTTTCCTTCTTTCTTTCTTACTGGGTAGCGCCACAAACAAAGCCGCTCTCTCATCGAGCTCTCAAGTGAACCTCATGAGCAAAGATGGTGCCCTCAACGCCTGGGTAACTCACGGTTTGTTAGCGCTTGCTTCATGCGTTCTCTCGCTTTCTTTTAATGAAAACTAACCACCTGTTCAAATTAAGTACTGAACTAAAAAAGTACACACAATTTGTTTGTTCTATGGAGAGCTGAAATACACAACTGCGTGTTGTTATTGGTCGCAGTCACTAGCTAACTTCACTTTGAAATTCCTCAATCCTCACTGAACTATTGCATCTGGCTCCGTCATCAAATGAACCCTGATTCTTGTCCACGAGACAAAAACAACAAGAAACTTACGAAGATGACGTTGAGATAAAATGAACACGAAATGCAAACAGGAAGCTGATGAATCTGAGTGCTTTCTGAACTGAGTATTAATAAAGAACGCTGCTCGTAAATTTCATTCAAGCTCACGTTCCAGCAGTGCGTGCATTGAGTAAATAATACCATCAGTTGTACAAGAAGCTGCACAGTACGTGCAACGTAACACGTGAGCAAATCATAGTCGATAAGATTTCAGAATATCAGCATGATCACTGCAATGCCAGACTCTCGACGAGGCGAAACTATGCGTTTTTGGCAAGCGAATATTTTGAAAAGCCAAGGCGGCAAAGAGAAACTATTCAAAACTACTCGTTTATCATTTACAAGTGTTGAAAATATTCAAGACTACAATAATAAGCTCATGCGAGAAAAGAGTGTGTTGGCTGTAGTAACGCTGCTGGTGCTTGGACCTGAACTTCGCAAGTTTTAAGTTACCAAATGTAGAAGTAATTCTATCAGCGCTCCAAACTTAAACCGTACTTTGCCAAGTCAGATTCTACAATTCTCGCCCTGAGGTCAAGAAAGCGAGGTATATATAACACGATGAGCATTATTAGATCGACATTTGAAATGAAGTGAATAGCATTTTTTCACGGCAACGGAATGACTTCATAAGAAGTTCATTATTACTCTCCTGCAACCACGGAAAAAAACGCACGACAGACATTTTTTCTGTAAAGCCGCAAGCTCGACAGCAACGAACGAAATGAGTGCCAAAACTTTCTAGTAACCAAAGAGAGATAAATTCATGAGCTTGCAAGAGCCGTAAAGGCGAAGTCTTACGAGCAGCCCAAGATTCTTAAGTCCAGCCATGAAAATATCAGGAACTCATAATTTTCCTCTTTGGTGAAGCAACATCCCATTTTGACGTCAACGTTTTCCGGCACTTGTGTTGAGTGATGAGCAGGAGCGGCGAGGGAGGGGCAGGCAACCACGGCAGAGGAAACAAGGTAGAGTCATTTCTATGGGGAAAAATACACCTCCTGCTGTTCGGCTAGCTTATTGAACGGCTTTATTTCAAACAAACTTTATGACGTCGCCATCGCGACATATTGTTAGGCCAACAGTGGTGCCAGATTTGAGGGTAGCAGTGTTGCAAGATGCAACATGAGCGCTGCTATTGGTTTGTGGCCATGACGTCAGCATTGCCACACGGTCGACGAAAAAAAGACTGGCTTGACCCTACCTTGTTTCTTCTACCGTGCAGGCAACTTCGGCAAATGGGGAAGACGTTGGGGAAAGTTTCCGTGCCCACGCGGTCACGAGAAGAGTGTCTCGTCAGATCTAATCCTTGATGATCCGCATCGTAAAACACCACAGTCTGGGGGCTCCTCTAGATTACGCTTATTAGGTGCTCGCCTCTTCACCGAGCTGGCAAGTCCGGCCTCTCGCGGCTCTTCATGAGCACCTTTGCAAGTAAATGACTTTCAACAAGCTCTAAAACAAGGAAGACTCACGCGAAGTTTAAAGAGTTCTCATTCTCGCACTACGCCAGAATGATAGACCCGCAAGCTGAGAGCTGCTTGCGAGCACAGAACAATTCCTCAAGCAAAGATAAGGAGTGCAAGCATACAGCTGGCTTACAACCGTCTGCAGGCAGTGCAGTGGTTTGCAGCCGTCTGCAAACAGTGCAGTGGTTTGCAACCGTCTGCAAACAGTGCAGTGCTTTGCAACCGTCTGCAAGCAGTGCCTTAGATTGCAAGCAGAAATTGGACCTTCTCGAGCAAAACAGAGAAGTGGATCATTATAACGGAGAAAAAAGTCACTTCCTGACAAGAAGACACCTGACCACGACACTCGGCACCTGGACTGAAGAGGTGCGCCTCAAGAAGAAGAAGACTGCAGCGAGGGCAACGAAAATTAAGCAGAGACGGACTCAGAGCGCCACCCTTGCTCATCACACACCCCAGCGGGCGGCGATGTAACGCCGCCCAGGTCGTAAGGGAAGCGTTCCTCAGACGTTTGGGATGTTATGGCGGTGGTTTGGTGCTCCTGGCATCAGTGATCAATGCGGCAAGTTAGAAATAGAACTCAGCTTTCGTGGCAACGTTAAACGTCAACTGTTTCGGTAACGTATCACACTCACAGCCGTATATTAAGTTCAGTAAAAGCGTTTTAATGTTTTTAAAGGCAGCATGTTCGTAACCTGTTACAGTTTTTTCAGATGATTTTAGACAAGGAATAAGTCATGCAAAGGCAATTTTAAAAATCGGTTCCTACAAATATACTTAAAATGAAATAAAAGTTTGCAAACTGCAGGTTGCAGCATATCTCTGTTCCTCATTATAAAACTCTGTGTGTCGTTGTTTATCACCTACTGCATCCATTACTTACGGCAGCCATCACGTGTTACAACCATCACGTCTTACAGCCGTTACCTATATCGCTACTGTAGCCATCACCTACATATACTGCAGCCATCACCTACATATATTGCAGCCATCACCTACTAGCAACCACCTTCTATTTTGCAGCCATCACCTACAACCACCTACTATAATTGCTGCCATCACCTACTACAACCATCACGTTTCGCAGCCATCACCTACATCGCTACTGCAGCGAGAACATGGATCAACCGTTACAGCCGTCATCCATTGCATTGATTCACATTTAAGGCTTTAATGCGAGCTTCATAATGCTGTATGCAAAGAGAGAAGCAATATAACATGCAACACCACATTCACTGTAATAACACTACACAAAGAGAGCAGCAAGGTAACATACAACAACACAATCAACGCAATAACACACACACCCAAATGAGCACTCGTTAATTTCTGCCCACTCGTACGTGTGAAGCAGCTGATTGCGATACAACACAGAACGCACGCCAGTGGGACACCGACACAGCTGCTCTGTGTTCGTTAGCGCGCATTCACACAAACATCGTCGTTGCAGTTAATCAAGCAATCGAGGAATCTTCACTACGCATCAATGACCTCCACTCCACCCGCCCTTAAGAGACCATTAAACGCTCAATTCCCAGAACAACATTGCCAGTTCCAATTGCGAACTTTACAGTTCCGTCAACCCGGCCGGAGCATATATACGTCGGCGTGGTTGATTTTGAGGATATCTAAGCCGTGTGAAGTGTTCTTCTCCAAACAGAACGTGTAATTTGTTATGAGGATCAATTCTAGAATGCTAACACCTATCGGTCGCTATCAACAGCTATGACCAAAAACTGCATCAATAATGCACCAGAATTGGGCAACAAAGACAGAATATCGATCATTCAACTATCAGGGGACGAATCAAAATGGATTTAAGACAATACATTTTACAAAGAGGCTAAATGGTGAGGAGTGACTACTGAATTGAGGCACACATCTGAAGTTGATTAACTGAGAGCGTACAGCTGTACACAGCAGAGTTGCAACTTGACCAGCCCAGCATGCAGCTGTACACAGCAGCGCTGCGACTTGACCAGCCCAGCATGCAGCTGTACACCAGAGGGCCCTGCAATACGCAGGAGAAAGTGCCACGCCCGCCTCACCACAAATAGGATCAGAGCAACAACGATGCAGACGCTCGTATCTCGGAGCGAAACGATCTTCTAATGAGCAACCCAGATCCCAGCACCCGAGAATGCTGCGCAATCGCTGTCGGAATTGCCCTCTCTCTGCCCTCACTCTGCCCTCTCTCTGCCCGCTCTCTGCCCTCTCTCTGCCCTCACTCTGCCCTCACTTTGCCCTCACTCTGCCCTTACTCTGCCCTCTCCATGCCCAACCCTCGCGCTCCGACGCATTGCTCTGGTCATTTGGGATACCTCGTTTGTTATTCAGGTCCCGAATATGCATCCAAAAAGCGTCGCTGGGCTTTAAGGCTTAAGGTATTAAATACTATGAGATTTTTCAGCTGTGTTAACTTAAAATTTTTGAGATAAATATCATAAAGTGTATCGATAGAAACATGAGTGTTGTACAATAATGGAGACGATTATCAAAAAGCAACATGTGACACCACTCCTGCTCAATTTATTTAATTTAATTTAATTTATTTGAGCATTCTAGGCCATTTTGCAAACTATGAAAAACTCAATGAGGAAAGGAAATTCTTCGCGTTCAAAAACCTATGTATTCCAATGATGGCATTTGAGATGTGTTGGTGATGATCTGTGTGAGTGGTGGTGTTGTATTAAAGGTTCGTGTACTTGAGTAGTGGAAGGCGACGGCGACACTGACAGGATCAGAACGACATCAAGACAAATTCCAGCCCCAGCTGAGTATTCAGCCGCCAGCGCTGCTGCAACTATCAAGGTCTTCAGCTCTCGCGTCTTGGCACTCTTGAAAATCGGCAGCGACACTTTCGACTCTTACGTCTTGGGACTTTTGACATTCAGTTCTTGGGACTCTTGACTCTTGAGTCTTGGGACTCTCGACTCTAAGGTTTTGGGACTCTCGAGCCTCAATTCTCTGGACTCTTGACTCGTAAGTCTTAGTACTCTTGACTTGTCTTGAGAATATTTTTTTTAAGTCTTGGGTCCCTTGACATCATAGGTCTTGGGAGTCTCGACTCTTAGAGCTCGAGCTCTAATTTACTTAGTAGCAAGTCTCTGAGTTGTTATTCTTCATTGTCACTCCTGTTTTCAGTTTTTTGGAGACATATTTGTTGAACATAACAGGCCGTACAACGAGGCTCGGCCATCGAAGCCGGGAAAAATCAGATGTACCAATGCAAGACACAAGAGGAGTACGAGGGAAGGGTGAATCTTTATTGCACTCAGTTCTTACTTCGGCGTTTTTTTTTTGTTTTTCAATTATTTAGAACCCTGGAGCAGTGCAGAACAGACCTGGTGTATGGAGCAGTGCATTACAGACCCGATGTCTGCATTGAGAACAAAAGAAACAATGGAGGACAAGCAGTACTGCAGTCTCAAGGACGCACCGCGTGATCGTTCTTCATTTCGTTAAGGCAGGAGATTTACACTAAAGCCCTAAATCGTGAGAACTTGCACCCGACCCAACAATTGCTCAACTTAATTCTAAATTTAGGGTCTGAGGGAAAACTTGTCCTCAGCAAGCGAGCATGCTGTGATCAGCCCTACAATTACGAACACATTGCGTCTCTAAATAACAGGTGCGGACCTCAGGGCTGTCAGAAACGGGAGATCTCATTTCGCAAGCAATAAAGGATTACTTGTATTTATATAGATATGAAGAAGATATGTGAAACACTATCACACTCAGACGAACGGATTTCACTGTTCGTTTTTGGCGGATCAATTTGCAAATTCAGTTTCAAATTGCAAAAAGGAATGAACATCAGATAATAAAATTAATTCTGTCAGCGCCAATGAAAATACCAGCTCTGATATTATTTTTTCTTACTAAATCAGCGACTTCTATGACTTTCACTCACGAAGAAACTTTATGGTGCCAACTCAACCAAATAAAAAATGAAAATACTAAGAAATACTTAGATGGACGCCTCTTACTGACCGGACGTGGAGTTGTAACAAAAAAATACAGACGAATGCTTCTAAAGGAAAGACATTATTTTATCCAAAAGAGGAGGTATACAACACACACAAGCATGAGCGGCATCAAAGCACAAAACTGCGAAGGCAGGCAAGACATTCAAGAATAGATCACAGGCACCAATTCTGACACGACGACGCTGCTGCATTTGCCATTCGGCCAAAGTTTGGGGCTCCAGAGGCATGCGCGAGCAAAGTGGGGGTCCGCTGACCCTCAGAGGTCCGTGGCGCTTTGACAGGGGGTCCGCAAAATTAAACAAATTCACCAGTGGATTTATATATACATATTTTTTTCTGAGGGGACCACATGTGAGAGGGTCCTCAGCTTATTTCCTGTTATAAAAGTGATCCTTGGTGGAAAAAAAATTGAGAACCTTTGCTCTAGAGGCATGCACGGGCGCGCTACCAAATAAGAAAAGCTAGAAAGATCGTGACGAAGGGGAAAGCGGCACAAATGCTGGTTGTAAGAACCGAGGAGCAGCGGCCACACCAGCCGTGTGCGGCAGCTGCGGTGCTGGGGAAGGAACACTTCCAGTGAAAGTGAAGGTCGAGGAAGAGATCAAGCACAGCTCATTTCATTACGCTGCAGTTAAAATAGATATAATTAAAAATGAGAGATTTAAGCAAAGTGAACATCTGTTTAGAAATAATTATTTTATTCATTGAGGTCTTTGACAAATAGCTAACGTCAATGAGACGACTGGCGAGTTTAATTAGACAATGAAAACTTTTCGATTTTTTTGCATTGGAAGTGGGCCGGTAGGAACGGCGAGTTGACTCGCATCAGTTTAAAAAATTATTTCATTACTTCATGAGACTCTCTGTACAAAGCATATTGAATGCAGTTAGTACAAGAAAGTTAGTGCAAGACTTCACACGCTTAACCTAGTACAATTTACGAGATCACTCAAGATTTCAAAAAAAAAATTGAGAGTTCATTAAATGTAGTGTTTACTCCATCACTCGAAACCCAATTTACATTGACAAAAATCTCAATATAATTATACATTGAGTTTGAATATCACGAGTTCACGCATAACAGGGAGCAGAAAACCACTTTTCCTAACCGGTTTTGCCCGTTGCCTCTCCTTGCCACAACACACCCACATTCTATGCCAGTGGTGGTCAACCCGCAGCAGCACATCGAACTATTAATGATGGCGCAGTGCCTTAGTGCTGGAGGGGGTAGTTAATGTTTTTGAACTCTATAGGTAGGGATTTGGTGTACTCTCATGTTTTGTGTAAAATTGGCGCATCCGATCTTAAATTATAGGGCAAGTGGCGCATGATGTGCAGAAAGTAGGCCACCTCTGTTTTATGCACTCAGTTGCCTGTTCGTGAGCGTCCTGCATGAACAGCAAATTCCGAGCTGCGCTTCGTGAACTGATGTGTGCGGCAAAACATTCTAATGTGAGAAGACATTCAGCATTTGAAAGGAAATTTCAAATGGTATTCATTAAGACGCTACGAGTTGCAGTTCGGTACCATTGCGAATCTGCGTGTAATAATGAATGCTTCCAATGCATAGGACCAGAATTGAAAAATTGTGATTCCTTTTTGGAATCACATAATGCAGAAGGTATGCATAGCAATTTTCAACATATATATGACGAAAAAATAAAGCAAGGAAGACAAACGATATATATATGACGAAAAAAAATATAAAAATAAAGCGAGGAAGACAAACGAGTCTCGCTTCTCCCAAGATGCATTCAATCACAAACTCACGTACAGTTTTGATCAACTAAGGACCTTGTGTTGAGTTCGACGCAAGCAGCGCCTATGATTGTCAAACAAAACCAAATCCAGCCGACCCGAAACAGCACTGTTGCTCTGCGTGAAACCACACAAAAATATTTCGCTGTGAGGTTTGAAACGAAGGCAAGACATCCAGAGGTCGCTGTCAGATGACAACACAACACTTGTAAGTAAATGAAAATTTAAAAGCGAAGAAAATGCTAACAAATTTGTCATTTTCATTCAAAAGAAAGAATAAATTGAAAACGTTTCGGATACCAGCTTCATCATCAGTTCTGTAAAATACAAAGTATAATCAATCTAACGCAGGCATAAAATCACGATCGATTCTTGTGAGTAAATGTTGCGGTGCGTGAAGTGAAAGGCTTGCAGACTAATCGCTCGGCTACACTTTCCAGGGCACCGACAGCTCGGTGTTGGGCTGTCTGCCTTCGCAACGGAGCGGGGAAGAGAGAGAGCTTTTCTGTTCGAACTTGTTACCTCTTGGTGCCGTATGATTCTATAGACCTTATATTAGCAACAATAATGATACTGAGCAGTGGTTCTTGAGCTTTTTTGGCAGTGACCCAAAATCTGCCCAAAATACAGTAACCGCAGCGACCCAAGCCTCCATTACAGTAAAAATTTTCTTTCACAATGTGATTATTCTTTTGATAACAGGTTATTATAGGTTTACACTACAGAAACAAAAATCATTGCTGTCGGGTTTATCAATATAAGCAGCACATTAGAACATCAGTGGCGTCTTGGGTGGCGACCCAAGAGTTAAGAACCGCTGAGTTAGAGCAACGCCAGCAGAGCAACTCAAAATTGTGCGCCTGAACTTTGTGCTCAGTTCCATGTTTAGCTTCCGGGTTTTGTTCATTTCATTCACGCCCATCCCCAAACCCCCCTTCCCCCAAAAAAAATAATTAAAAACATTTGCGACCAATCTTGGCACGATCATTGTTAAAAAGAATGCGTTATTAGCGTTGATTAAGAAAGAGTGACAGTAGACAACATCAAAACATCACCAACATAGCATACCCAACTCATCAGGTCCGGAGTTGGGACAGTTAGTATCAAGACTAACTTTTGCCCTGGGGCATCAATGATTTTAGTAGCCCAGTTTAGAGATTAAACTTGGGCGGCTAAAATGATACATTTCACAGTGAAATATTTGGCAACGTTCTTTGGTAACGCTGTGTGCTGCTTGTTCAAACCAAAATTATCAAGTTTGAGCTTTTCGAAACAAAATCCAAGCACCGAACATTTGGCAATTCTGCAGAATTTGCTGACGCTCTGCGTTTAAATTTTATTTGAAGTAGCATAGCGTAGCCAAGTTGACAGGGAAACTTTCATTTACAGCTGTACCGGAGGACAGCGTAAATTGTAAAAAAAACTCGGCCATTGGACATGTGAGAAACAGAAGGACCTTATGAGGCCCCTGGAATGATACGGTACCAAGCTCCAAGTAAATCTAGCGATAATGAGTTACGTATACCGCTGTCGTCCCTAAATTTTCCTTTGTTTGGAGAGTTAGTCGTAGGTACAAGAAGGTAGCTACAAAGTGTCGTATACCTCTATAAGTTGCTGAGATGCGAGGTTTTCTAAGTCGCCAAAATTTGACGCCGTTTTCTGCCGTGTTTAAAAAGCGACGCTCTGTACCGTATGATTTTAAGGACCTCGTATTAGCTCAGCTGAGTTACTGGTGAGTGACATGAACTTTGACGGAATTTGAGCACGGAGACTGCAACGCAACCTGTGCGAGGCATGCTCTAATTTCTCAGATCACGTTTATTTTAGAAACATGAAAATATATGTATAGTGAGAGTGATTGTGATCGCACAGCATGTCATGTAGTGAGCATAGTGTAGCGATGATTATAACACACTACAGGGCGGTAGCGGAGCTTGGCTCAATATTACGGTGATAACAGAGGTGATCACCGAAGGACTTTAGAAAACCCAAAACGGTATCGACAAAAAAAAATTAATACTTCGTGAAAATAAATAAAACTCTCAACATAAACACGTTGCCTTAAAATAATTAATGGGCTGTGAACGTCTCACCACAGGCATTCGCGTATGCATTGCAGGAATGTTTATAAAATTTTCAAATTTCTCCTGTAAGGGAGACTCAGGATTACAACGCCGAGGTAAATTAAGTTTTAGGCCCCAACAAGAAATAAA
Organism: Platorchestia sp. MABIK; assembly: GCA_014220935.1. Lineage (NCBI taxonomy): Eukaryota > Metazoa > Arthropoda > Malacostraca > Amphipoda > Talitridae > Platorchestia > Platorchestia sp. MABIK. The sequence continues at coordinate 125,789 of JACJUY010000055.1, forward strand.
AGGGCAAAAGACATTAACTCTAAACGAGACCGAACCAAAAAATCGCATCAGTCGCGATTTTTGTAGCCAAACTTCGATTTGGCGAGCGTGTAGAGGCCGAATAGAAATAAAGCGAACTCACATTCATCTGTCCCTATTTCTCGAATGCAAATCTGCAGAACATAACAGTAAAGGCTTATAGAGAAGCTTTTTCAGAACGACATGGAGGTCAGAATTTAGTGCACTAAAGACCAGAAGGGCTAACGCTCCCTGTGAGGGCTATGAATAAATTAATAGATTACACAGGAGCGTAAGCAAGAGCGGAACTCATCAAGCTTGACGACCCCCTTGATCGGCAGGACGCAGCGCACCTCGCGCCCCGGGCTGCGAAATGAGGCTCCGCTGACCGGCTCTGGCCCCCTACAGGAGCGGGCTCGCTCTCCGTCGCCGCCGCCGGGGGGAGAACTATCTCTAAGTACGAATAAAATGACGCTTGGTTTTTATTCGTGGCAAAGTATCGTTGAAGCGAATTTTGTAGCATGGTTCTCTGCAGTGTTACCTATAAAAAAAAATTTCAAGAAATAGTTACCGAAAAGTACGTTAACTTAAAAGTTATCCGCCTTCTATTGAGCATAAATCGATGATATTTTATATTTCAATTCTTAAATCGCGTTTCGTTTAAACATTGTGCGCAAAGCCATTTTTACTGCCTGTGAGATGAAGTATAAAATTTCAGACGTACTTGTGTGACTGCCCCTCATGGACGCCGGGTGGGCAGGACGGCAACTTGCCGCTCACTAACTTGCATTTGAAGAGCTTTAACTTAATTAACTTAACTTAAAGAAGTGTATTTTGAAGTACTAAATGTGAGTAAAATGCTCGCCTGTACAGCTACAGCACAGTAGAAGAAACAAAGTAGGGTCAAACCAGTCTTTTTTCCGTCGACCGTGGGGAAATGGTGACGTCATGGCAACGAACCAATAGCAACGCTCATATTGCATCTGGCAACACTGCTAGCCCCAAATCTGGCACCACCATTGGCTTAAGGACATGTCGCGATGGCGACGTCATGATGCTTGTTTGAAATAAAGCCGCTCTATTGACTAGCCGAACAAGAGGAGGTGTATTTTCCCCATAAAAATGACTCTACCTTGTTTCCTCCACCGTGTGCAACAGCATGTTAGCCAATGTCAACGTAGCCAATACTTTCACACGCTTCCTCGCGCTGGCACGTAAATTCAAGCAAATAATTGCACATCTTTTGTTTTTAATTGACTCCCATATTGTTGTCGGTGAGGTTAATGCCCACTTGAGCAGTTGAAGCAACCCATAGCCTCCTCGTGTTGCAGAATATTTGAGGTCTATTGGAAACATGTGCGCTTTTGAGGATCCCTATGTGCGTTTTTGTACACATGTGCGTTTTTAGTACACATTCAGTAGAAGTACGCATGTGCGTTTCTGAGTACACCTAGTTTGTGTCTGCAGCAGTACAAGCTGCACTTTCGAGAAAAAAAATTAAAGGGGAAAAATAAATCTGATCCGACATTTGTTGGGAAGTCATCTTCAGATGAACTTTTAGAAAACGAAAGACACCAGATACTCGGAAAAGTTTGGAAATAAAACAATGAAATGCAAGCAAAATACTGAACAATCATGCACATTGTTGCAGTTTCTATGATTGTACGTGATGGTTGTTCCCATGATTGTATGTGGGCGTCAATGCCAGTATTCTCACAAGCTCAAACGCTGCAAAAAAACACAGCAAATTCATGACAAAACCAAAATGTGCGTTTAGAAATTTCTCTAAAGTTCGCAGCATTAAGCCTCCGCGCCGCCGTCACACAGCGCCAAACTGATCACACTCTCAGTGGTCCTCAGTGGAGCAATCTCGCCCTCCGGAATCTCACACTCCGACCAGTGTGAAAAAAGGCCATTTTTGCTCAGACCTGAGCAATGAAATCCGCCCCGAACATAAGGTAATAATCGTACTAATAAAAATGATGAGGCCGTAACATCGGACGAGGGCGCCAACAGTCATCACAGCAGTCGAGGGCTGGGTGCAAGTAGATCTTCACAATAAACAGCTACACGACTCATCACAATAGCTGAGGGCCGGGGATATATACAATAAACAGCTACACGCCGTCAACCATTTGGCCCCATTAGCAGGATAAATGCACGCATTTTAGAACAAATGAGCATAATTAAATCTGGCTCTAATAGATCAACTTTGTATGTCCTGGATGAAGAGACAAGCAGAGGCGATGACATTCTTACTATTACTGCACAAATGCGAGCCTCGACCTTTGTGACTTTGTGTCTTGTGTTCTTTGTGTAGTTACTACTTCTCTAATGAAAATGTTATTAAATCCTTGGAATTAATAGACTGAAGGCAGAATTTTGAAACCCAACTAGACAACGGATTTTTATAAAACAACCCTTTTTATAAGAATCACGCATGCAGTGACATGGAAGCTGGCGCTCGCAACACCGAGGTTAAAGTTATCACACTTCAAACCGCTAATAAAAACCCACCTCAAGAAGTTCATAAAAATCAATTGATTGACGCTACTCCCTCAATGGAAGAACAATGAGCAGAAGGATCTCCAGGAGACGGTAGCTATGACGACGGGTTCAGCGAGGTAACTTAGGTCTCAAGTTCGCGAAGAACTCCCAAGAGGCGAAGCAAGAAGAGCTGAAAATTAAGCTCTGGCACCGGCCTGCCTGAGAGGCAGAGGAGCCGTAGCCCAATGTTGCGGATGGTAATGCGCCTCCCGAAGCATCGTCACAAATGAGGTCGTTGCCGATGTTACCAGTTAACTTATTGGGCGGCATTGCATGGCCATAGCGCGATCAGATCCTCAGCAATGCAGGCGCTACGGAATAAACATAAATGGTGAGCAGTGATCACAGTTCAGGGAAACGCACTCCAGCATACTTAGGCACCGAGGATCCCTGGGAAAGTAGATGCAAAATGGGCAATAGGAGACGTCAGAATAATTATAGCCCTATGAGAGTACTGTATATTCAGAATGGGTAATAGGCGACGTCAGAATAACTATTGCCCTGTGAGAGTACTGTATATTCATAATGGGCAATAGGCGACGTCAGAATAACTATTGCCCTGTGAAAGTACTGCATATTCACAATGGGCAATAGGCGACGTCAGAATAACTATAGTCGCAGAACATAGGAAGTGCGGCACGCGCACCACCTCGAGAATACACAGAGCTGCTCTGTTGGTCCTGCAGTGCCGCCCTCGCAGTCACGTCTCCAATGAAGATCCTCATCGCCCTCCTCCTCTACGATTATTGTCTCCTCCGCAGCAGCCAGGGCATCACGTACGTAACCTGCATCGCACTGCAGCCTCTTCAAATCCCAGCTATAGGAGCGATGGTTTTCAACAAGTTTTCAGTCAGTCAGTTCATTGAAGAGGCAACTGCTCGTTCACAAGGGTACTGAATTTGCTTTAGACAAAAAGGAGACTAAAAAAGGGAAATTCAGTTTTGATCCAACACAGTCATGGATCTTTAAATATCAGTTACAGGGGCGATGGTTTTCAAAAAGTTTCCAGTCAGTCTGCATGTTCATTGAAGAGACAACTACTCGTTCTCAAGGGAACTGAATTTACTTGAAACAAAGAGTCACTAAAAAGGAAAATTTTGTTTTGATCCAACCCAATCGTTCGTGCAAAATTTAAAACATAGCCAAAAATCGTAACTCGAAAGTCTGAAGATACCGAGCAGGCAACTTGAACCAGCACTGCAGTCTTCGCACGTCCTAAGTTGAGCTGAGACGACTTAGTGTTGCCATAAGCAGGAAGCTGGTCAGAGCGTGCTTTGTACAGCTCGGACCAGGAAGCAAGTATTGGATTAAAGTTATGAGCAGAGCAAGCACTGCTCTAGTTCTACACAGAAGTAAATAACTATGACGTCACACCTCAGTGAACTAGAAATAGGACACCTTGTCCTTTGAATCTGGAGCATTGGAGCATTGAAGACTGGCACATACTGAGAACATGCTGGAGCATTGGAGCATTGAAGACTGGCACATACTGAGAACATGCTGAGAACATGCATTGGAGCATTGAAGACTGGCACATACTGAGAACATACTGATAAATATTGAAAGTTTGCCACTGGCTAGAGCGATGCATAGCGCGTTTTACCGGGTTTAAATTTTCATTAAGCATTCTTGCCATTGCACTACGATGAAGAGCAGGGCAGTATACAAATACACCATCACGTCTGCAGAACCTGCGTCTGACGAGCTAATAAACCACAACACGCGCCATTGCACACGCGTTCTAGTTTGACTCAAATGGCTGCTTTCTACCGCCATGCGGTTAAGCATGTTGGCTTAATAATCTCGCGAGTCAATCTCTCACGTAGATTTAATTTATTGCGTCTTTAAATTGCGTGTCGTGGATGACTTATCAAAGTGGTCATATGAGGCCCCGAGAGTCATTAGGTAACAGCGCCACGTATGGCAAAAATTAATTACAATTTACACTGTAATCCACAGTCCTTCCTCTGTCTGGAACTTGAGTTGTAGCTCCAGAAAGATAGTTGCCTGCCTGTGCCATTGCTCTACAAGTTGCAGAGAGACATGAGTTTTAAAGTTACCAAACTTTATAGACTTTTCTGACGTTTTTAAAAAGTGTCCCTTAGTACTGCATGATTCTGGGAGCCTGATATCGTGTGCTGTGTTTCGATGAGAAGTGCAGAGGAGCATCTCGTGGTCACCAGTAACGGACGGCTGCTGGTGCGCTTGTATCGCCTATCATGATGTAAGCTAACAAAGCAGTGCTCAAACCGAAGCTTCGCAGTAATTATTAAGAGGAAATTAAGATCTCTTCCGTCATCGTTTTAGTAATAAATAACTATGCAAGATTTACATTACAGTGAAGGGAGAAATTCATCTCAACTACTGGTTCAATGGGATATTTTTTTACAATTTTTGCGACAAGAACTAACACAATCCAGCAACAATGAAGTCAATGAATTTAAACAGAGCTGCAATGAAGGCCGACTTTCACTTCTGGTAACTTAAGATTTGATCTGTAATGTTGACTATTGTCCTATTAAAAGAAATATCGAAGTATTCCAAAACGTTTGTACAACTTTGAAAACTAGGGTCACTTTTATTTAAAAATTACAGTCAACACTCTGGCCACATTTTAAGCGCGGAAAAGCAACTTCTGGCAATAAAATTCCACAACAAACAAAGTGAAAGTTACAAATGCATCGAGGTTTTCAAAGAAATGCAGACGACAAAAAAAAAAGCATTTAGTAAAACTTTCACATGAAACTAAAAATGCGAGGAAACGTTGTCCCGTAAATTTTTTGAGGAAATAGGTTGGTCCGCCCTGGCATCCAGGAAACACAGACATGGAAGGATCAGCCGTACAGAACAGCGCCAGCGCTAAAAACCCAAAAATGACGAGCAAGAGAGCAGAAAACCTTGCAAGGACTCTTCTTAAAGAACCTTGAGCATGACAGCAGGAAAGTTATCACGCCATCGCTAAAACGAACTCGGGAAAGCCCAACAATCGGCGCTTCCATTTCCAGAAAATGCGGCGCTCACAAGGAAGCACACCTAATGGCACTCCCTCGCCCTCGAATAAACTTAAAAAATTGTGACGCTGAAAAGTGGGCCGTGGAGTATCCGTAACTTCAGTGAACGTATGTAACGTTTATTCATCACAATAACTGTAAAATCGAGACTCGCATTTTCACAACACATGTAGCTTAATTCTTGAAAGTACCTGGAAAAATAAAAGAATAGCAATCCGTTGCTTGAGTGAACGTATTTAACGTTTACGCATCACAATAACTGTAAAACCGAGATTCTCATTTTCACAACATATGCAGCTTAGCTCATGAAAGTACCTGGAAAAATAGAATCGCAAAAGAACTCGACAGGAAATTATTTCTTGGCGAGCCTGGTAATTCAGACACTGAAACGAAATACGCTTACAACGAAATGCAACGTATTCCGAATGGCCTCCACTTGTAGCGCATTTCCACAGACCGAAAGAAGAAGAATCTTCACTCAACATCGACTGGCAGAAATCTATCCGCTTAAATGGTATCTGTCACGAACCAAAGAAAGCGCCGCACAAAAGGCTGAGACTGTGCGTGAATGACGCTATCGCAGCGCCGCGTCAGCACCGCACAACAGACGCTGCGTGCTGTGATGCTGTGCTGGATACAGCACTGTCAGTCCTAGTCAGTCCCACAGTCAGTCCCACAGTCAGTCCCACAGTCAGTCCCACAGTCAGTCCCACAGTCAGTTCCACAGTCAGTCCCACAGTCAGTCCCACAGTCAGTCCCACAGTCAGTCCCACAGACAGTCACAGTCAGTCACAGTCAGTCACAGTCAGTCGTACAGTCAGTCCCACAG